>CAWUFW010008034.1:600000-938136 GCA_963921515.1 Calotriton arnoldi | reverse complement strand
GACCGGTTTCTGGCATTCCAGCCGTCATCAGCCAGGCTTGCTTGAATCCAGTGGCAAAGTGAGCAAGGGACCCACGTCTGGGCATACCCCCGCCAACTTAGGGCGAACAAAGCGATACAAAGGGGATGATGGACGGAACGTTTGAGCCAATCAAACACTCACCCCCAGTCAACTGATCTGGGTTTAATCCATCATCATTCTTTAGCTCACTCCACCACCCCAGTTCAGACATGGCCATATGCAAATCAGTCTGACCCTGTGCCTCATGGGAACAGTCCAGCCCGAACTGCCAAGCCATGTCTTCCCTGGACCGGAAACAAGCATCCTAGGACCGGTTTCTGGCATTCCAGCCGTCATCAGCCAGGCTTGCTTGAATCCAGTGGCAAAGTGAGCAAGGGACCCACGTCTGGACATCCCCCCGCCAACTTAGGGCGAACAAAGCGATACAAAGGGGATGATGGACGGAACGTTTGAGCCAATCAAACACTCACCCCCAGTCAACTGATCTGGGTTTAATCCATCATCATTCTTTAGCTCACTCCAACACCCCAGTTCAGACATGGCCATATGCAAATCAGTCTGACCCTGTGCCTCATGGGAACAATCCAGCCCGAACTGCCAAGCCATGTCTTCCCTGGACCGGAAACAAGCATCCCTAGGACCGGTTTCTGGCATTCCAGCCGTCATCAGCCAGGCTTGCTTGAATCCAGTGGCAAAGTGAGCAAGGGACCCACGTCTGGGCATACCCCCGCCAACTTAGGGCGAACAAAGCGATACAAAAAGGGGATGATGGACGGAACGCTTGAGCCAATCAAACACTCACCCCCAGTCAACTGATCTGGGTTTAATCCATCATCATTCTTTAGCTCACTCCACCACCCCAGTTCAGACATGGCCATATGCAAATCAGTCTGACCCTGTGCCTCATGGGAACAGTCCAGCCCGAACTGCCAAGCCATGTCTTCCCTGGACCGGAAACAAGCATCCTAGGACCGGTTTCTGGCATTCCAGCCGCCATCGGCCAGGCTTGCTTAAATCCAGTGGCAAAGTGAGCAAGGGACCCACGTCTGGGCATACCCCCGCCAACTTAGGGCGAACAAAGCGATACAAAAGGGGATGATGGACGGAACGTTTGAGCCAATCAAACACTCACCCCCAGTCAACTGATCTGGGTTTAATCCATCATCATTCTTTAGCTCACTCCACCACCCCAGTTCAGACATGGCCATATGCAAATCAGTCTGACCCTGTGCCTCATGGGAACAGTCCAGCCCGAACTGCCAAGCCATGTCTTCCCTGGACCGGAAACAAGCATCCTAGGACCGGTTTCTGGCATTCCAGCCGTCATCAGCCAGGCTTGCTTGAATCCAGTGGCAAAGTGAGCAAGGGACCCACGTCTGGGCATACCCCCGCCAACTTAGGGCGAACAAAGCGATACAAAAGGGGATGATGGACGGAACGTTTGAGCCAATCAAACACTCACCCCAGTCAACTGATCTGGGTTTAATCCATCATCATTCTTTAGCTCACTCCACCACCCCAGTTCAGACATGGCCATATGCAAATCAGTCTGACCCTGTGCCTCATGGGAACAGTCCAGCCCAAACTGCCAAGTCATGTCTTCCCTGGACCGGAAAAAAGCATCCTAGGACCGGTTTCTGGCATTCCAGCCGTCAACAGCCAGGCTTGCTTGAATCCAGTGGCAAAGTGAGCAAGGGACCCACGTCTGGGCATACCCCCACCTACTTAGGGCGAACAAAGCGATACAAAAGGGGATGATGGACGGAACGTTTGGAGCCAATCAAACACTCACCCCCAGTCAACTGATCTGGGTTTAATCCATCATCATTCTTTAGCTCACTTCCACCACCCCAGTTCAGACATGGCCATATGCAAATCAGTCTGACCCTGTGCCTCATGGGAACAGTCCAGCCCGAACTGCCAAGCCATGTCTTCCCTGGACCGGAAACAAGCATCCTAGGACCGGTTTCTGGCATTCCAGCCGTCATCAGCCAGGCTTGCTTGAATCCAGTGGCAAAGTGAGCAAGGGACCCACGTCTGGGCATACCCCCGCCAACTTAGGGCGAACAAAGCAATACAAAAGGGGATGATGGACGGAACGCTTGAGCCAATCAAACACTCACCCCCAGTCAACTGATCTGGGTTTAATCCATCATCATTCTTTAGCTCACTCCACCACCCCAGTTCAGACATGGCCATATGCAAATCAGTCTGACCCTGTGCCTCATGGGAACAGTCCAGCCCGAACTGCCAAGCCATGTCTTCCCTGGACCGGAAACAAGCATCCTAGGACCGGTTTCTGGCATTTCAGCTGTCATCAGCCAGGCTTGCTTGAATCCAGTGGCAAAGTGAGCAAGGGACCCACGTCTGGGCATACCCCCGCCAACTTAGGGCGAACAAAGCGATACAAAAGGGGATGATGGACGGAACGCTTGAGCCAATCAAACACTCACCCCCAGTCAACTGTTCTGGGTTTAATCCATCATCATTCTTTAGCTCACTCCACCACCCCAGTTCAGACATGGCCATATGCAAATCAGTCTGACCCTGTGCCTCATGGGAACAGTCCAGCCCGAACTGCCAAGCCATGTCTTCCCTGGACCGGAAACAAGCATCCTAGGACCGGGTTTCTGGCATTCCAGCCGTCATCAGCCAGGCTTGCTTGAATCCAGTGGCAAAGTGAGCAAGGGACCCACGTCTGGGCATACCCCTGCCAACTTAGGGCGAACAAAGCGATACAAAGGGGATGATGGACGGAACGTTTGAGCCAATCAAACACTCACCCCCAGTCAACTGATCTGGGTTTAATCCATCATCATTCTTCAGCTCACTCCACCACCCCAGTTCAGACATGGCCATATGCAAATCAGTCTGACCCTGTGCCTCATGGGAACAGTCCAGCCTGAACTGCCAAGCCATGTCTTCCTGGACCGGAAACAAGCATCCTAGGACCGGTTTCTGGCATTCCAGCTGTCATCAGCCAGGCTTGCTTGAATCCAGTGGCAAAGTGAGTAAGGGACCCACGTCTGGGCATACCCCCGCCAACTTAGGGCTGAACAAAGCGATACAAAAGGGGATGATGGACGGAACGTTTGAGCCAATCAAACACTCACCCCCAGTCAACTGATCTGGGTTTAATCCATCATCATTCTTTAGCTCACTCCACCACCCCAGTTCAGACATGGCCATATGCAAATCAGTCTGACCCTGTGCCTCATGGGAACAGTCCAGCCCGAACTGCCAAGCCATGTCTTCCCTGGACCGGAAACAAGCATCCTAGGACCGGTTTCTGGCATTCCAGCCGTCATCAGCCAGGCTTGCTTGAATCCAGTGGCAAAGTGAGCAAGGGACCCACGTCTGGGCATACCCCCGCCAACTTAGGGCGAACAAAGCGATACAAAAGGGGATGATGGACGGAACGCTTGAGCCAATCAAACACTCACCCCCAGTCAACTGATCTGGGTTTAATCCATCATCATTCTTTAGCTCACTCCACCACCCCAGTTCAGACATGGCTGGGGGTGAGTGTTTGATTGGCTCAAATGTTCCGTCCATCATCCCCTTTTGTATCGCTTGTTCGCCCAAGTTGGCGGGGGTATGCCCAGACGTGGGTCCTTGCTCACTTTGCCACTGGATTCAAGCAAGCCTGGCTGATGACGGCTGGAATGCCAGAAACCGGTCCTAGGATGCTTGTTTCCGAGTCCAGGGAAGACATGGCTTGGCAGTTCGGGCTGGACTGTTCCCATGAGGCACAGGGTCAGACTGATTTGCATATGGCCATGTCTGAACTGGGGTGGTGGAGTGAGCTAAAGAATGATGATGGATTAAACCCAGATCAGTTGACTGGGGTGAGTGTTTGATTGGCTCAAACGTTCCGTCCATCATCCCCTTTGTATCGCTTGTTCGCCCTAAGTTGGCGGGGTATGCCCAGACGTGGGTCCCTTGCTCACTTTGCCACTGGATTCAAGCAAGCCTGGCTGATGACGGCTGGAATGCCAGAAACCGGTCCTAGGATGCTTGTTTCCGGTCCAGGGAAGACATGGCTTGGCAGTTTGGGCTGGACTGTTCCCATGAGGCACAGGGTCAGACTGATTTGCATATGGCCATGTCTGAACTGGGGTGGTGGAGTGAGCTAAAGAATGATGATGGATTAAACCCAGATCAGTTGACTGGGGGTGAGTGTTTGATTGGCTCAAACGTTCCGTCAATCATCCCCTTGTATCGCTTTGTTCGCCCTAAGTTGGCGGGGGTATGCCCAGACGTGGGTCCCTTCCTCACTTTGCCACTGGATTCAAGCAAGCCTGGCTGATGACGGCTGGAATGCCAGAAACCAGTCCTAGGATGCTTGTTTCCGGTCCAGGGAAGACATGGCTTGGCAGTTCGGGCTGGACTGTTCCCATGAGGCACAGGGTCAGACTGATTTGCATATGGCCATGTCTGAACTGGGGTGGTGGAGTGAGCTAAAGAATGATGATGGATTAAACCCAGATCAGTTGACTAGGGGTGAGTGTTTGATTGGCTCAAGCGTTCCGTCCATCATCCCCTTTTGTATCGCTTTGTTCGCCCTAAGTTGGCGGGGGTATGCCCAGACGTGGGTCCCTTGCTCACTTTGCCACTGGATTTAAGCAAGCCTGGCTGATGACGGCTGGAATGCCAGAAACCGGTCCTAGGATGCTTGTTTCCGGTCCAGGGAAGACATGGCTTGGCAGTTCGGGCTGGACTGTTCCCATGAGGCACAGGGTCAGACTGATTTGCATATGGCCATGTCTGAACTGGGGTGGTGGAGTGAGCTAAAGAATGATGATGGATTAAACCCAGATCAGTCGACTGGGAGTGAGTGTTTGATTGGCTCAAACGTTCCGTCCATCATCCCCTTTTGTATCGCATTTACAATGCGGCGCATCATGGCGCAAGGAAATGCAGATGCGTGTCACATCTGCCGTCGTAACGTTGGCGCAGTGCTGGAGTTGTGTTGCGGGCGCGACGCAACTCCAGCACTGTGCCAACCCGGCCTATCTTGCACATGGTGCGTCACACCTTACGCCTGCTTCAAGCAGGCGCAAGGTTTGACGCAGCGGGTCGGAGAAGTGACTGAGTGAAATCTTGTAGATTTCACTCAGCCACTTTGCGAGGCGTTCCTGCGCCGGAACGCCCCCTGCTCGGGAACGCCCACATGAAACCTGACGCAGGTTTCATGTGGCGCAGTGCGTACAACGTGACGCATCTCCCTAGATGCGTCACGTTGTAAATACCCCGCAGCATGGCGCTGGCTTCACGCCGCCGGTGCATCACAGAAGTGATGCAACGGCGGCGCAAAAGTGGCGTACGGGGCTTGTAAATCTGCCCCCTAATATTGCTATATGTTACTACAAAACAAGCAGTCACAATTGCTGTTACCTTGCAGTTAAAAACGGGCATGATTTGAATGGTGCAGCAGGTGCAGTGGCACTGTGCTCAAAAGATCTAAGGACTCCACTAAACACAGATTATTGCTAAATTTTACTACTAAACAGACAATCACAAGTGCAGTTATATAGTAGGCACTAGGGCCATGATTACAATGGTACAGCAGGTGCAGTGGCACCCGGCCCAAAAGATGTCAGAACTCCTCTAAACAGCTAATAATGCTATATTGTACAACTAAACAGGCAGTCACAAGTACTGTTACCTTGCAGGCAATAGGGTTATGATTTCAATGGCACAGCAGGGGCAGTGCCACCGGGACCAAAAGCTCTAGGCACACCACCAAACACCTACTATTGCTATATTTTACTACTAAACAGCCAGTCTCAAGTGCACTTACCTTGCAGGCGAAAGGGTCGTGATTGAAAGGGTGCAGCACGTCCAGTGGCACCGGGGCCAAAAGTTGACGTAACTCCTCTAAACACAAAATATTGCTATATGTTACTACTAAACATGCAGTCACAAATGCAGTTATCTTGCAGGCACTAGGGACATGATTTGAATGGTGCAGCAGGTGCAGAGGTACCAGGTCTAAAACTTGTCAGAACTCCTCTAAACACCTAATATTGCTATATTTTACTACTAAACAGGTAGTCACAATTGCAGTTACCTTACAGTTAAAAGGGGCATGATTTTAATGATGCAGCAGATGCAATGGCACTGTGGTCAAAAGCTCTAAGGACTCCACTAAACACAGATTATTGCTAAATTTTACTATTAAACAGGCAGTCACAAGTGCAATTATCTATCAGGCACTAGGGTCATGATTACAATGGTTCAGTCGGCGCAGTGACACCAGGACCAAAAGCTGTAGGCACACTACTAAATACTTGCTATTACTATATTTTACTATGAAACAGGCTTTCACATGTGCAGTTATCTTGCAGGAAATAGGGTCATGATTGAAATGGTGCAGCAGGTGCAGTGGCACAGGGGCCAAAAGTTGTCATAACTCCTCTAAACACCAAATATTGCTATATTTTACTGCTAAACAGGCAGTCACAAATGCAGTTACCTTGCAGGCAATAGGTTCATATTTTGAATGGTGCAGCAGGTGCAGTGACACTAGGGCCAAAAGCTCTAGGGACCCCACTAGACACAAATTATTTCAAAATATTACTACTAAACAGACAGTCAGAAGTGCAGTAATCTAGCAGGCACTAGGGTCATGATTACAATGGTTCAGCAGGTGCAGTGGAACCGGACCCAAAAGATATCAGAACTCCTCTAAACACCTAACATTGCTATATTGTACTACTAAACAGGCAGTCACAAGTTCAGTTACCTTGCAGCCAATAGGGTTATGATTTGAATGGCATAGCAGGCGCAGTGGCACTGGGGCCAAAAGTCGTCATAACTCCTCTAAACATCAGATATTGCTATATTTCACTACTTCACAGGCAGTCATAAGTGCAGTTATCTAGCAGGCACTAGGGGCCATGATTTCAGTAGTGCAGCAGGTGCAGTGACACCGGGACCAAAAGTTATATGTACCCTACTAAACACTAATTATTGCTATATTTTGCAACTAAACAGGCAGTCACAAGTGCAGTTATCTTGCAGGCACTAGCATCAGGATTTGAATGGTGCAGCAGGTGCAGTGGCACCAGGTCCAAAAGTTATGCAACTTTTTTTTACGTTAAGGCTACACAGTGTTTACTGTTTACCGATACTTATCTCCCATTGGCTGCACCCATTTAAAACATGCTTGTTTAACTCTGCTTTAGTGTGTGGAACTTTTAACTAATTTTCACATTCTTTATGATATTGTTCCGCTAATAAAATTGGGGATTTTCAGTCATGTGTTTGTTGTTGGCACATTCTGTAGCGTAAACCCGAACAAAGTGATTGCAGTGCTTTACATGAGCAAGCTTTGTGATGCTCTGAAGGGATGTTTTAACCTCCTTTATCCTTTGCGACAGTTTCTGTATAACATTACAGCGCCAGACAACTTCTGCAGAGTATTGAATTGTAAACACCATCATGTGCCTGTTCTAAAAGTATTCCTCAAGTTTTGTGATTGCAGTCTGCTCCTTCTACTGGCTGGGAAGGGAGGCTGTATAGTTTCAAGAGCAGTGAATTAAAAAATTCCAGCTGCTGGGCATTGTTGTCGCATTGCATCAAAGCTTGTCTTTGTGAGCAAGCGTGTTTAGTGACTCTATGGGATGTATGCTGCTGTTCTTTTTCGGAAGGTATCTATTATTGTGGAATATTTTTAAATTTGAAAAAACGTTTTTTTTCTTCTTTGGTGTCAGTTCTCCACTTTTTAACACTAAGCATTTAGCTTAGTAAGTAGGTAGGTGATAAGGCTGTTTTTTTTCGGACTGGCCTTTACTGTGCAGATTGTGTTGTTCTAGCATCAAAAGCATGTTATATCGTTTGCTGTATTTTCTGTTGACCGGGGCGTCCCCTTCAAGGTCAGCCTCCTCCCGGACCGTGGGAACCTCAGGGGCGGGTTTCCCATGCCCCCTGCCCTTTCGCTTGGCAGGGACCTTTGGCCACTGTTTCAGGGTCCAGGTCTTTCTGATCACCCTTACTGTCTGCCATAGACCTAGTGACCATGCATCCCCACTCTGGCAACCCAAGCATCTCCGAGTGAGACTTGAGCTCAACATCCTACCACAAGGATAGCTCCAGGTTGTTACCTAGCAGGCAAGCCACAGGCATGGTAGGGCTCACAACCACCCTCAAGGGACCTGAGACCCCCCCCTATTCAAAGGGAACCTGCAACACCATATACTGGCGCTCTGAGTTATTCACACTAACTACTTGGTGGAATGCCCTGGGGACTACTTATTCCTCAGAGACCAGGTGACACCAGACTGAGGTGACACTGGCACCAGTATCTCTGACAGCCTCTACCCGTCTCCCATTGATGGTCACCCAGGCGCTGTATTTCTTAGTGTTAGCAGACACCTGGTTTCCTGGGACAATCTCACTGTCCCCTAGTGAGACGAGGGTCATTTCTGCGGGATCCCCACCCTCCTGTGGGTACCCCTCCATCCCAAGTGCTACACTAGCCAACACCTTGGACTGCTCACCAGTGGGTGACTGTGCCCTCTTGGGACACTTGGGGTCCCCCTTCAAGTGACCCACCTGCTCACAGGCATAGCACTTGTAGGGGTAGGTTTCCCTGAAGAGATCCCTTGTTTCTTATCTCCTGGGAGAGGGGAACCTTTACCCTGGTTATTAGTTTGGGGCCCTTTAGAGAACTCCTGTGCTTTACCCTTGTCCCCCCCACTCTTCTGCTGGGGACCCTGCCCCCTTTGGTGGAGTCTCCCCCATACACCTTCTTGTGGAGCCTGGTACTTACCTAGTGGTCCACCTCCATAGCAAGCTTCCTGGGGTCAGTCAGCTTACTTTCAGTCATGTGCTGGTGCAGCTCAGCATAACATAGACTAGACAAGTGCTCCCATGCAATGTAGAGCCCCTGAAAATCTGTCACATTGCTGCCCTTCACCCAACCATCCAGTGACCAGAAAAAAGAATCCACACATTCTAACCAAGTGTTTGCATCAGTTTTCCTACTGGATCTAAACTCATCCCTGTACTTCTCAGGAGTGAGACCGTACCTGGTGAGAAGGGCCTCCTTCATGTCAGCATAGATGAGGCTCTGCCCCTTACCCAAAACCACTAAAGTGTCCCTCCCCTCTTCTGGGAAAAGAGGCCACAATCCCGCTTCCCAATTCTTTTCAGGGACCCCATTCATGTGTATAGATACCTCTTAACCCTGAAACCACCTTTGTATGTCATCCCCTTCTTAAATTCCTTGCCTACATTCTTGGGGATGTGCACAATTCTATCTGCCTGTACTGAGGAATTGCTGCCACCATCTGTGCTGGACCTTCTTCTTAGCTGCAACTCCTTAATACCATGCTCATGATCCAAGATCATCTTCCATTGTTCCATGCCTATTCGTTTGTCTTCCCTCTCATTCCCTGGCCGGAGTTTTTCGAGTTCAAACATCCCTGCCTCCCGCCTGTCTTCCAGCTCCTCTGTGGACAAGCCACTGCTGCCTGGCCTGGAGGGTCCCCCCTCCCAAAAGTACATCCATCATAGGAATAGGCTCCTCCACCTCCACACTGAGATCTCCAGACTGCCCACTGGCATGTCTGGCTGCTACCCAGGCCCTCAGCGCCTTTTGTAGCTCCTCTTTCCTGGTGAGGCCCCTGATTTGGACTTTGAGGTTCTTGCAGATAGCCTTCAACTACGTCATGTTGTAGGTTTCTAATCTCTCCTCCTCAGAGGCCACTTCCAAGGATGCAACCAATGATGCTCTTGATTCAGGCATGATGCAATGGGAAGTTCAAGTTTAAAAACGATGGGATTACAAAAATAGACCAAACTAAAAAAAAGTAAATGGTACATAATGGTCTGCAATATATTAGTAGTATACACCAATCACTGTAGGTCAAGTGCAAATGCAAGTCCTACCCTCACCGCTGGCAACCAATGTTAAAAATGGGGGTCTCTAGCTGGCAATGGTTTATACTTTTGTCCAAATAGGGACCCTTCCTTCTAGTCAGGATAAGGGGGATGTAAAATGCATTCATATTTATTTGCATACTTAGTTATAACACATGGAATTTTAGCTTTATGATTGCTAATAGGGTTGAGTTCTCTAAAGTAATTTAAACAGCCTCCTGTATTTTTGTTGTTATATAATATAAAGAATACCATTTACACATTCTTAAAACAAGCAAATGCTTTGGCTAATTTAGCTCGCTTTATGCCTGATATTTTAGCTTAATAATTGCTAAAAGGATTTCAGCTGTCCAAGTAATTTTAACAGCCTCCTGCATTATCATATAATATAAACACCAACTGCACATTCTTAAAAGCGGCAAAGTGCAGTTATCTAGCAGGCACTAAGCTCATGATTTCAATTGTGCAGCAGGCGCAGTGGCACCGGAACTTATTATAACAAATGCCTTAAAAAATACAGTATTTGTGACAACATACACACTTCAAAGTATATAGCACAATAATTGAAAATGTCACAGTGTACTGTTTAAATAAAGAAATTTGTAAACCATAAGTAACACAATGCCTATGACAATGCAAGTGCAAATATTTACTATATGCTCATTTTTGTTTAAGAGTTTATGTTAATGTGTAAGCTTTTGCAATAATAAAAAAATGTGCACTGCAAAATAAAATAAAAACTTTGTAAGAGAAATCTCAATAAAACAATAATCTCACTTTCAGTGTGTTTCTTTCACTTATGTTGCACAACTGCTCAGATGCTCATTTGAAAAATGTAAGGTTAATTTTCATTTGTTTATCTTAACAATGGACAATAATCAAAAAAACCTTTTCATCTAGGTTTCGTAATCTTGTTTTTTGGATTTGCAAAAGCAGCCCTTACACTGTACTTTTATGGTTTTTCATTTACCCTTTACCTATTCTCCCATTAGCTGCACTACTTTCTAGCCTACTTATCAGGTACATGTTTTTTTTATCTTTGTCCTCCACAATTTACCTAATCTCCTCACTTTATAATACCACTAGTAACAGTACAATATATTGCCTTTTTGTACATAAACAAGTCATAACCCTTTAACAGACGTTCTGTAACTTATTTTGTACAACTACTCAGCAAGCTACAACTTACAACAAAAAAGCTTATTATAATTCACCTAGGCAAAACCTAATGCATTTACCATTGTTTGTTACTCATACAGCCACTCACACATCCATTCAGTCACCCATATAACTACTAACACTACCACTCAGTTTCCCATATAGGTACGCACACATCCTGTCACTAACAGCCACCCACACTAGCATTCATTGACCTTTACACCCACACGCAGTAGTGCTCAGTCAGCCATACAGTCACTCACACAGCTACTCACTGATCCATACACCCACTAATACTAGTATACACTCACCCATACAGTCACTTGTACATGCACTCACTCTCTTACACAGTTACTCACACACCAATTCACTCAATCATATAGCCAGTGGTGCTACCAGTCACTCACCCATGCAGCCACTCAAACAGACACTCTTGCATAGAGCCACTCATATACCCACACAGCTACTTACACACCCATTCACTTGCCCACACAGCCACTAACATAATCACTCACTCACCTATACAGCAATTCACACAGTCACTAACTCACTATACAGTCACTGGCATACCCCTTCACTCACCCATACAGCTGCTGATACAGGCAGTAACCCACCCATACAGTCATTTACACAAGCATTTACTCACCTATGCATCCACTACCACAAACACTCACTCTCCCTTATGGCCACTCACACAGCCACTCACTTGTCCATATGGTCAATGACACACGTGCTCACTCACCCATACACCTACTAAAAAATACACACACTTACCCATACAGCCACTCATACAGCTACTCATTTGCCATATAGCCACTCAAGAACTCTGTCACTTGCCCATACACCATTCATGCACTGAGTCAATCACTCATGCACCACTCATGCACTCACTCATTCACACATACATGCACTCATACACTCACATTCACTCACTCACTGACCTATACATGCACTCACACACTCAATCAATCACCCATACACCACTGGTGCATGCATTCATTCACCCATATATGCACTCATGCACTCACTCACCCACACATACACTCATACAGATACCCTCTCACCCATACAGCCACTCACAGAACCATTCAGTCACCCATACAGCTAATCACACAGCCACTGTCTCACACATACAGTATCTCACGCTAGCAGTCAGTCACCTATAGAACCACTCACACTAGCACTAACACCCATACAACCACTCGTACAGCCACTCACTCACCATAAAGCCACTCATGCAGCCACTCTCTCAACATATAGCCACTCACTAACTCACCCATACACCACTCATGCACTCAGTCAATTATCCATGCACCACTTATGCACTTACTCACACATACCCACACTGATGCACTAACTCAGTGACCCATACACATATTCTTGCACTCATTCACTGACCCATAAACCACTCATACACTCAATTACTGACACACGCACTCATACACTCACTCTCTGACCCATACATGCACTCAATCAATCACCAATACACCACTGATACCCACATTTACTTGCCCATACATGCACTTATACACTCATTCCCTCACACATATATATTATTCATTCAAACACTCACTCACCCATATAGGCACTCATGCACTCACTCACTCACCCATACATACACTTAATCAAATTAGCCTTACACCACTGATGCACTCATTCATTCACCCATATATGCACTCATGCACTCACACACTCACCTATAGACACACTCAACAAACTACCCTATCACCCATACAGCCACTCATACAACCATGCAGATACCCATACAGCTAATTACACAGCCACTGACTCACACATACAGGGACATATTTACAAAGTAGTGACGGAGCACGGTGTTAGCCTTCTTGGCTTAACGCTGCACTCCACCACTTCTGAAACACAGGGCTGCACCGTATTTACAACAATTCGGGGCAGCCCTGTGTTTACCCCTGTGCTGGTGCTAAATTCAGCAGCCTAGTGCCTGCGTTGGGGGTGAATGATTGTTTATGTGCAGGAAGGTGTCCCTTCCTGCACATAAACAATCTTAAATGGTGATTTATAACTTCTATGTGTGCTGCTTTGTGCAGCAAACATAGAAGTTGCAACTCATCATTTTTAAAATGATTGTTTATGTGCAGGAAGGGACACCTTCTTGCACATAAACAATCATGCATGGCGTTTTGCTGTTTCTATTGTTATATTCCATATAGCTACCCTATATAGGCGCAGGTAACATGGCAACCTTTCAACTATATTCTTCTCTACATTACATACATAATGGTTCTTAGGGGCTGACCATTTACCCAGATACGACACTGCATTCAGAACGCGGGTTTCCCCCTAGTTCGAATCTCATACATTATGCATGAGGCTTCTTGGAAGCACAGCAGGACTAACATCTCCTGTGTAATATCTCTGTATAAAGTTCAGGCCCGACGTCATCCTTTAGGTCGACACAGTAACACCGCAGTGTAGGACCCCTGGGGAGACCTATGGGTATATATACATCACATCTTGCTTAGAAAGACAGAGGAGACCGATACTTCCCGGATGACACACTGACCAGAGACGCTGAGGTTCCTGCATGCAGACACTCCAGCTCGCAGTGGTCTAACATCCCTCGCGGGGTGTCCAACTCGAGACCAGGGCGGGATCCCTCATTCTCAGGTAATGGGGTTGACTAGTTCCTAGAAGGATTCTTGGCATTACCCTACACAGATGGTAGGTACATTTAGGTACATCTAGTTAGGAAGGCATTGTAGGAGTAAGCACTTTTTATCATGTGTTTTACGTACTTGTATATATTCATGATTACTGCAAGATGGTAGAACTTTACCATCCCTTTACTGTCGTAGTACTTCTAATCATATATCTCTGCTACTGTCTACTGGTTGTTGCAGCTCATCTATTCTACACTAGAATAACAACTGTTCAATAAATACTTATTGAAAACGCCCAGCCTGTTTGTTCTGTGTATCTCTCTGAAACAAACTAAGTGAGCACGAGTGACTGAGCGAAAGGTAGTATATTGTTTCCACGATTCTGAGGGATCAGGGTTGTCATGTTCTGAGGTTGCCAGAATCTATTATCTCCTTGGTAAGAGGAGATTATGGTGGCACTGTGAGCTAGCTAATACAGATAGGCTAACGTATCTGGTGGGGGTGCACGGAATCAGTCTGCCACCAGTCCCACAGTTTATGTTATCCAAACGTGCAGATCCTGTATAGGTTGTATAGGAACTACACGACACTATGGGGCCAATTCCGATCTCGGTCGGAAGCTCTCCGAATGGGATCCGGCCAGAAAAAGTACGAGCCGTACGCTTGTTTTCCAACCGACTCGTATAGCTGTACGAGCGAGCAAGTACGATGCGATTGTACGCGTGTGTTCCGACCAAACTGTTTCTGGATCCGAACCGCTCCGACCGACTCGTACGGAAACGAATCGCACCACGCAATGGAGACGTTATACGACCGAGCGAGTAAGATGTACGCGTCGGACAGCCGGATCGAGTCGGAGCGTCCGGCTCGAAAAAGATCCCGGAGCCGGACTTTGGGGGTCTGTGCCGGACCCCCCAAAAACTGTAGCCTTACGAGTCGAACACAGGGGGAGACCCATGGGTCTCCCCAACACAGGTATGTACGGTGCGGGTTGCACTGACGTGTACCCACTGTAGGGGGCGCACTTGTTCGCAACGTACCCATTCAGTCAATGGGAGCCCATGTACGTGTCGTACGACCGGCTCCCATTGACTTCAATGGGAGTCCGACCGAATCGAGTCCGGCAGCATGCGGCCGCATCGCACTCGCTCGGTTGGACTGCAGGACTCCGGTTTGGTTAGAAAACACTCCGGATCCGGCTCGGTCAGAGAGCTTTCCGACCCAGATCGGAATCAGCCCTATGTGTGCGGCACCATGCAGCACACATAGAAACAGCAAAAACAAGGAGAAATAAAGCATTTCTCCTTGTTTTGCCATGTTAAGGCCAGGTTTTTTTTGGTTTTAATTTTGGCACTGCCTCCAATTTATGCCACACTTGTAAATAGTGAGCAGCATCAAAATCAATGGATTTTGGACCACACAAATATTTTTTATTAGATCCTGTAGAGAGGGTCTTACAGCAGAGACAACATTCAACAAATTTGACCACCGTTTTCGACTTTCCAGATGGGATTGAGAAAAAGTCCCATGCCCTACTATCCTTCTTTGGTGAAGGCCCTTCATCATTAGAGTTGTGTTGTTCCATCTCCTGCTCCTCCTGCTCTGGCTGCTGTGGCACCCCATCTTCCTCACTACCTCCTGTTGCCATTTTGTCATTTAAAAATAGAAAATATCAAACTCTGAATAGAGTGCTGCAGAAAAATCCCAGGGAGCTGCTCAGAATACTCCTAGAATCAATAGAAGATTCAAGAAGAGTAAATGTGTGGGCACTTCCCATAAAGATACTTGAAAACTGTCTTGTAGAATCATATCTCTTTATTTCCAGGACACAAGGGATTCGCGACTGCTGATGTCATCATCACTACAGACGTCGTCACGCAAATGGAAAATAAAATGTAAAAGTAGTTTTCTTTAAAAATATTTACAGATGGAGAAGTTTAAACAGTATGTTAGTAAACACCTATTGCCAAACATTGTTTAACATACATGCATATATAAGTTTTACACTTTAGCAAAAACATGCACCCTTAACGACTACCGATGTCATCGCGACTACTGACGTCATCGCAGAAACAGGAAATACAATTTAAAAGTGGTTTTCTTTGAAAATGACTACAGACAGGAAAGCTTAAATAGTAACTTAATAATCAGCTATTGCCAAACATTGCTTTAAATATCTCTTTATATGTGTTTTACACTTAATGAAAACAATTCTGTCTTCGTGGCTTTCCCACGAAACCAGAAAATACTTATTGCAATCATTTGTGACAAAGTTGCAGTGAATTTGCAACAACATTGCGGCGAATTCGCGTTGATAAAAAAAAATTATCAAAAAAACACAGTTAATAATGCATTAAAGAAAGGACAAGTAGTGACACAGAGAATTAATAAAATAAGTGGGCTATTATGGTGGTGTATTTCCACAATGACAAAATAGTAATTTCCCAGTACATAGTAACATAGATGAGTGCACAATTTCTAAGTAACTGTAGACTCTTCTTAACATTTTAAACCCACTCATAGACCTATTCAGAGAGTCAAGAACCTACTCATAAACCCACACAGGCACTCTCACAGCTAATCACAGACCAACTCAGACACTCATGCACCCACTCTCAGACCGAGTCAAAGATTGATGCAACCACTCACATACCTACTCACAGACTCATGCAACCACTCAGAGACCCACTCACAGACTTATGCATCAACTCATACCTACTGAGAGACATGCACCCATTCATAGATCCACTCAGACATTCATACACCCAGTCACAGGCCTACTTAAAAACTCATGCCTCAGGTCACTCCCTCACATACCCACTCAGAGACTGATGCAGTCAGTGACAGACCCATTGAGAAACGTATGCACTCATTTAAAGACTCACTCTGAGAGTCATACACTCACCACAAATCCACTCAGACACTCATAAACCCACGTAGACACCTACTCAAACAGGCAAGACTAACTCAGACATGTCACACTGTTACTCCCACACACAGTGAGACACTTATACAGACTCTGCCAGGCCCACTCATTCACTCACACACCCACTCTCAAAGGTTATAGTTTACACTTAGGAAATAACATTTAAACAACCTTGGAAATTCACTTAAAAAAACAAAGGTTACAGGGATGTTATAGTTAGGAAATAGAGTTTTAAAAACATTAGAAATTCACTGGAAAAAACAGAGGTTACAGGGACGTTATAGTTAGACTCACATTTTATTCATACAAAACCATAGAAATTCAGCAGCTATAGTATTTTGATTTAGCTATAACTTACGCCCCTTCAATGCACTGCTTATGTCCTCACATATTACATCACTCATGATATGGTCAGTGACATCATTGATGACATCACTGATGTTTTCTTGACGGTTCATGCATTAAATGTATGGAAAGAAGGCCCTAATATCCACTTTACTAAGGACTTTGAAATATAAAGCATAAACCATGTTCCATCTCAAGGAATATTAAACAAAAATAACCCAAGGCTAATCATCTGCAAGCCTCTGAGATTCCAACACAAAGCTCAGATTCTTGAATAAATGAGGAAAAACCATCACATAACCAGAAATTGTGTAATAATATTCAGATCTCAAGATTATTCAAAGTCGAAAATGGACACAATAAAGGACTTCCTAGTTCTCAGACCAAATTTTAAGAGCATAAACAATCCATTTTCTTTCGCAGGACCAGAAAGATTCTGGATAACAGTGGACATAAAATTCCAAATATTTTTTGGTGGATGCCTGAGAACTGACCATATTCTTTGAATCCAAGGAAGACTCCCCAATGGACACTTCAAGTTTAAAAATAAAATCCTAATTATGTCTGGTATTATCTTGGTTAATATTATTAGTTGTGGTTAATTATTAGAGTGCTGTTTTACAAGGGAGGTTGAGGCTTTCTAAACTGTACTCTTACAATAACGTTTTGCAGGTTCCTCAAAGGCCTCGTCTTGTTATTCACCTATTCCAATGTCTTCACATCTGTCATAAGCTCCAAGAGAGATCTCTTATTGAAACATTTCATCTTAATGACAACTCTCTGATCATACTGAATTGTACTTGAGCATAATTTTCCTACCCAGAGAAGCCAAGTTGGTATTCACTATCCTTTTTTAGATATTATTATCCTACTAATATATCCATTTGGGTCATTCATGACTCCCTACGTCGGCAATGTAGAAGTTTCTCACCCACTAGGTACAGTCTTCCCTTTCCAATGTATTACCTCTAGCTACCATTAACTAGTGGTTAACCCACGTAGAGCCTTAATTCTGCTACACATGTGGCAGAGAACGACTTTACAGTAATTGTGAGCATGGGACTGAGATAGTTCCTTCTATCATAGCTCCCAGCTGGATACCTTTGAGTGGTGGTGGGGTGAGAATTTGAGAATTGGGTTTTGGGTGTGTACTTCTGTTGTTGTTGGTATTTCTATTGTGTTGTACCTATTTTTTCTCCTCACAGGCATGAGACTGGCCTCATTTTATGCAATTGATCTAGGGACACCATTACTTACTATTGTGATAGCCATCAATATCTAAATACACTTAATGGTTTCCACAGTAAAGGGTAAGCTGAGCATTTTATCCCTAAAAAGAAGGGCCTTTCATAATCCTATAAAAACTGAAAGGAGATATTATTATGCTCTAAGAAATGAAACTAGGGATAAACAAAATTAGATCCAATAAGAACCATTGGATCAATGATATTGTATGCTCACCAGCCTAAAGCAAACATAATGGTGTCATCACTCTAATCTCACAAAAATCAAAAAACAACATCCTCTCTTCTTCTATGGATGAGGAAGTTAGGAGGTTGATTGCCAACCTGCAAAAAGAACAAGCAGTATTCTTTGCAGTGAATATTTACATCAACAAAAAAATAATCCATCTTTCTGGCACAATCTATTCAGCATAATGCAATTGAATCCCTATGATGCACTCATTATCTTAGGGGGTTATTTCAATCTCCCTATGGACTGTATATTACAGACAAGTGACATTGTAAATATCACCATCCCTTGGTTAAAAAATAAATGAAAATCTTTGTACAGTTTATCATTGAAGATTACAACATCTGGACACAAAAGATTTAACTTTCTTCGCCTCTCCACAGAATTGACCATTTTCTTATCTCTAACAACCTCATTCACACTATAGATCCTTCCATTCCACAATTGAACCATGGCAACGATCATACCATGCCAGCATAACCTTATCGCTGTTTGGTATTTTAGCCAACTCAAACACTATGACTTGGAGATTGAATGAAGAAACCTTACAGATCAATGTGAATGTTGAAATGATTATCTCAGCTATAGTAGATTACAGAAATTATCATTCTGATCCTTACTTCTTCCCCTTTACGCATACTGGAAGCCTTAAAAGTAGCAGTGGGCTCTAAACTCTGCTCCGCTGGTGGAGTTAACAGAGTTTTTGTCACTCCGCTTGAAGGGCTGAGTTTGGCAAAAACTCTGCCTACGCCGCATAGCGGAGTTTACTGGCACCCAGCCACCACCAAGATCTTCCTACTTTTAATTCTCCTGTGGTGAGCTCTAGTTCTTGGTACCAGCTTTCAATGGTGCCACCTCCTGGGTTGTGTTTTTTCTCCTCAGGAGTCTGAACGCCCCTGATGGAACGACCTGTTGAACATGGTCTCCTGCGTGCCTTGGGCACACACTTTGCCAAAGTTGGTCAGTGGAGTAGACTGAACCAGTTACCTGCCGCCCTTCCCTTGATTAAGATGGTTGGTATAGCGACAACGCCTGTGCAGCACTCCGGCTCTACCCAGCACTCTGTTCTCTTAGGCTGGAGCCAGGCGGTGCAGACAGGCTGGATGGACAGACTCCACCAGACGACTACGTGGCTGGTTCTGAGCTGGAGGAGCCTCAGATGACGCAGAGAAACAAGGGGGGCCGAGGCGCCCAGCAGAGGATGCCCAGCATTTCAAAGCAGAATTCTAAAGGAATGGGGCCTCCAGTCTCAGCATGCTGACCTGGAAGTTGCCCAAGCTGCTCGGCATTCAGCATGTGCCCAAGGTAAGTGGGGTACTGAGCAGTGCCCAGGCTGCGCCCCTCATTTGGTCACCTCTTGTCTAATGGAGTAACTGAGCTTTGTGTTTTTAGCAAATCTCTTTTCAGCTCCTTGTTTTTCATTTGACAACCAATGTTGTTCTTGTAGTTGCAGTCACCAGGTTGTTTTAGTTGCCTCAAAAAAGAGGTACATAGGAAGCCCACGCGTGGATGGATGGCAGGCAATGCAGCCAGAGTCCAGCTCCCCTGTGAGACCCCATAACATCTTACCTTGGTGTGCCGGATCTCCAGGTTGACTGTGGGGGAGATCAGCAGGGGTGCCATCAGGTCCGCAGGGTCCTACGCTCGAGCAGCACTTAAGAGCTGAGCAAGATCAAGCACACACCCCAAAGGTGAGCCAAGGCCTTGGTGCATCTCTGCCCTCAGAAGGCACGTGCATGCAGCTTGTTTACAAATGGTTATTTCGTGCAACACTCTGCAATAAAGCTTTATTGCATGATTATTGGCAAGCCAAACCTTTCTACTGCATGCACCTGATTGAGTGACCCAGCAAGCACGAGCAACTGAGTATGTGCATGAGTGAGTGGCTTAGCTAGTGGGTGGGCGTGTGTATGTAAAACCTATGAGTGAGCGAGATTATGAGTGAACTAATTTTTAGTATGGTTGTTGCCAGATGTAACACTAGAATTCCCTCTGCATTAGAGAACTCCTCCATCTCACATGGAGGTTTTATCAAAACCTTTACACTAAATGAATATCTTATATTCAAGTTAACCTCCCGCATTATGTCCAGGGACATGTTATCCAGGTACATTTACAGGTAATTTGGAGTAACTGAAAACAAAACCTCGGAGTTAGGGTGAGTTGTACACTGCCTCTTGTTTCAGGAGACAGAGCAGCAGTCTTAGTTTGCCCCTAGAGAAACTTGAATACAGTTGATTGATTGCATTAAAAAAATCTTTATGAGGCAAACTACAGACATTTGCAGTATAGATAATTGCTCTGTAAGACTGCTGTGCATCTATTACCACTAGGGATGGGCGAGTGGGGGAACTCTGCCCACTTTCAAAACTACGCGGAATTCCACTGAGTTTTTATGCAATTCCTCGAAATTCCGCATAGTACAACTCCGCAACCTCCTTCCACCGCTACTTAAAAGCCACAATCAGAGCCAATTTGATTAATATCACATCGAAAATGAACAAATCCGCCAACAATATCATTCAGAAATCATACATATCAACTCTGGAGATAATTCCTTCCTCTCCATACTCTCTCAAAGAAAATATGAATGCAACAGAATCCCGAGAATCAGGGCAGGTGTTTGGATTAACATGTAAGGGTCTCAAAATTTGGTAATTTGTGAATCCAATAAAGCAGGGAAAATGCTCCCATACTATCTAAAATTTAAGCAACACAAAAATACTATCACTGCTTATAAAGATTCAAACGGTACGGTTCACACCAACCCTCAAATAGTTGCAGAAACTTTCAAAAAATGTCATCAAAATCTTTGTTCCAACAAATTACATTTCACAAGAGAAGTTTTGAACAATATTTAAATAATCTAAAGTTCTTGACCCTCTAGAAAGAATATAAGGGCTAAACACCTCTATAACTCTGCTTAAAGTATTATAGAGGTCATCAAGAACTTAAAAACAGGAACATTTCTGGGCCTTGCTGGATACTCTAAAGTATTCTATAAAATATGTCTAATGAACTAAGTAATCCCATATTTAAATTCACTAATGCTGGACAGGTATGTGGAATTTCTGCATAAACAAGAATTACAGTGATTCCAAAATATGATAAGGACATCATGCTCACTAAAAATTACTAACCCATTTCCCTCATCAACTTGGACTGTAAAATTAATCTACAATCTTGAAAAAAAAGATTTAGGCCTCATTAATCACTCATAAATCCAAATCAAGTAGGTTTCCTGAAACACTGCTTATCCAGTGATAACATTAGATTACTTTGCCACGTTATTGACAAAGCCCGAACAATTATCTCCCCCACAGCAGCCATAGCGATCGATGCTGAAAAAAGCACTCAGCAAACTTTCTTTGACCTTCCTTAAATCAACTACATGCAAATTCAATCTCAATGTAAGATGCAATAAAATGACAATCTCGCTATATGATGAACCCAGAGCAAAAGTAAAAGTAGCAGGACCAATTTTGGATCCCTTCATATTGGCTCAGGGAACAAGCCAAGGATGCACTCTCCCACTGCCTTATTTCTGCTAGCCTTGGAACCCCTTCTCAAGATAATGAGTACAAACCTAAACATCACAGAAATCAAATTCAATTAGCTAATGATTTAAATCGCAGCTGATGCCAACAACATTTTAGTAGTCACTGAGGTTGCATATTGCTCCATTGAAGCCTTACTGGAAATGATCTACGAATTATGTTTTGGTCTGGCTACCCTCAAAACAACCATTATTCGGCAAACATTTCCATAAAAGTAAATAATTAAAACTTTTTATACAATCATCATAGCAGCCTTTTGTAAGAACATTAACAAGTAAATACGCCAATAAAATAACAAATGTAAAATACCGCACAGAGTACAGAAACATTTTATGCATGTAGGCCACATAATACCATCATCAGGGATTTTGTCTTTCTATTACTAAGTGCGCCTCTGATAAAATGAATGACTGCACAACACATTTCGGGCGAGTCTAACTGATGAAGGGATTGGGAGCCCAATTTATATGACTTAAGATTCAATGGATGTAAAACTGGCACTAAAAATAAGGAACATAGGGGCCTATTAGCAATAACCGGCGATAATTATCGCTAAACGCAGTTAGTGCTTGGATAATTATCGCCGGCTATCGCAGGTTTCTATCGTGGAGATAGCGTGCTATCAGCAACGCTTATCTCCTAGCGTATAGAAACCCTGGAGAACAGTGTGAATATCGCTTGAAAACAAGCGATATTCACACTGTGACCAGTGTTAGCTAGGTGATAGGGCGAGGGGATTTAGCCATGTAATCCACCTCCCATTGGATTACATGGCTAAGTCAGGTCTGGACCAGGCGCAACAAACCAGCGCTAAACGTGTTTAGCGCTGGTTCGCTAATCACCTCCCTGCCTCGCTAATAGGCGATAGCGAGCTTAGCGACTGTTTCCAGTCGCTTTTAGGTTGGGAACGCCTACTTTGCATGCCATTAGCGATAAATATCGCTGGCATGCAAAGCGGCACCCAACCCGGTCGCTATCGCCTAGAAGCTGTCGCTAACAGCAGTTAGCGACAGCTTGCTAATAGGGCGTTAGAATTATCGCCGCTTTAGCGGGAAAAAGTCCCGCTAAAGCGGCGATAGAGCCCTTGATAATATGCCCCATACTGTCTTATACAAAGAGCATAAAAGCATAAGATGAATTGAGGATAGAAGTGAAAGATTATCGCAAGTGCACAAAGGAAGACTATCAAACCATGATCCTTGAAGTGGAAAAGCAAAGAAAAAATGCAATGTATCTAAGCATAACCTTGTAAAATAAAATCATTGTTGGAGGTTCTCTACAAACATTAGATACAACTGCAGGTATTACAATGCCCCAACACACCTGCCCCATAAGAGGTAACAAAAATACATTTAGATTTAAACAAAGTCAACATTTCCTTCACTGACCTGTGTCCCAATGTAGTCGCAAAACGAAAAATCCCTTCAATAGCTCTTGATAGTTGTAATGCTCTTAGCTACAGCAAAGGTGCCCATTTAAGTTTGGGATTAAAAGGAATACTTAAATAACTAAAACTATCACCCTTTAAAACTGAGAATCCCTATATTTAATATTTTTTTTAATTTTATACTTTTAGGCCCACAGATTAAAAGAAAACGACTTAGATTTGTTAACCGTCAAGTTTAGGGCACTCATAAGCTCTAAAGAAACCATCTAAAAGGAGCTGAAGACTATTTGCAGTCCTAGCTATAAGGACAGCGTCATCAGCACAAAGGAGAGTGGGAATACATCGAGCCCCCATCCTCTGGATATTAGTCCCCTTTTGGAGGAGGTGCCCCTCATGGCCATTTATATAAATTAAAAATAAAAATACGACTAAAAGACATCCTTGTCGGACTCCCTGACTACTATTTATGGGGGATGTATGTCAGAACGATACTCAAAATACCCAAGGATTCACGGGAGCAGAATGTTGCCAAGTCCCAATGCCCCTCCCGGGTGTCTCCTCAACCCCCTCTGATTTTTACAAGGAGGCATAGAATTCCCAAGGGGGGAAGGGGGAAGTGGATAAAATAATAAACAACAGAAGAGTCTGTCTTGTCCCTCCTAAAGGAAGCCCTACGTCCTCACGGAAGTGTTTTCTTTCCTGAAGTGCGAAAGCATGCTGAAAAAGAGAAGTCAATCATAAACATAGAATGCTCCTTTCTATCTGAATCTGACTACTCTCAGCTACTCCTGACTATATACCACTTTACATACCCTTTGAATGGACTGGCTTAGCTCCTCTTCTACAGTCTGTATGATCTTTGCAATTGGCTGAATATTTGGATAACCTGTGGGACAGATAATATAAGCCACTGACTGGGCCCAACAGGTGACTGGAAATATACTGTATTAAATTCTGCATGCCTTATTTTGTCTAGAATGCATACTGACTGTTCATAAGAAATGAAATGACACCAGAGAAAATATCTTCTCTAATTAACACTTGTTTCTTCTTTCCCATATAGGGTACTTGCGTGACTGAAGACAAGATGTGGAAACAGCTGCGCTTCACAGGAACACGGAACGCTTCTCAGGAACAGCAGGTAAGGTGTAAGGGAACAAAGGGGAAAGCAGTTTAACTACTCATGGAACGAGTTTCCAGAATTAAACTGAGGGGACTGAAGAAGCGGAATACATTTCTGACAGGAGTCTCCAATTTAACCCCAAAAAAAAAAGGGCCAGACGCTACTCTAACTCTTCCGGCGCGCAAGTGCAACGGAAACTTGCCCTAAACACTATTCTAAACACACGGGTACTGAGGAGAGATTCTTGGAACACTAGTTCCTTGACAAATCCTTGGTGAAGTGCGCAGAACAGAAGTTGCGCTCGCGCTTTACCTCAAGCACTGCTCACGAGCTCTGCCACAGAAGACTAGACCGCTAACCTGCATTGTGGTGGGAGCGGCCATTTTCTGAACTCTACGCCTGACCAGGGAGCTCCAGGACGGATCGGTTTGCACTACACCGATTCTTTGAGTGGAGCCAATGACTGTTTTCCTTCGGATCCTGACAGTACCACTCCGCAAGGAGGATTCCCCAGGTTCAGTCTTGTGGGGGAACTGTCGTTGAAAATCCTTAATCAACCGGGGAGCATGAACGTTAGCCTGTGGCTCCCACGAACCTTCCTCCGGTCCATATCCTTTCCAGTCCACCAAGTAGAATAATTCACCTCTACTCCACTTGGAATCTAGAATTCTCTTAACCTCAAATTCCTCACCCTGTTCAGTTTGTACTGGTTTAGGAGGAATCTTCTCCAGGAAACGTGAAGAGGTCCTCTTTAACAGGGAGACATGAAACACAGGATGGATCTTTAGTTTTGAAGGAAGCTTCAACTTGTACGTAAGAGAACTCAACTTCTTCTCAATTACGTAAGGACCAATGAAACGAAGTTGAAATTTCCTACATCCCTTCAATCTCAAATTCTTTGTGCTTAACCACACCTTATCTCCTGTTTGATAATATTTTTCTATTCTTCTGTGTTTATCAGCATAAGACTTATACTGACTCTTGGATTTGGCCAAATTTTGTTTTGCTAACTCATGGATCTTCCCCGGACGTTGCACTATATCCTGAACTGCAGGGACTGATATCTCTTGGGGACTAAGTGATGCATGTGGGTGTCTACCATAGTTCAGAAAAAATGGGGAATAACCTGTAGAACTATTCTGAGCATTATTAAAGGCGAACTCCGCGGCCCAAAGTAAATCGGGCCACTCACCTTCCTGATCTAACAAATAAAGTCTCAGATATTGTTACAGTTCTTGATTTGCCCTTTCAGACTGACCATCTGTCTCGGGATGGTAACTGGTGGAAATCCTAGTTTCAATATTCAACCCTTTAGTGAATTCCTTCCAGAAATGAGACAGGAACTGTGCCCCCTTGTCAGAAATGATGACCTTAGGGACACCATGTGCCTTCACTACATGCAAACTAAACTGTTCTGCTATCTGTTTTGCATTAGGAGTGTCTTTTAGTGCAACAAAATGAGCCATTTTAGTTACCGCATCCACCATCACCAAAATAGTCTTTAAGCCATGACTAGAGGGCAAATCAACAATTTAATCCATAGTTACCGTATGCCATGGATGAGGTGGAATGGGTAAAGGCTGTAATAATCCTTGGGGGGCTTGTCGGACAGATTTTCCCAGAGCACAGATTCCACAGTCTGCCACATATCTTTTAACGTCTTTTGACATATTTGGCCACCAGTAATGTCGTCGAATTATTTCAGTTGTTTTACTGATTCCTTTATGACCTGCCATTGGATGATCATGACAATTTTGTAAGATTTTCTCCCTCAACTCTGCTGTGGGTAAATATAACGCACCATTATGAATTGGCAATTGATCTCGAATCTCTCTGAACGGATCTTCTGTTACTCAATCTTCGATTTCTTCTGGAGACATAACCTCTTTAATCTTTTCTTCCAAAGTATCCTTCACAACGGTTCCGATAATCTTGGATTCTGGAATGATTTCTTGATTCTCTATGAGTGCTTTTGTCCCTCAGTGTTGATCCTGGATAAGGCATCTGCTTTACCATTCTGGTTTCCGGGTCGATACGTTATCACGAAATCATAATCAGCAAAATAGAGTGACCAACAAAGCTGTCTGGGAGGAAGGGTCCGTGCTGATTTA
The DNA here is from genome assembly GCA_963921515.1 of Calotriton arnoldi. Classification (NCBI taxonomy): domain Eukaryota; kingdom Metazoa; phylum Chordata; class Amphibia; order Caudata; family Salamandridae; genus Calotriton; species Calotriton arnoldi. Next base: position 911,508 of record CAWUFW010008034.1, on the reverse strand, counting down.
AGAAATTGCAGATTTTTGGGATCTGTGAACACGGTCACAGCATGTCTTGCTCCCATCAGATAGTGTCTCCACTCAGTAAAAGCATCCAGTAGCCTTCAGATCTCAGAAGTTGCTTCCAGCAGAAATAAATTATACGATTTCTGAGAAGGATTTACTAGCCATTAAGGAGCCTAATATGGCTACAAGTTTGTGTGAGAATGAAACTACAATTTGTGTGATCAACACAGGAGAAATTCCAGTTATGTACCAGGATTTTCAAGACGTTTTTAATGAAGTGGAGGCAGAAAGGTTACCGCCCCATCGCTCGTACGACTGTAAGATTGAATCAGAGCCTGAAGCCAACCTCCCGTGCAGTCGAATTTATGCCTTGACAGAGAAGGAAGACCAGCATCTAAAAGGGAGCGGCCATTTTCTGAACTCTACGCCTGACCAGGGAGCTCCAGGACGGATCGGTTTGCACTATACCGATTCTTTGAGGGGAGCCAATTACTGTTTTCCATCGGATCCTGGCAATGTACAATCTCCCAAAGAAGAGTAGTGAATCCTTATCGAAGTGTTCCAGTGCAATCTATATAAAAGTATGACTAGAGGTTTTTCCACCCCTAAGCTTACTAGGTTGTACCATAATTTAGTGTGATTTACGGTGTCAAAAGCACTTGACAAATCCATAAAATCTGAGTGCAAAGTGGTAGTTTTAGTTCGGACATAATCACTGATTAAAAGAGAAAGATTAAGACATTGCTCAGTGGTTCCAGTCCCTTGCCTAAAACCATACTGGAGGTCTGAAAGATTAATATTGTCCTCTGTCCAAATCTCACCAAAAGTACCTTTCCTAAAATCTTCACGGTAGAGGCCAACAAGTATATTGGACGATAACAGGCAGGGCTCTACCTGTCCCCCTTTTTCAAAATAGGTACAATGACCGTTTCCTTCCACGTAGGTAAAAGGGGTCCAGTTATTGTGGCACGGAAAACATTTGTGAAAAGTGGGGCCCATAGGTCTCCAACTTCTTTAGTGATGTCCACCAGAATGCTATCCGGGGCTGGGGTTTTACCACTTTTACTTTTTCTTATTCCTGAAGCAACCTCATCAACCACAATGGTCAAACTGGAAAGCTCTGGCCCTATCAACCAGTTTCATCTCACAAAGATCTTGCTCTCTGCAGGGGTTGTTCTTAGAATCAAATACTTGTGAAAAATAAAAAACCCTAGATTCCACTGAAATTAGACAATTAATCTTGATCGAAGGTCCTGATGTAAACAGGGGTCGATTGCCACATCCCCAAAAAATCTTGAATCCCTTGAATTTCCTACTGTAAGGAGATCTGCCTTTGCTGTTTCTCTGAGTTCAGATTTCCTCACCCTGAGCAGGACTTTATATAACGATCTTGCTAACATGATGTTCTCCTGAATCCTTGGTACTGATTTTAAGCCAACTACAATGCTGTATGAGCTTCAGAGCAAGCTAAGTTAATCCAATGATTTGGCGGTAGGGGTGGGACTTATTTTTCAAGGTTAACGCTACTTAAACTGCATGACATTGCCTGACAAAACTATCTATTATCACACTAGCAGGTATGTCAATAACTAAACACTTAGGGGCTTATTTACAAGCCCCTTGCGCCACTTTTGCATCATTTTTAACATGGGAAAAGTGACGTACGTTAGGCGCTTGTAAATACGCCCCTTAATCATTTGGTCTTGGTTTTGGGACAGTATGGAACTCAGAAAATGTAATGGTTCAACAGCAGCCCACTTAGTGCGAAGACCACTATTTGCTGAAAAAATAATAGGTATTGCTTCGATAGTTTGCCTACTGATGACTAAATAAAATTCAAAACAAGGCGATTGTGGTCACTCAAATTATTAGGACTAATTTTAAATTCTAAAAATTAAAGAACTATGGGGCATATTAAAAAGACCCACGTTAAAATTATCGCCGTTTTAGCGGCAGGAAACTGCCGCTAAAACGGTGATAATGGGCTTGCTAATATGCGTTATAGAATTCCAATAGAGCCCAGGTTAGATGTGCAGGACATCTAACCTGGGCTTCTATTGAATTCCATAACGCATATTAGCAAGCTCATTATCGCCGCTTTAGCGGCAGTTTCTGCCGCTAAACGGCGATAATTTTAACGTGGGTCTTGCTAATATGCCCCTATATACTTTCGAAATCAACATAAAATTAATATTGCCTTGAGTGCCACCCCCTGAGAAGGTTGGACAAGGGTTTAAGGGCTCTGGGCCACACTCACTCGCAAAGTGGACATTTTTTTTTAAATAACACCCCTCATTAATAGTGTCCCCATACACTGTGTGCTTAAAATGGGTCACCTCCTGGTTTAAATGGTCCTCCAAGCCACAGACCAGAGACCCAATAAAAGGACACAAACTACAATTGAAATCACCCACTGATAACATACATGTGCCTATTTTACAGTTCAGTTTTACTATTTGATCAGCTAGAAAATCTATAACTTCTGAGGATTGATGGTAAAATAAATTGCTAGAAAAGTTAATAATCAGACAAACAGCAGCAATATTTGAAACCAAGGGGATGAACAGAGAGACCTTACTTTGGGACATGAGAAATCAACCAAAATCAAAACAGCCAACCCTCCCTTAGTCCTCCCAGAGGGAGATGGAGTTGCTGGAGTATAAAAAGAGCAGAAACCATCAACATGGAAGTCCTTTGTGGTCCAAGTCTCTTGCATGCAAAGTATTTCAAAACCCTGTATAAAGGAGACCCGATCTTCATTTTACAGTTCAGAGTAGATTCCTGCTACACTCCAGGCTAACACATTGTAAGGCATAATGGAAGACAGGTCCCCTGATTTGGAGGTCTCATTTGAAGAGCCCCCACCCAGTGGCAAATACAAGTGAACTATATCCAGCGAAGGGGGCATAACCACATTAAGAGTAGAAGGAACAGATGACGGGGAAGAGGGATTATAAATTGAGGGCGCAGTCACCTTTGAATGTCAATCAATATGGTGAAGCACTCCCAGTGAAGCAAAAACAGTTACTATGGGGAATAGATGGAATCATACTAGGGAGCAGGCTAGGTATCCCTCTATGAATATTCATATTGACCATCGGTTCATTAGCCTGGCTATAGTGAGCCTTACAATAAAAACTCAAAGATAAGGCTCTAATTCTCCCTGAGTGCCTGTCAGGTGTCAGTGAATATGGTAGTAATTTCCTCACCAAAAGGGACTTTTAAAATGAGCAACGACACAATCACCTAAGGTAAATTCTAGTTAGTGGCCAACCCAAGGGACTCTCCTCCATGTCACAATGTCATTAAAAAGATGACATGGACAACATGAATTTGCTGTGAGCCAATGAATTGCCTTATTCCTTAGGGCTAACCACAATTATTTTTGTGCAAAGGTGGAACTTGATCGCTAAAATATTAACATAGGAAGTAAACTCCTGGGGTAGGTGTAAACTACGTTGCTGATCATTAAGGGAAAATGAGGGTCTGAGTTGGGATGCTTTTGACAACAGGCCCTCAGCCAGGGGAAAAATAGAGCTCATTCCCCCTGGGAGGGTTATCTACAAAAGCATGAATACTGGTTGGCCTGACACTAGAGTTATCTGAAATGCACTTACGGAACTCCACAGGAAGTGATTGAGCCTGGGGTGGTTGGATGAAATCTTGGGTTCAAGCCAAGATTTTCTCTGTTTCCTTTACAAAATGCATGAAAATATCCAAACACAAGGATTTCAACCTAGTCTGCAATTTACCAAACAAAACATCTCAATGTTCCTTGACAATAGAGTTGAGAAGGTCCGGTAGTAGGGCCTTTAAGCTCTTTTTCACCCGGATGTTAGGAAGCAGGGGGCAGATAAAATAATGAGAGAGACAGTCGTAGGGTTTGAGGTTGTTTTTCATCTTGTCATTGGTTTGGTGTTTGGTTTCGTGTTTTTCAGGCTTTTCTTTAAGGGGTGCACTTAGTTGAGGATGGATATCACCAAACACTTCCTGTTGCACACAAGAATTGCGAGGGTGCCCATTTCCACTATCATCGTCTTGCCCCAATGGGCAGGACCTAGCATTGTGGTCACAATTCTCCTCAACCCCGTCATTAGAGATCACAATAGGAATAGTTAAAAAGTCAGGAGTCACTGAATATCTATTGTCAGGTTGGACAGAAAGCCGTCTAGCAGCGCCTATCTTTTCCTCAAACAGGCCTTTCTCTGAGTAAATAGCATCCATAACAAAAGACAGATAATTGGTGATGGATGGAACAAGCTTGTTTGGGGGCTCCTTACCTCCCTTACATGCTGTGGCTTTCCTCTTACCCATAATCATGAGAATGTCAGAGTTCAACAGATTTAAAAAAGATTTCACTCAAGAATTCTGCTCAATCCAACTACAAATTCACTGCAAATGGTGAATCATATTTCCATCAAACAGTGGGGGTGGCTCTGCCCTGCCTCTTTCTGCTGGTGACTGGCAAAGATGGGCCCAGTCCTGACCCAGTCTTGGCCCGGGCACGAGCCTGGGTATGACCTGCGTGCATCCCGTGCAGCGGGAATCACAAGGCTCTTTAATAGCACTCAGGTGTGTGGGTGTGTGGGCGTGTGGGCGTGTGGACGTGTGGGTTTGCAGGCATTAACACAAGCCCGTCCTCTGGTGTGGACAAGATGGATGCTGGGGGACGGAGTTCCACCACAGCGAAAACAAATACAATGCCTCTTCTCATCCTTTGCTGCAGGGATCGCTAGGCAGTTTAATAGCACTCAGGTGTGAGCGAGTGTACAGGCGTTGTCATTAGCTCCTCCTCTAGTGCAGGCATGATGGATGCTGGATGGATGGACCCCAGAAAAACTAAACACAATGCCTCCTCTCACCCCTACACTCTAAAGAAAGACAAATCAGAAGTCAAGCCATACACTCTCTGAAGACAGACAAAGTCTTTGGTAATTCTTCTCTGGCATGGCAACACAAACAACTGAAGTACTTAGGCATTAGATTTGATGACAATCCTTTGGATACATTAAAACATAATGAAACAACAGTACTTACAGAAGTTTCAGAACTCCTCAAGGAATGGTCCCCTAAATTCCTATCATGGAAGGGGAGTAAAAAGACAGCAAAATAATGAATACTCCTAAAATTAATTACCTAATTAGTATGCTCCCCTTAGTACTATCACACGATTTCTACACAAGCTAGAAAAAACAATTAACACATTTTTGTGGCAAACCAAACATCCTAGAATAGCCCTTAAAAGAGTACAGCTAACCAAATGTCTCGGGAGGGTAAACTTCAGAGTTTTAAGAATTGCCAAACAGACTTTCATTTTAATCAAGGCTCAACATGGATCACTTAGCTAAATGATTACTGCCTGGTGTGGTCAAAAATAGAAAACTCACTCTTAAACCCACGTACCACCCTATCCTATCTTACCATATACACACTCTCCCTCTTCATATGAAACATATTAAGGACAACATCAAAAGGGCAATTTAAAAAATGTATGTGAAACTAGAAAACAAATTAGGTAATATAAACCTGGCATTTCTCTGGTATAAATGGAAAAACAAAGTAGATAGTTTTCCGTACACTGTCTCCCATGTTCCTAATAAGTGTTACTTCTGCTTAAATATCTTAGCAGCTCACTAACATTTTCTGATCTATAAGAATTATGCCAATTAAATTTTATGGAATTTTACCAATTCTTAAAACTAAAATTGTGTCTGAATATACTCAATATACGCCATGAACAACCCTCAATCTATACTAAATTATACAAATTCTACACAAAGCAGGTAATCTGATCCCCAAAAAACATAAAGTCCTTCAACCAAACAGCCCCAGATTCCTTCATCCTCTCAAATCTAAATGAGAAAAGGACTGTCCTACACTTAAAAACCACTCCATTTGGAAACATATTCTGTCTTCACCATTTAAACATAAACTTACACCCATGCTTCTCCAAAGAGCATTCTGGTGCCCTCAATGCCTATATAAAAATGGGCCCCTGAGATAATTCTACCTGCTGGAACTGTAACACACCCATCGGAGCACTCTCACATATGCTCTTTAACTGCCCGCTTTTAAATATTTTCTGGTCTTAAATCCACAACCAAGTCCAATCAACTCTGCAATAACCACAACAAAGGATTTGTCTTTCCTAATTCCTGGTCCTCTTGACAAAACTATTGGGAATGAGGAGGATAATTTTCTGCTAGACCTCATGCTTACCCTGCAATGTAAATGTACCCTCAACAACTGAAAACAAACTGTTTTTGAGAAGCATGGACAATATTTTGCTATCACATTTCCTATGGAAAACTTCAAACAAATCTATTTGACAATCCCTTGTCTCATTTTTTAACACAAAACCTCCGTTAATTAATGCTGTTCTATCCCAACATGCCCTCCAGTGTTAGTTGACCAGTATCTTTATGCTACAAAAATATATTGAAGTAGTATCAAATAGCTCATCATCTGGAATAACTGCATAAATCCAGAACACATGCCTCCCCCCTTCTGTTTTTCCTTATATTCGAGAATGCTTGGGTGAAATACTATTTTATTATACCTTAGTATCTGAATTATATTGATCCAATATATATATGATCTGTGTCGATGTATTCTTCATTCAACTTCTACGATCAAACTCCACACTGTTTTGTGTCAAATTTGCTTATTTGTTCTTTAACTCCAATAAAGTTTATTGAACTCAAGAAAGAAAAAAAGATGTATAATCTTGAAAATTGAGAGTATGGAGAATGAGGTGGCTCTGAAAAGATCATTTGTGTTAGTAGAGTATTACACACTCTTAAAGGTATAACTGGATACATTCCTTTAAAGTTATTTGGGAAGATCCTGTGAAATATACTCCATCTCTGCTGACGATACCAGATAAGGCGAAGCAGATGTTATTGTGGTAAATGGACCCCATAGTCTCAGAGTTTTCATATTCATAAGCCCAAAAGACAAAGGAGTGCCCCATAATCCAGATGCAAACAATGATGCTGATATCCTTGTATAAGACAGAGAAGGAGCTGTACCAGAACATTCTACTGTCAGACTCACATGAAGATTCCAAATTAGAGCGTGGAATATAACAATAGGCAATGAGCAAAAGAGGGGGGAAATGGGACAGAGAAGTAGATGAATGTACCATCCTAGATTACAACACATCTCCCTTTATCAGAAAATAAACTTATGTCATGAAAATACAGTTCTGAAAATGCACCATATACCTAGAAATAGAGGGAAGTTAACCCATTTTATAATCTGACTGCCAACCTGGAGGATGATGGTCTCTGACTTCCTGGGGACTAGCAGTTTCTGTGGAAACTTTACCTCCTCCCCCGTCTTCCTCAATTATTGGAATGAGAGCCTCAGGACACCAGCCTACATTGCCACAGAATTTCATTTAACAGATTTAGGGCCAGATGTACGACCCACCAATTTGCGAGTCGCAAATTGCATCGCATTTGCGACTCGCAATTTGCGACTCACAAGTTGGGATGCACAACAGTGTCTGAGACACTGTTTGCGATTCCCAATGGGGTAGCAAATTGCATGCCTCATGCATATTAATGAGGCTGTCGCAATTTGCGACCCAAGTGGGAATGGCTGGCACTCCCAAGGATGGTAGCCTGCTGGGGTCAGCAGACCACCATATCTGGGACTGCTTCTAAATAAAGCAGTTTTTTTTTTTTAAATGCAGCCCGTTTTCCTTAAAGGAAAACGGGATGCATTTAAAAAATAAAAATGAAACTTTTCAGTTTCATTTTTTAAGGGCAGGCAGTGGTCCCTGGGACCACTGCCTGCCCTTAAAAAATATATTGAGAGCCACTCACAAAGGGGAAGGGGTATATCTGGCCCTTAATACTTTCTGGTTTGGAGAAGAATGATAGCTTTGAGCATGTGGTGTATGGTCTTTTAATTACAACCATTGTCCTTTGCTCCATTTACGTCTGAAAGCTCCTCATTTCTTGCCATACCTTGTCCTGTAATCATTTTGGTGTTTTTCTATCTTTTCCTTGACTGAGTCTCTATTCACCCAGACAGGATATCCACCATTAAGCCAGTTAGGTGTCAGTTTCAAACAAGGATTCTTTCCTTTGAGGGAAATGAAAGGTGATACAGCTGAAACAACATTGGGAGTGGTATAGTTTTACAGTATAACAGTGCTCTCAAGCGCCAGGGAGAGGGGTTACCGTTCAACAGGCAACTGCACCTACAGTTTAGTCAAGCTTAAGAGCTACACCAACTCATATGTGTTCACCAAATAACCTATGTAAAGTGACTTTTTCCCAAAATGCAAGTCAAGGGGCCTTTTCGACAAAATAAACAGAGGGACAATGTCACGTATGGTCAAAGAAATTCCGTTGTTACTCCATATTGTATAATCTGATAGTCATACAGTTACCTTTTTAAATGCATCAACATTGGACGGTGAAGAACCAATGTTGATTACCTGGGCAACAGTGTAGTGTAGCTCCTATTTCCCTAATAGGCTCTGCGCATTGGAATAATATCCCCTATAGGTTTGACATAGGACTAAGGTCAGTATGTCCCTATCGAGTATATTAAACTTAATTACTTGTGCCAGCTAGCTCAGAGGCCACTAGAAACTCCTTGACAAACAAGAAGGGAGTAGCTTCTGGCAGCCGCAAAACATGACAACTTTGTTTCCCTTTAGAATCAGAACGTGTCCCAGAGTCGTGGAAACAATAGATAACTATTTCACTCAGCTCAATCGTGCATGCTTAGTTTTCCTCAAAGTTACACAGAAAGAAATAGACGGGCGTTTCAATAAAAGATTTATTGAACAGTCTTGTTTCTCGTGTAAGTAAAATGTGCAGTTACGATCACAAGACAGTATGCAAGATAATGTACAGCGTAAGCAGTAGAAATAAATAATACTGCGATAGCATTATCTCTTAGCAGATATTCATTCACATAAATAACACAGACTAAAAATGCGAGTACTCATACGATGCGTTTCTAAGCTAGTTCTACCCCAATGTACCTAACCTAACCTAGGTGTAGGGAGAGGTATGAAGTAGGTGAAGTATTCCTTACTATGGTATGCTAAGAGTATGTTAAGCCTAGTATGCCTAGTATGCCAAGAGTCCCTCTAGGTTCTAGTCAGCTCCATACCTTTAGAATGAGAGAGGTAGGAATCTCTTTGCCAGACTCGAACTCCAACACCCCGCGAGGGAAGTTAGATCACTGGAAGCTGGACTCTCTGCTTGCAGGGATGACAGCGTCTTCTCAGTGCGTCAGGCCGGGAAACGGGCTCCTCTGAAGTCGAGGTCTCCTCTAGTTTACAAGGGCTAGGGAAGGTATATTTATACCTGAGAGGTACCTCAGAATGTTAGCATTGACGTGAATCGGACAGCGGAAGACGTCATGAATGAACCCCTAAGGTATAATGGTTCATGCATAATAGATGAGTCCTTGAAGAAATCAATAGTCCTGTGCTAGGGAAACTCCCAAAGCCTAAGGGTCTGTTCTTCAAGAACTCGTTGTGACGTTAGGGTGGACGGATGTCGGAGACCATGCCTTTATTTGGAGTGCACGGTTTAATGCCTAAATAAGGACTGGGATTTTATGCCTATATAAGGACAGGGCGAATTGTGCCTATATAAGGACGTGATACAGGAAAGCTTGTGTATGGACACCCTAAGAGGAATACAACACCCACTCCACTTTCGTGTGTACGATAATACTAAAATGCTAAACATTTAAAATGCTAAACATTAAATGGAGTACCGCATATTGCTAAAATATTTCATAAAACCATTTAAAAGGCATTTAAAAACCTATTATAATGCAAAAGGTACTGTACATTTGAAGCATTGCTTTTCATATCAGGCATATATTTTAAAAATAAAATACAATATGAATGAATTTAGCAATAATATTTACATTTGACAGAAAATGATCGATAAGTTGTTCAAAAATCAAAGTCATTTCATGTCATGAAAATGAATGAACTTTTTTAGACAAACAAGATGACTAAGTGTCTGTGGAAGTACCGCAAAGTCTGTACTATAAGGCTAGTTCTACTTTAAGCAGATTGAAGTGCCATTTTAGTTCGAAAAAATGCGAAAAAGTTCAAATTTGGGAAGAGTTCCAAGTTTTTGAAGTATGAAGGCCAAATTGTTACTGCTTCTCTGGAACACTGTGGGCTGAATCAGAGTCAGTTTTACGGGTCTGGTGTAAACATGAGATCATCTATGTCTGTAGACAAAACATCGTCCACTGAAGTTGGTGACAGTTGGAACACCTCGTGTAGTAGATTAATTGCACAGAGATGTGAAGCACCGCTTTCAGCATAGGTTGCCGCAGTAATGTTCGCGTCCGTTGTTACCTGTGTGCCTGTAGATCTTTCTCGTACCTCAGCAGCAGCAGGAAGCGTCTGTGAGATCTCAATGAATGCTGACATCAGGATTGGCAGCCTCTGGGGACAACACAGAGCATGGGCCGTTATCGGGACCAGCAGAGTATCGACATCTGTTGGCGTTGCTGATGGAAATGTTAGACAGGTGTCCAACACGCATTCTTCACCGCATAGCAGGCAGCGTAGAACAGGTAAGATGCAATCTTGCCAGATTGGTCTGAATGACAGGAACCACGTGGTATTAAGGTCCCGTAGACGAGTCATGCCCAAAAGCTGTACTATTCGCTCACGGCACTTTCGTTCAAGGAGAGCTTTCTCCATTTCGCTCGGAGTGATGTCTGCGAATAGGCTGGCCATAGCGTAATAGCAGGAAGAGAAATAGAATTCCGGCAACAAGTGCTAGAATTAATGGTATGCCACCAAACACCGAATGTGCAAAGTTCAGGATTATTCCGAGTATTGCCTGGAAAGGTGCTAACAGACCGGTACAGATGCTCTTAAATACATGTATAATTCCACTTGTATCAGACATGTTGAAGATACGTGTTATCATTTCTATGAAATGTTTAGGGCAGTTTGTACGTATTAAAGTCTGTATCTCAGCCGAAGTCCTTGCTACTTGTAGATCATAGGTTTCTTTGGCCGAGGTCAAAGGCACTGTTTGCTGTAAAAGCATGGCTTTCATTCTGCTCAAAGTATCAAATCGTATAAAAGAGACGTTCAGCGAAGGCCACAAAGGCGACTCCCTGACTGTGTCTACTGGGGGAAACAATACTTGCATACAGCAAGTGGCCCTGGAGTTGACCGTTACTAGATATGGGATGCCTGGCAACATGCCGCAGCAACTCTGATCATTCAACATGAGGTAACTCCCATTAGAAAGTTGTCCAAACATTGGATTGATCACAACAGCTGGTGTACCCTGCTGATGGCAAGACAAATTTGCCACAGAACCATTGCAAGCCCCGTGTAAAGAAATGTCCTGACATATAAGTGAACCGCTCAGTGCACTTTTACAGTGTGTACCACTTAAAAAACACTTCATGATCCCCACTCCAACATCTATATGTATACAGTAAATCCCAAGATGTCTTAATGTATTCCTTACCCAACCTTTCATATTTGCCTGCTTGCATTTGTCTGAGGCAATACTGAAACTGAAAAGTAGTCACAGGTAATGTGATTTTGCCATGAATGAGCCATTCTGTAGCTGGTTTTTCTGCCACTGTGAATGGTAACTTTTCCAGTTTTTCAATGTTTAGCACTGTATACTTTGCTCCTCTTTGTGCCAGTTCGATCTGTTTATCAGTTAGATTGTATTCTGCAAACAGAGCCGATGTGTTGATGAAACGCCAAGGCACATAGCCCGCTCGCAAAGATTGCAGCGTCCAGCTTAATAACACAATAGAACGTAATTGAGATTGGCCTTTTTGTAATCGTGCCAAATCTTGTTCTAGTATGTCGATAGCAGAGGATACAATGCCATCCAATGAATATATTCTGGAGGACAAAGTTGTTAACCCATTGTCGACCACAGAGAGAGTTTTCTCTAAATTAATACGATCAAGTTCACGTATTCGTTGTGCGGCCTCCATCTGTGACACTTTCCATGCTTCATTATAGGCAGCATAAATGCCGGCATATATGAAACGTTTTTTGACGCGGTTTTCTTGGTCCAAGCAAGAATTCCCTTATGTCTGCGTCTTCTTTAAGTAAGGATAAGTGCTGTTTCACATCCTGTAGTGTAGATTTATGCAGCCAATCGAGGCATAATTTACCTACACTGTATGTTGTTACTACCCCCGGATGCTGTCTTTGGATGTATCTTGGGTCTGGCCTATGAATAGTAAAGCCCTGAGTTTTATTCAGGAATCTTTCCTGACAGTTGTTCGTGTCTGTGGGCCAGATCAACCATTTTTTCCAATCAGGATTAGATCTGTTGAGTTGTAGTATATTGTCAACTTTCACCACTGCTTGTGTATTATTGTCACTTGCAGGTTTTGGTACAGAAGGTGTTTTCATCTCTTTGATCTTGGCTAGACCAAGACAAGATGTTTGTTGGACAGTTTCATTCAAAAACATTATTTGTTCAGGGATGATGCAGGCTCTAAATAAAGCTTCTATCCCCTGCACTTGCCAATCTTTAGTACCCCAGACAGTTTTTGTGTCTATTGTGTCTTTCCATAAGTCGAAACCCTGTCTAGACAGTTGGGCAATAAATAATGCAGAATAAATCTGTTTTGTATTGGTTAACATAATTTTCAGTCCTGTTTTGTTTATATTTTTGTAGTAAAATGTTTCTGGATCAGATGTATTGTAACCTGAAAAATATGGAAATTTGTTGGCAAATGTTTTTGAACTACCTTGTGGTGGCGTAGGACAATGCTCCCATTGGTTAAACATAAACACATTTCTAGGATAAGCAGATTTATGCAAATAATGATGACCATAGTGGTTATAGCAATACAGCTCTTCATAGTCTGATGAACCCTCTAAATATTCATTTTTAGAAAATGCAGCAGATTTTTCTAAGTCAAACATTATGTCATTAACAGTCTCAAAGTCCCAATCATCAGAATAGGTACTGGACGAAATTAGATCACTTAGTGAAATTTTAAACAAATGTGGAATGTTTAATTGTTCCGTCGGGCCGAAGATATCAACATCTGTTTTGTCCCACACTATACCATCCTGTATAGGAATAGCTGTGATGTTCACTGATGACAAGTCTCTTGCTTCACGATGGGAAGATTTATGAGGTTTCAAAAGTACGTTCACGTCTTTTCCTTCAGTATTCACATGGATGTATCTGCCACTTATAAGCACGCTCACAGTTGTAACTAAAGCTAGCCAGAGCAGGAAAACAAAAAGTCCAGATGTAATCCAGAGTTCAATCCATGGAGAAACCAAATAAGTCTTTTTCAGAAAGTGAAGAAAGTCTTGTACTTGCTGCTTGAATTTCAATGATGCTGGCGTCGTTTCAGGTTCACTCGGATCTTCTGGACCGTATCAAAGGTAATGAAATAGCCAGAAGCAGTTCTGTCAATTGTTGGAATTGCATCAGGATTTGTAGAAATCGCTGGAACCAGTTGATCACTTGCTACATTGGTGTAGACAGGTGTATTTGGACGAACTGTTACTTGATTTTCAAGAGGGATGAGTTCCATAGCGTTGTTGCTTAGTCCTCCATCTGTTACAGCTGAATTCTCGATTGTTATCAGTCTTTCAGTCTGAACCTCTTGGATAGTAGCGAGAGGAGTGCGTCTGCTACTAGGTCGGAGTCCACTAGGCCTACTATTTAGTATTGGCCACATACTGTGGTTTGATGAGGTCGATGGACACAAATCTTTTCTCCTTTCTTCCAGCAAGGGGCGGCAGAAGTACTGTTCTTGTTCCTTGAACTGCTAGGACAGGTACTGGTTGTCTGTAAGAAGGTCCAAATTCCTTCTTGTCCGCAATTTTTCTCTGACTAGATCCCCCACTTTTGGAATCCAGACAGGCCTTGCTGGGACCGCCGGTTTTTCCCCAGTGGTGGTTGGCTGTAGGAATACGTTGCTTTGTTTCGTTCTTAACTCATTCAGTTCCTGTAAAACAGTCAAACGATCTTTGATATCAAACGGTTTATTTTCCACCACTGTGCCTACGTCATCGAGATCTGGTACCCACATTCTTGTCCCAAATAGGACCTCATATGGAGTGACCCCCCCCTAGAGAACTTCTTGGCAGGTTATTCAATGAGCGTTGGACCCCATAAAGGTGTTTGACCCACCCATCCCCCGAACCTAATACCCTAGCTGTTATAGACTGCTTTATGTCCCGGTTTTTCCTTTCCACAACCAAATTTCCCTCAGGATGGAATGGAGAGGAGTACCGCAATGCAATGCCCAGACTGGCCATGGCTTCTTTGTAAGCCCGAGAGCTAAACGCAGGGCCCTGGTCAGAATGTAGCGTGCCTATTGCGTATGTGCCGATAAAGACTCGCAAATCCTTTATAACAGTTCGAGCGTCAGCCGAGCGCTGAGGCCATATCCATAGGAACCTTGATTCAGTATTTGTGGGATTGCATTTGTCCAGAAGGACGCATGCGCTTAGATAGTCTAATGCTGTCTAAAAGTGGTGTCTGTACTGGGCATCTGCATTCGCAGCATGGTGTCTGGTGGCATTCTCGCTGTAATTTACAGTCTAAGCAGTTATTGATGAATATGTGAATTTCTGTATTCATTCCAGGCCACCAGTACATCTCCTTTAATGTCAAAATTGTTTTAGAGATCCCTTGATGTGACAGACCCTCCTCCAAATGTGTTTCATAAATCAAGGCTGCTCTACGTTCCGCGTTTGGAATTACCCTATCCCCCACTCCTGGGATTCGAGCAAAAGGAACGTTGTTCGCATCAATTACATAAGAGTACTTGAGTGGAAACTTTTTTGGTAACGCTGCACCACTACCTTTGCTTGTAGCATTGACAGCCAACATTATCTTACTGTCTATTTTTGTTTTTGAACGAGTGATCGCAGCTACGGAAGCCGTCTGAACAGCCCCCTTTGCGGCTTCGTCAGCCAATGAATTCCCTGCAACGTGAACGCCATCACGTTGATGACTCAGTGTGTGGATCACGTGAGCCTTTGGTAGTTCGTTTTTCAACTGAACTACTCGTTCCCAAAGCATTTTGTGCTTTATTGTGCCACCTTTCGCATCTTTGAAACCATTTTCACCCAGTTTTGTATATATTCATTATACGACTGAACACAGTAAAAGGAATCGCACACTATCAGTGTGGGGAATTCTCGATCTGTACTTTCAAGTGCCAGTTTGAATGCTTGTAGTTCAGCTCGCTGAGCTGAACAATCTCCTAGAGATTGAGTTTTTGTGACCATAGGTCTGAAGATGCCATCTCGCATGCGACCTTTAACGATTGCACACGCTGCACTGTAAGCTTGCTTACTCCCTGTTGCGGGTTGTGCGGATACGTCAGTGTAAATTATGAATTCGTACTGATCGAGAGGCAGAATTTCAGTAGGCAGAGGACATTCTTGTTCATATTGCAGGAATGCTTGTGTTTTTAAATCAGGATCAAAAACATATTCAACATCTGTTGCAGCAAGAGAATTAACCCATTGTATCCATCTTGGATGTAATGCTTTAGCATTTGGAATGCTTGCTTTCGTGACCGCTTCTAAAGCTGGTACTGGGGTTACGACAATAATGCGTTTCCCTTGGGCTAAGGCTCTTTCTTTTGCTACAGCGGTTTGAACTGCTGTTAGAATTTTTTCAGTTGAACTGAAGCGCATTTCCGCTTGTGTGTACAAATGAGATTTGTATGCAATTGGTATTTTCTCACCCTCATTGAAGGTTAAGTAGGTGAATCCACATTGACCCGAAATTATTCGGATCACCAATTTGCGTTGACTTACCCGTGTTTGTAAGTGATTTGTTGCTAACATGTTAGCCTGGAGTGAACGCAAGATTTCTGTGTGTTCGTTTGTCCAATTTTTGATTGAAAAATCAGGTTTGATTAATGCGTAGAGAGGTTTAACCCTTTCTGCGTAATTTAAAATGTATGTTCTTCCAAAATTTAGGAAACCCAGGATGGATTGTAAGTTTTTTAGCATTTTTGGAGGTTGGAGCAGCGCACACTTTTCTAAAAAGTTAGCTGCCAAGCTCTTGCCTTCACTTGAAAGCTCATATCCTAGAAATAGGACATTGAGATGGGCAATTCGGGACATTTTAAAGTTGAACTCAGAGGCGAAGCCCAGTATAATGGTGCTCACCCTGTTCAAGTGTTTGTCCAGGTCATCGTCTGTCAGATAGATGTCATCGACATAGGACAATGCCTCATTGTCATAAATTTGTAGTAACTCCGTTACCCTCGCTGAGAATAAACCTGGGCTGTTCTTGAACCCTTGTGGGAGTCGACAAAAGTGACGCTGAGTCCCCATTATGGAGAATGCCGTTAAGTACCTGCTTTCAGGTGCTATGTTTTGACAAAAGAAACCATTTGAGATGTCTAATGTGGTTTTGTATTTTTTACGCATAATGTTATTCATTAATGCTGTGCTATGTGCATTTTGCACTGCAAAGGTTTTTGAAAAAGTGTTTAGGTGTCTGTAATTCAAAACTAGATGATATGTATTGTCTGGTTTGGAGACAGGAAACAAAGGATTGTTCATGGAGGAGGTGCATGTTTCAATCACCCCTTGGTATTCAAGTTGATCTAAGATCTCCCTGACCTGCTTTTTAGCTTCTTGCTTTATTGGGTACTGCCTTTGTGCAGTTGGTTCATGTTTCAGATGTATTTTATGGTGAGGGGAGTCCTCATCCCATCCTACATGATTTTTATATAATGCTGGGGCCTGGGCTACTGCCCATTTCCTGGCATAAGTATATTTTAGATGAATTGGAATATGGTTGGAGAAGGCAGGCATAATAATGTCCTCGCCGTGTGGGCACTCCCTGACAAATTGTGGTGGCCAGTCTTTTTCTGCTAGAAGTATGTCATAGCCCCTTGATAGTCTTTCCCAAAAAGTGCTTTCACCTGTCTTGGCTTGTCTCCCTCCATCCGGAGTGTTATTTCATATAACTTTTGTGGAGTACTAACCCTGGTGTCTACAGTCTCAACTGTGATGTACTCATTCAAGTCCACTATCTCCAGAAGTTCCTTCAGGTTCTGGCGAGCTATTGTGACTTCTGCTGCACTGTCCAGCATTGTCTGAGCCCATTCTCCGTTCTTGAGTTGTGTTCTCAGTATTCTCGGCATGTCTGATCTTCAGACCTGCTACTTTCTTTTGGAGAATTGAGGTTTTGTTTTATTTTTTGGAGCGTGTTTTTCTTCTTTGGATTTCACGCGTTCTTCTCTATGTTCTGATCGTCCTCTTCTTTCCGAAGTCTGTGATGAGATCTGAAAGGGACGAGAGGAACGTGTATCAGTATCTTGATACCTGTCAGGTTTTCTCAAATTATCCCTATTCCTGAGGTTATACCTCCTTTCAGAGGGCTCCTTTGAGGAGACCTACCTCGGGATTGAGAACGTTTCTCGTTTGAATTTTGTTTATTAGTCTCCCACTTCTTTTTAGAGGATGGAGGAGTTTGTTTAATTGAGTCCTTCTCAGGACTTTCAGATAGTTTCGGCTTCACTGGTCTTCCACCCAAACTATCTCTGCCTAATTCTGCATATGATTGTTCTATTATTCTGGGTAGCTCTGTTTGATGTTCTGTAACATCGAATTCCCTTAATCGTTGGCGGATCGCCACTGCTGCTGCCTCTCCTTTAATATTAGATAATATTATTGTTGAGACCTGGTCGACATTTTTCAGTAATTTCATACCTAAATTTAGAGCAGGCTCTGCCCCGTATTCATTTTGAATTTGTTTCAGGACATCAGGTATTACCGCAATTGACGGAATGTCATGTGTTTTAGTATAGATGGCAGCAAAGACTGAGCCCCAAGTGGTGCAGTCTTCCATTTGTGGTGTGATCCCCATCAGTAAACTGATTATTAGGATTCTGTGTTTCTCATACGGGCTAGTATTTGGAAATACTGCTTCGATTTGAGTAATTTTTTGAGCTATCCAGAATGGAATTTGCTCACGTTTTGTGGGCATTTTACCCATGACTGCGTATAGAGTCTGTAGTGTAATTTTTAGTGTATTCCCCTGTTGGGGAGTTTGATTTGGAAGTGTCAATGGTTGTTGGACTGTGAAAGTCTGCATGACATATTGAACCAATTGTCTGTAGATTTTTATTAAATCTTGTAGTTGAACAAGTAGTTCCTCGTCTGACATTTCTTCAATGTCGGGATGAGGTGTGTAGCCGGCTAGAATCGTCCATGTTGCTCCTGGTCTACCTAGTGGACCGAGCCTGGTAATGTTTTTGTGATGTTTTAGGGCACCTTTAAACCAGAGCTGATGCTCTTGGTATGTTAATGGAATTTCAATATCCTCGAAAGGAATGTATTCCTCTGGTGGATCATCTTCTTTGTAGAAGTGAAGCATGTGTGTTACTGGATTGGATTCAGGAAATATTACCCATGAATAGAATACCTCTGTCTGAAAGGATTCGTGTGCCTCTATCACGAAAACTGCTCTACCACCTCTTGGTGGCAGACCGTGTTTTATAAGTTTTAGAGTGATGGCTCTTCTTAAGTTTGGATTGATGTCTATGACACCCTCCTCGGTTTCAATTAAACCTGTAATGTTAAAAACTGCTGCTTGGGCTGGATCAGCCACAGCTCCACCGTTTCCGGTGGCATCGTCGGAGTCAGGCATTTTGTTGTTCGAAAAATGTAGAACAAGTTTCAAGGAAACAAAGATAAGGTGCACAATATTTGTGGAACACTGTATCTTTCAACGTTGAGCAAACCAAACAGCTAATATATAGGGTGTTTCCCTATGTAGCCGTGGTGGATACTTAACCCTGCCCACTCCAGACGTCTTTTTGGAGTATATGGGTAGGGGTCCTTGAGAGAAAAAGCACGGCTGAGTTACTCAGTATCTAGCGTTAAATTACCGCCTTACCAAACGTTGGGCGCCATGTAGTGTAGCTCCTATTTCCCTAATAGGCTCTGCGCATTGGAATAATATCCCCTATAGGTTTGACATAGGACTAAGGTCAGTATGTCCCTATCGAGTATATTAAACTTAATTACTGGTGCCAGCTAGCTCAGAGGCCACTAGAAACTCCTTGACAAACAAGAAGGGAGTAGTTTCTGGCAGCTGCAAAACATGACAACTTTGTTTCCCTTTAGAATCAGAACTTGCCCCAGAGTCGTGGAAACAATAGATAACTATTTCACTCAGCTCAATCGTGCATGCTTAGTTTTCCTCAAAGTTACACAGAAAGAAATAGACGGGCGTTTCAATAAAAGATTTATTGAACAGTCTTGTTTCTCGTGTAAGTAAAATGTGCAGTTACGATCACAAGACAGTATGCAAGATAAATAATGTACAGCGTAAGCAGTAGAAATAAATAATACTGCGATAGCATTATCTCTTAGCAGATATTCATTCACATAAATAACACAGACTAAAAATGCGAGTACTCATACGATGCGTTTCTAAGCTAGTTCTACCCCAATGTACCTAACCTAACCTAGGTGTAGGGAGAGGTATGAAGTAGGTGAAGTATTCCTTACTATGGTATACTAAGAGTATGTTAAGCCTAGTATGCCTAGTATGCCAAGAGTCCCTCTAGGTTCTAGTCAGCTCCATACCTTTAGAATGAGAGAGGTAGGAATCTCTTTGCCAGACTCGAACTTGAACACCCCGCGAGGGAAGTTAGATCACTGGAAGCTGGACTCTCTGCGTGCAGGGATGACAGTGTCTTCTCAGTGCGTCAGGCCGGGAAACGGGCTCCTCTGAAGTCGAGGTCTCCTCTAGTTTACAAGGGCTAGGGAAGGTATATTTATACCTGAGAGGTACCTCAGAATGTTAGCATTGACGTGAATCGGACAGCGGAAGACGACATGAATGAACCCCTAAGGTATAATGGTTCATGCATAATAGATGAGTCCTTGAAGAAATCAATAGTCCTGTGCTAGGGAAACTCCCAAAGCCTAAGGGTCTGTTCTTCAAGAACTCATTGTGACGTTAGGGTGGACGGATGTCGGAGACCATGCCTGTATTTGGAGTGCACGGTTTAATGCCTAAATAAGGACTGGGATTTTATGCCTATATAAGGCCAGGGCGAATTGTGCCTATATAAGGACATGATACAGGAAAGCCCGTGTATGGACACCCTAAGAGGAATACAACAACAGCTTCTATAGCCGACCAATTGTGGGCAGAAAAGGAGGCGTTTGCAAGCTCGGGAATAGACATGTCACAGGAAAATGAGGAACCTTACCTTCGGTTTCTTAAGCTGGAAAGTTTAGGGTCTAGTGCCTGGGTAGAAAGGGAAAGAGGAGGACAGGGCTTGGAGGGAGAGAGCAAAAGTTTACAAAATCCGATGAAAAATAAACAATTAGTGCAGCTTCAATCTTAAAGGGAGTAAGGAGCCAATCAATTGAATTGAGCGGTGCCACTGCAGTCACCCCGGAATGTAACAGCCCTTTCGTCCGATTAGCAAGCCAAGCTTCAAACCAAAACACTAACAGATCCTGGCTTCCGGGCGCTCTGCTTTCTAGTGGACACAAAAAAGCATACAATTGACAGAAAAAAGGTTCACTTATCCGCCAAATACAGGATATCATTCTTCTTTATTAGAAGATTCCATATAGTTCTCCAGCAAGAGACATGGGCCCAAGAAGAAATTGAACTTCCCGCATACTTATGTTACAGCAAATCAGCAATTAAATTAAAATTAATGGGGCGTGCAGCAGGATGTCTGGTCCTGTTCGTATTAGCGAATTTGAACATCAGAATAGAAGAAGAAAAAATTGATCATCCTAAAGTCCAGACGGTAAAGGCTTGGGCCAACTACCCAGTTAACGCAGCTCCTCTGTTGAGTATAAATGTGTACATCCACTCTCTCCCAATGAAGAAAAAAGAAACAATTTAAATTGTTTTGAGCTTTATATCATCACAATGTACATCTAACCCAGTACCTCTGATCCTCTTGTCTGGAGATTTTAACATGAACTTACTTCAAGCTATGCCTAGGGATAAAATAACGGAAATAAACAATCATATTTGGCATATTCCCCCTATCCAAGCTTTTAAACAATGAACATACTTAATAGGGAAGCAATTGGTGAGTAACTTGGAGCACTTGGGTCTATGAGTTCTGAACGGTAGGGTGTCTCCAGACATACCAGCTCAGGCATCTCATCACTCTGTAAATTTCCAGGCAGTGATAGACTACTCCTTAGTATCTCTGCCTCTATACCATGCGGTCACATACTACGGACTGGCAATAGGTTGGAAAGTGACCACCAGTCGCAAATGATGAACTCTTATATTTCATTGCAAGAAAAAATGGCACCAAAAATCGGTCACGCTATGATGTCCAACTATAAAAATCTACAGTGGTCGGCAAGTCGTATTGAGGAAGTCGAACTTCAAGCAAGAGAGCTATGGGAAAAACTATATAACTCAAACCAAAATCTTCTGGGCTATTGAGATCAATTCTCAATGCTTCTAATAGAGGAATGTGCCGGTCGTCAAACGGGCATATCGTCAATACCATCCACTTTTACAAGGAAGAATTCAGTAAAACTTATAATTGCAAAAAAGAAGTTGAATCACGCGTTAAAGGCACTAAGAAAAAACCTGAACGCAAGAGTCCGGACAAGATCTTACCTAAGCTAAGGTCCTTATATAATAAAGAGGTATGGATCCAAACATAAACAGAATTAGACTGGTACTGGTGCAAAATCCTCTACGATTTGAAACGCCAAGACTCAAGAGAATTCTTGAAATTAATTAATCATTGTAGCAGCTAGAAATCCCAAGGCCTGTCATCAAGCATCTCAGAAGAAACTTGGAGCAAACACCTAGGAGCAATGTATGAGGGCACAGTCTCTGCAGCTGGATCCTTAAAATCTGTAACCAATAATATCACCGGGGAATTCCCACCCATTGTAACCGACCCTAGTACGGTGGAACAAATCACCAGAAATACTCGCAGGGCTGGGGCCTCAGGACCAAATGCATCCCTCAAGCGCCTTATAAACAGAAACCGCAATACTGGACAGAGAACTTGGCCAATTTATGCACTTACATTGTTTTTAGCCAAGAAATCCCTGACAATTGGAGGGGAGCAATACTGGCCACTAGTCACAAAGCCGGCCTACCTTCAGATCCTGCCAACTATCGGTTGATAGCCCTTATGGACTGTGAGGCCAAGTTCTTCGCCAAATGCCTGCTGGCAGAGTTTACGGTTTGGGTGGAATCTAAAAATCCGTTGCCCAGAAATTAGACAGGATTTATCAAATGCCTAGGTATATCCATCAATACTCAGATGTTGGCCCTCATAACAGAACAAGCAAGGCGGTGTTCAATAAATCTCCACCTGTGTTTTGTTGATTTTCGTTCAGCTTTCGATGCAGTGCAGAGAAATATTCTTTGGGGTAAATTGTTAAATTGGGGAATTTCATCTACTCTCCTCAGAGCAATTCAATTACTGTATACAGATACATGGACTAGAATTAGACTGGGTCAAGGCACAAGAATCTCGAAAACAATTCCGAAAAATGAATGGCCTAAAACAAGGCTGCGTCTTGGCCCCACTCTTGTTCAATTTGTACCTCGCCGATATTACACCCAGTCTGAACAGAATCAATTCATATTCCCCGTCGGTGGCCGGCTTTAATGTTTCCCATCTTCTGTACGCAGACGA
Organism: Calotriton arnoldi; assembly: GCA_963921515.1. NCBI lineage: Eukaryota > Metazoa > Chordata > Amphibia > Caudata > Salamandridae > Calotriton > Calotriton arnoldi. The sequence continues at coordinate 888,855 of CAWUFW010008034.1, read as the reverse complement.
TATTCTCTTACTTAGTTACACCAAGGTGGGGCTCCAGAGGCTAATTAGCGAAACTGCCCAGTACGCCTTGATCCATGGGTTAAAAGTTAATTTAAGTAAAACAAAAACCATGCTAGTTACGCAGGGTTTAGTTATACAACCAAAACTTTATTTAGAAGGCCTAAGGTTAGAGTCAGTACTAGAGTACAAACATCTGGGGGTTATATTTGATGTGATAGGCTCATTCAAGATTCACTGTGTTGTGATGCAAAAAGGAACAATGCATTAACTGTAGGGTTTGCCTCACTCCGGAACACTCTTAGAAGCTTTTCCCTTAAACCACTATTACAAATCATGGCAGCCAAACACACCCCATCTCTGTCATATGGCATGGAGATCCTGAGAGGGAAAGCTGATAAAATAATAGACAAGCTCATAGAAGGGACCTATCATCGCTTATTTAATCTCCCAAAACAGATTCGACTAGAGTTTGGTCTTAGGAGACAAAATATAAACAGTCTCTGGAAATTTTTGAAATTCTGTCATAAACTAAAAAAAGACAACAACTCCACTCTGATGACAACCGTATGTCAGGCTATAAGCGACCCTAGAAATAAGATAGCCCATGAATATTTTAATCTTGCCATGACTACTTTTTGCGCAGAACAATTATGGGCCTTACCCCTCTCACAAGTCGCATTTAATAGAGTGATTAACAGAACCAGCAAAAAAGTGTCATCACTGATGGACAGAGTGGCCCTAGTGAAAAGATCCCACGTTTGGATGGTAATTGCATCATATGGCCAACTAAAACCCCAGAATTATCTGGGGGGTTTGAACAGTCTAAAAGCAAAGCTAAAGCTTATGAGACTCCGGTTAGGCAATTTCCAATTCCGTAGCAATTTGCCAGTTTGGAAAAGGTTGGGCAATCCAACATAATGTCGCTTCTGTAATTATCACAGAGAAGACGTCTGTCACATAGTTTGTAGTTGTCCAGCTTTAACGTGAGAACGCAGAAGCCTGCTAAGACAGGGTTTTAACCAATATGCAATTCGCACATGTCGTCAAGCAGTAATAGTTGGTCTGCTGGGAGAAGATTTACCATTTACGGGTAAATGTTTAAAGTTTATTGTGGTAGCAGAGGGTAAACTAGATAAATTAGTATAATAAAGATTTACGATGCCTATTATGTTATTTTCCCATGCCCATACTGAGAGGAATGAAACACACCAATAGTAAGAGTTTTTCGTCATATAATTGCTCGAGTGGTTTGATTCATGAGTAAAAAACGTTGGGTTCTTTAAGTTTTTTAATTGCAAAGAACTATGATGATATTTACAAAATTGGCACATGGCACTTTAAGATCCTTAATGAAGAAAGTGTGCGAAACAGATCCAGGCCTTGTAAATAGAATAATCGCTTCTTCTTTTAAAACTGAATCAGTTTAAAAGTGCATTTTATGACTTTGTTACTATGTGATTTTAAGCATGGAATGTGAAAAGTGGTATATTGAAAGTCTATTATTAATGGAACAAAAATTATTACTTACTTACTTGCTTACTTACAATGGATAACTAGGCTGATGATATGCAAAACCATAGATTTCTGCGCTCGTTCTAATCAGTTTTGTATATGATCGCATGCACTAATTAGACTGGTCAAATCCATGACTATGATTTAGTATTAGGATAATAGAGGATTCCAGGAAGGCACGTTGCACTTTGTTGATTGCTTTGCACAAATTGTGGATTAACCTACAAAAATGTAAATAGAAAGTCTAAGGCGTAATGGTCCTATTAAGTGCAATAAGACTTTATAAAATGTTACAACTGTAGATTGGCACTGTTAAAACTAGTTTGTACCTTGCAGCTTTGAATACATTATGAAGGTTTTAACTTTATTTTAAAACGGTTCTTTTAAAATGATATTTTCTTATGAAGTATCATATGGTAATGTAAGAGTGTCATATTGTAAGTTTTAATTAACTAAACAATAAAGTATCATTCATTCATTCATTTATTCATTTATTCATCCATCCATTTATAGTATGACCACAACATTTTCCTTATGGATCTCTTAAAGTGTTCCCTTGACATTAGGGCTATTGTATTGTGTCTTTGATAATCCTATTTACCCTTTCCACCAGACCATTGTCATAGGATGGTGGTTTTTTTTAGTTTGAAAAACGTAAAATTTATTGAAAAAAGAAAAGGGAAAGGGTAAGGGAGGGAGAAAATACAGTAAAAATACATACAAATTACAGTTCTGAAAATCCTAAAAATACATAGCTAAAAGGTCATATAACGATATGAAAAGATAAATACAAGTATAATATAAGTCTGGCCAAGTACTAAAAAGTGCACAAAATACGATGGAAGTAATAATATAGTCAGTATTAAAGACAAGAACAAATGAGGATGTCAAGGGGGTTTCAACACCTCTTGATTCGAGATTTTGCGTATAGAGGAGAGTTTAGCATGACGTTCTATAAAACTTGTAACTGGGGACCATAAACACAAACGTTTGGGAGCTAAGGAGATTGGGAATACATAAACAGTATCGAACCTGTGTTGTAACACACGACATACCACCAAGCCTGAAAGGATAGGTCAGATAAATTCTTCCAGTGCTTGGTAATCTGTTGAAATGCTACTCCCAGAAGTAAGTTCAAAACCTGCAAAGGCAAAGAACAGCTCGACCAGTCCTCAGAAAGAGAGCCCAAAAAAATATTAACAAATGAAAAGGGAACTATCTGGTGAAAAATGTGGGTAATTTGTTTCCAAACATTCTTCCAGAAATCCTGAACAAAAGGGCAGAAAAAAAGTAAGTGTTTTAAATCAGCATTAGTGGATGAACATGACCAACAGGTGTCAGGGAGTTCAGCATTGATCTTATGCAAAAGTGAAGGGGAAAGGAGTAATCTATTATATATGAAAAAGAGTGTCTGCGTGGTATTAGCTGCTCTGGATGATTTCTTTATTTTAACTCAAAGGTGATTCCAAACTTGAACGGACCAGTCAACCTGAAGATCCTGTTCCCAATCCAATTCTACCTTGGTTTTGTCTCTAGTAAGGATCGGGTTGCGCAGGTATTTATAAATTGCCGAGGCTTTGGGTCCAGAACTCAAAAAAGTATGAGCATTCATGGAGGAAGCCATTGGTTGACTTAAGGGTGGGACAATGTTCTGAACTGCTATACTTAAGGCATGCTGCAGCAAAAGATATTTATTAGAAAAAGAAGTAGGAAAATTAAAGATCAGTTTAGCTTGGGAAAAAGGTAGAAGTGTATCATTTTGAAATAGTTGATGAACCCAAATGAGGCCCTTTTGTCTCCATGACTTCCAATAGATGGGTTTGTTTTTGATCATTATGCGATGGTTGTGCCAAACCGAGGATTTGAGAAGTGAATTGATATTAGGGGAACTATCTAATAAAAGTGGGTCTAATAATTTGTGTGTAAACTTGACAATAGGTGTAGATAACCGTTGAGGTTTCTGGGTGAAAGAGAGATATTCTGACAAGGAGAAAGGAGCAATAAATGACTGTTCAAGTGTTACCCAGAGAGGGGAATCTGAAGAGGGGGTGGTAAGCCAATGAGATGACTGACGAAGGTTGAAAGCTTTATGATAAGCAGGAAAGTCGGGAAAGTTAACCCCACCTTCTGTTTTAGGGCGGCTAAGCCTTGCTAGTGACATTCGAGCTTTTTTCTTACTCCAAAGAAAGGAAGACAACAAAGAATGGATCTTTTTGAAGTACTTTTGGGGTATAGTAACTGGAATGTTAGAGATAGTAAATAAGACAATTGGGGATAACATCATCTTGATGGTATCTAGCCTCCCCCACCAAGATAGGTACAAAGGATGCCATCTATCAATAAGAGAGGACATTTTTGAACAGCATTTGTCCAAATTAATAGAAACTGATAAGTGAATAGAAGAAGAGAAATATGTTCCTAAGTATTATATATGGTCAGTGTTCCAAGTGAAGCTGGTAGTTTTAAAGTCCTCTTTAAAAGTGAACTTTGTTAGGGGTAAGATTTCGCATTTGTCATTGTTTAATTTATAGCCAGATACGGAAGAATAGGATTGAGTTTCAGATAGAAAAGCAGGTAGAGAAGAGGTGGGGTTAGACATGAACAATAATATGTCGTCAGCATATGCTGCCAATTTAACGTGTGAATCACCATAGTTGAAACCCTGAAAGTCAGTATTCTGACGGAGTTTACACAAAAATGGTTCTAAAGCTAAATTGAACAAAAAGGGGGATAGAGGACAACCCTGACGGACACCCCTGCCCAGGTTAAAATATGAAGAAGTGAGGCCATTGACAAATATAGCAGCTTTAGGATTTGAGTATGAGAGATATCAAAGAATTAATTTTAGGACCAAAGCCAAACCATTTGAGAGATGAAAAAATGAAGGGCCAGTAGACTCTGTCAAATGCTTTTTCTGCATCTAATGCTATAGCCGCTAAAGAATCAGATGAGTGAGAGGATTTCGAGAGGATATCAACGAACAAGCGAGTATTATCAGTAAGAAAATGACCTTTCACAAAGCCTGATTGTTCTTTGCCTAAAAGATCCGGAAGAAGGGGTTCCAAACGCAGGGCCAGGGATTTTGAGAAAATGTTGTAAACAATGTTAACCAATGAGATTGGTCTATAATTTTTGCAAAAACGGGGGTCTTTGTTTTCTTTAGGGATAAGACAAATGAGAGCTTCTAAAAAGGAACCTGAAGCAGTACCCGTTTGTAAGAAAAAGGTCAAGAGTTTGTGTAATTTAGGAAGGAGAAGTTGGGAAAAATGAGAGAAAAACTCGACAGTGAATCCATCAGGACCTGGGGCTTTGTCCTTCTTAAGAGTGCGCAAAGCATTGTGTAGCTCCTTCGTTGAAACATCCGATTCCAATGATTGAAAGTCTAAATTACGATCCGGGGGATTAGTAATGGAGGAGAGGTAGTCTGTGATGGAATTATCCGTAGGACGAGTTTCAGGAGTATACAGAGAATTGTAAAACGTATGAAATTCTTGTAAGATTTCTGAATCTTTAAATTTGGGTGTCTGCTGAGCATCCAGTATTGAGTCAATATTGAATTTGGTTTTTTTGACTTTGAGGTAATTTGCCAATTGTTTGCCTGATTTGTTGTTACCGCCATAGAATTTCGCACTGGACTTAAGTAAATATAAGGAAGCGTTATCAGTAGACACTTTATTAAATTTAAGTTTTGCAGCTATTAGGGTGTCTAAACAGTCCTTTGATTTAGATATGTAGTAAGCATGTTCTAGGGATTTTATTTTAGCAAAAAGATCTGTGGCGGATTTTCGGGCCAGATGGCGTTTCTTGGAGACATAGTTAATAATAAAGTCTTGTGCTGCCGCCTTGAAAGCGTCCCAAACAACAGAAAAGGGAAGGGTGTCCGATTTGTTAAAAGAGAAATATTCAGTAAAAAAAGAAGCAAAGGAAGAAGTAAAAATAGGATCTAGTAGTAGTGAATTATTAAAGCGCCAGCGTCTAGGGGCAGAAGGCTTATGAAGAATGTCTAAGGAAACGGAGACTGGGGCATGATCAGAGATTAGGATGGAGCCAATGTCAGAAGAAATTAGAGATTGAGAAAGGACATGAGGCATGAAAATATAATCAATGCGTGATTGTGTATGGTGCACTGGAGAGAAGAAAGTATATTCCTTCAAAGAGGGATTGCACAATCTCCAGGCATCAACTAAGTGTCTGTGCTGAAAGGAATGTAAAAAAGCTTTATGAGGTTTGGAGGGTATAAAAGAGGAAGTGGAATTACGGTCAATAAAGGGATCAACAATTTGGTTACAATCACCTGCTAAGATTAAATTATCATGAGGGAGTTGCATTAATTTCCCTGCAAGGTGGGACCAAAATGGGCAGTCGCCTGTAGGCGGAGCATATACATTAAATAAGGTGAGAGGAGTCTTCCCAATCAGTAGGTCAGTAAGTAACCAGCGACCTATGTCATCAGTCTCCTGAGAAACGAGTTTAGCATGAAGAGACTTGTGACAAAGGGTAGCAACGCCATTACACTTGCCGTCGCCTGGAGAAAAGAAAACCTCTCCAACCCAATCTCTTTTTAACCTCAGGGATTCGGATTCAGTGAGGTGAGTTTCCTGAATCATGGCTATATCGGCATTCAGTTTGGATAGATGGGATAATACACGTTGCCTTTTAATCGGGGAATGTAAGCCCCTGACATTCCACGTAAAAACATTTAATGTCATCTAAAATTCATTAAGAGAATAAACAAGATAAGACCAGATAAAACAGTAACCTTGTCAAAAAGTAACCATAAATGCATATTAGTGAAACAGGGTATAATAACATTTGAAGAAAGAATCATATAAGTAATTAAGTAATTGACTTTAGAGAAAACAATGTGAATGAAATCAGAACTAGGATAAACTGGAAAAATGGAGGTAAGTATCAGAAATAAGAGTGTAGAAACAGAATTAGAAAAAAAGAAGAGAGAAGAAGGGGGAATATAAAAAACAGAGGGCAAGGAGAAAGGGGAAGAAGATATCCAAAAATTGAAGTAGTAATGTTTAAGAAGAGGAAGGGGATAAAAGTTAAAAGATAAGAATCATTGATTCGAGAAGTAGCATAGAAAATGAAGAAGAAACATGTTGAAAAAGAGAGAAACAGAAAATACCGGATATAACGGTGAGATAGCAAAAATTAGAGAAAAGAAGCAAGACAAAAGGAGAAAACGCTAGAAAGAGGAGAAATAGAAGAACAAAAAGAGAAGAACACATGCCCATAAAAATCCTAAAATGAGAGGGGGGAGGGTGAAACCACATGGAAGGGCGGCACACGAAGGGGAGGCACGGAAAAGACTGGATGATACAGGGTGCAAGACAACAGATGAATACACAACAAGGGAACCTATAGGGGAGAAAAAATACAATTAAAATACAAACTTAACAATATAGGCATTATATTTAAGCCAAAAAGACAAGAGCATAAAAATAGATGGAATATTTTGAAGCAAAAGAGAAAAAACATGTGTTAACTAACAATACAAGAAAACAGCAATAAAAAGCAGATTGATAAAACACCGCAAGGATACCTATAGGGGAGAAAAAGACAATTAAAATACAAAATTAAACATCATAAGGGTTATAATAAAGTCAGAAAGACTAGAGCAAGGTTACACAACAGTACGAGAAATCAAGAGTACAGCAATTAAAACCAAATTGACATAATCAGCCGTAGTGCGAGGAGGAAGCACAAGAGGTATCCATAGTATCAGTCTTACAAAAGTTGAGAAAACTTTTTAATTTGAGGGGATCTTCATAAGTAGTAGTTTTGTTCTTGTATGTGACCTTGAAAAGGCAAGGGTGGAATAGACCATATCTAGCACCAAGGTCACGCAGCTCCGGTCTCATCTTTAGAAAATCCCTACGTCGATCAGCAGTACTTTTAGCATAGTCTTGCGAGAAAAACAACGTGTGACCTAACCATGAAACACGTGACTATTTTTTAGAACCTTATAAGACTTTGAGCAGGTCTGTATACTCCATAAAGTACAAAATAACTCCTCTTGGTCGAGTAGAAGTAGAAGTAGAAGTAACAGCAAGTTGATGACCCAATCTGTGGGCACGTTGAATATTCAGAGCTGGTTCTGCAGGTATACCCAACACCTTAGGCAAAAAAGAAACGAAGAAGGAATGAGGATCTGCACCCTCTGTGTACTCTGGCAGGCCATAAATTCGTAAGTTGTTTCTACGATTTCTATTTTCTAAATCTTCAACATGTTGTTGAAGGGCATGTACTTTAGAATCAGTCACTTGAAAGGAAGAGACATTCTGTTCCGCCGCAATGAGCCTTTCATCAAGTTGAGACCATCTGTCAGTCAAAAATTGAAGTTTTGAATTCGTTTCCTCCATAAAAGGTTTCAGTGACCGTATTTCTTCAAGAAGTAGATCCATAGAGACAGTTGTAGGAGATTTTGCTGGAGACGGAGGATCCTTTTTGAGCCGTTTAGGAGTTGCCTTTACTGAATTGGCCGATGTAATTACCATTGACTGCGACTGCGAGGAAGCACCAGATTTTATTGAAGGTGCTGAGGCAGATTCCATCATGGCAAACTTTGTAAAAATCATAGAGTTTTTGATAAGCCGGTGAGATGGAGACGCAGAAGATGAGGAGAATCTCCGCAATCTCCCCATAAAGTGAGCAAGCAAAAGTCCAAGCACAAATGCAGAGCAGTCGCTGATGCCAACACCTCAAAAATAATCCATATTGTGATTATAAGTGTGAAGTGGAAATAATTGACCAATCAGAAAATACAAAGGCAGTTCAACAAGTGGACTAATTTGCTAATGAACCTAAAATCCAGCCGTAAAAAAAATACAAAGGGCAAGAATTGGCACAACAGCTGACATTCAAGAACTTGACACGCTGAGAGTATGCACTTTAGTGAGAGAACCAAGCCTCATTGAAGAAGGGGTAGTACTGTGTGGAAGAGGCAAGAACTAGCATAACATATAAAATTCAAACTCTCGACATGCTGAGAATATTCACTATTGTGAAGGAACAGAGCTGCATTAGAAGAAGATTAATGTTACATGAGAAAAAATGTCAGAATAAATAGCTTATGTAAGCATCCTGACTGAGGCATAAATAACGTTGCAACCGCTTCTGTGAGGAAAAAAAAAGATGGTTGATAGAGCGATGCAGCAATAACAGTAAGACATCCAGTAGAAATACAACTTGGTTGTGAAATGTCAGCTGCCAGGAAATATCCAGCTGGATACTGTTCAAAGCGGTAATAAGGAAAAGTCCGCGTACCGCTGCAATTTGAAGAGCGAAGCGCTTCAGCGCATAAATCATCAAAATGGCGGCCACGATTGTGGAGACAGCATAAACCGGAAAATACCTTTGAAAACTGAAGTTGGCGTGGCGTCTTCAGAACCAGTATGACGGCGAGTGCATCCCGAAGTAGTGACTATATTTCAGGCATGCAACGAGACGCGTATCTCGCACATATCGGGCAATTTCAGTGCCGCTCGTCCGGAGCTTACGGAGTGTCCGCCATCTTCCGTGGGCGGCAAGCCCCATAGGACGGGTGTTTTAACATGGCTGATAGACAAGATTTTTAAAAAATGGTGTCACTTCTTCAAAAGTAAATTGCATGCTGCTGTCTATTACTATAGTGCCAGGAATGACCTCTTTGGAGAATATATTGGACAGAAATTCAATCAATAAGGAGGTGTTAATTTTGGTCACTGCTTTTGTAGATACCCAATGAGAATGGTAATCCACCAACACAAACATGAATTTACATTGCACATACTCATATGTCCTATAATGTCTAGATATAGTTTGTCCCAGGGATTGGAGGGTACCTCAACAGGGAGAAGCGTCTCTTTACGTGTGACTTTGGTCTTGTTGCTGGTACTGCAAGCCAAACAATCCTTCTCCCAGCCTTCTACAATAAAATTAATGTATGGAAACCAATAGTCATTCCTGATTTTACTTTTGGTCATACTCCGTGCTAGATGACCTTCGTGGGCAATCTCGATGAGACGTTTCGCTCATATTCATGGTGGTACAATTTTGTTGGATCTCAAAACTCTGTTACCTACTTTTACATTCCAATATGGTTGGAGGTTAACTGGTAATTCATTAAAACACTTGGACCAACCCTTGGTTATTTTTTCTTTGACAGCAGTTAAGATGCTATCATCTTTTTTTCATTGTTCCCATTCTACTTTATTAATGGCTAGGATCCCAATACTTAAAATAGCTTCCTCTGGGGGTTGACCTGTGAATCCTTGCATGCTAGAGGCAGTCTAGAGAGACAATCAGTAACTTGGTTTCTGATGCAAGGGACGTACACCATATTGAAGTTGTAACCTTGTAACCCTGAAACCCATTTAGAGATTCAGGGAGCGGCTTTCTCAAAACAATTTGAAGAAAACATAGGAATGAGGGGTTTGTGGTCTGTTCTCAAGATGAATGGTATGCCCCACAAATAAAACTTAAAATGAATTATGACCCAATAACACGCCACTGCCTCCTTTTCTAAAGTGGAATAGTTAAGTTCAGCATCTTTTAAGGTTTTGGATGTAAGGCTATCATTTTTTTCTTCCAGTCAATTACTTGGCAAAGAGATGCACCTAGAGCTTTCATACTGACGTCAGTTGTCAATGTGGTTTTAGCTTCTGCGTCGAACATGCCTAAATGGGGGGCATTTGTAATGGTTTTTCTTGACCTGAATAAAATTGGATTGGCACTGAACGCTCCACTCTAATGGAACCCTTTTCATAAGTAAGGCTCCCAAGGAGTGCACATGTTCAGCGAAGTTTTGGATATGTTTGGACATATCATCTACTAATCCGAGGAAGGATTTTAGTTACTCTTTGCTGGTAGGCACTGGTGCTAGCCTGACGGAATCCACTAAACTACCCTTAGTTTTAATGCCATCTTCGGAAATGGTGTGCCCAAGATATTCCACTGACTTGACTCCTATCTTATACCTTTCCCTTTGTATGGTAAACCTTGCTTTGCTTAGTTAACTCAGAACTTTATCAAGTACATTAGTATGTTCCTCTTTGGAGTCTCCATGAATCAAATGTCATCTTGAAAACAGAGGACTTTACTGGTTCCCTGCAATATGAGTTGCATTTCATGTTGGAGGGACAACTGCCGGGAAGCTAGGCTGAATGGCATCCAGTGGAATTAGTATGCTTCAAAAGGAGTTATGAAGGAGGTTAAGGCCTTAGAGTCTGGATGAAGAGCAACCTGGTGGTATACTGATGAAAGTCTATCACACTGAAATACTTTGCACCTTGAATGATAATTAACATTTTGTTGATGTTTGGAAGAGGGTGTCTGTTGATCCATATGTTCACATATCTCTGAGATCAATGCATAAGTGGATGCTCTTCCCACCTTCCTTAGAAGCAACAGAAGATGGGGCTAACCATTCTGTACTTTTGATTTTCTCAATAACCCCTGTGTTTTCTAATTTTCTAGTTCTTTCTTGTGTAGCTCCCTCATAAGTAACGGTATGGGGCGTGATTTGTGTATTACTGGCTTAGCAAAGGCTTTGAGTTTCATTTTGTGAAGGAAACCTTTGTGCAATCCTCATTTATCTGTGAAAACCTCCAGGAAGTTCTCACATACCTCCATGCCTATGACAGATCTATTGACTAAATACTCTTCTTCAACAGCATTGGAGTCCAATTTGATCTCTAGAACCCTTTGGTGTTTCCACTCTAGAAGGTTGGAGCCTTCTTTAGAGATGTATACCTTTTGTAAAGCAGTCCTTTCCTTAACTTAGTATAATCTTTGTCCTAAAAATTTTCCTTAAAGGTAGTTTCATTTATCAACGAATAAGGGGAGTAAGAATATGCAAAAACAGTGAAAATAACTCCATCCAGCAATATTTTACATGTAGGATATGTTGTTTCAGGATTTCCAGACCCACTAGCATTCTGAAATGCAATTTCTTTCTTCTGCAGTTTTTCATCATTGACCATATGGGTAACTCTTTTTCCCATATCCTTACATACTTTTGCAAAATGTCCTTTTTTGTTGCATTCATGCATGTCATATTTCTTGCTGAACACTTAGGATTATTAGCCAAATGGCTAGTGTTCCCACATCTATAACATTTCAATGTATCAGTTTCAGACTTTTGTTTATATACATCCATGGTATTCACGTTACCTTTGTCAATTTTCTCAGAAATTTGGTGTACGTTACTATCAGTTAATACATCATTGTCTACAGATTCCTTCATTTCTTTCATGCAGAACGGTGTATGTTCTATGCTTTTAGCTCTGTCTATAGTATGGTTTAAGTCAGTGTTTTCTACTAACAATTTTTCTTGGACTTTAATATCTCTCACGCACTTTACCAGCTGATCTCTTGTAAGTGAGTCCTTAAGTGACCCAAAATAGCAGGTAGCTCACAAACCTCTAAGAACTACAATGTAATTAATCACTTTTTCATTCTTTCCTTGTGATCTTGAAAAAGATTTTTAACATTCTAATAGAACATTAATCTTTTCCCCAAACTTGAGGGTATTTTGATATGCGTCGCTTCCCTGCTGTTTTGACTCGGGCACTCGCCGCATACCTCTCTGGGAGACTCCACTTCCCGAGGTGCACAGCGTGCGGATGCGCTTGAAAAGGAGATGCTGGCCCGCAGCGCAGTGTAGCCGCTTCCCTGCTGGTTTGACTCGGGCACACGCCGCATACATCTCTGGGGGACTCCACTTTCTAAGGTGCTGAGCGCGCGGACGTGCTTGAAAAGGAGACGCCGGCCCGTGGCGCAGGGCACACACGGGACACACCTGTCGGAGCCCGGAGGTGGCTGGGCTTGGCACCCTCCATAACATCTGGACTTTGTGACTTCTTCGCACCCCACCTTAAGGTACTCAAGGTACTGTGCCCTTAAATACTCATTTACTAATACTCTAACCTGAACTGGCATTACCAATGAGCAAACGTAAGGGTATTAGTGAGCAACCAGGGAGTGGACTAGCAGGGACATTGGATGCCTTTCTAATGAGGGCTGAGTCTGTACTGACCCATGAGATAGAACTAACAGTACGGCACCTTTCTCTGGAGTCTTTGATTTCCCAAAAGTGCTCCTCCCTTGGTAGTCACCCCAGGGATGGCATTACCTCAATCCCCCCCCAAACCTTGCCCGCGGCTCCCTTGTCACCTACACCTGATGCCCCTCTTTCCCCATCACTCGAAGTAGCAACGGGGCCCAACATAGTCACCAGGGGCCAGGCTGCAAATTTCCAGCATGATTAATTTTCAAACTACCGAGGCGCACGCGGGCATCACCCCTATTGCAACAACTCCATTGGCTGCCAATTAAGCAGAGGGCTAAATTCAAAGGCCTCTGCATCACACATAAGGCCCTATTCGGTCAGGCACCCAATTACATCAAGGAACGCCTGGAGAAATATGTTCCCGGCCGCTCACTAAGGTCCTCCACGGAAGGCCTTTTAAAATGCCCGCGATTTAATTACACTACTAAAGGTGGCCGTGCATTTTCTGTCCTAATACCATAACTATGGAACAGGCTGCCGGGCCAGCTTCGGGCAGAAAGACGTCTCCTTCCATTCAGAAAAAACCTCAAAACCCTTTTATTTACGGAAGCATGGGCTTGACATTCCCGGCTCTGACAGTACTCTCCTTGGAACTGACGCTGATCTTCTTGAAGCGCTTAGAGACCTGCTGGTATTAAGCGCTCTACAAGTTCAAATTAACATTAACATTAACATTAACATAACAGCAGTGAGCCACCAGTTAAAAGGAGAAGAGGTGGTGGACTCCAAAAACAAAAACCCCTGAAACCCGCTCGAGTTGGCAAGTTAAGAGGGAATGAAGAAACTGGGTCTGGACAAAGCTCTACTTTAAGTCCTAGTCTTACACCGACATTGGCAGCTAGGATGACTGATGACAGCGCCTGGAAAAGTCTAGAGACCTTGGTCACAGAGCTCCTGAACCCCCTGTTACTCAAGCTAACTCAGATTGAAGAGAGACTTAAAATCATTGAGGGCCCGGGTATAAGTAATTCCTCCACTACCCATCCTTCAGGGGTTGGTCGGGGGTTTATACCGCTGACTGAGAAAGGGGTAGGGGCGGGGTTCGCCTGGAGCCTACTACTATGGAGAACCACCTATCTCATTTAAATAATAATGAAAGCAACTCTGATCTTATCCAGCAACAAATCCCTCACCCTCTAATAAATGTCCATCTTACTAACCCAGGTTCAGACACATCTTCACAATTGCATCTTACAAATATCCCAACTAGGACTGCTGCCGACATACGGGTAAATTCATTAGGGGCTAAAGGGAAAGATGACCCCGTAAGGCAGCAAAGGTCTAATTTGGGGATTAATATGGGTTTGTCTGCCCCTACTTACCAGTCATTGCATCTTCCTCCGGCATCCTCCCCCCTTGTACTAGTTCTGGGTAATGTTCCAACTTTGTGGGTGGGACAAGTTGAAACTACTGTCCAACTGATGGACAAATCCCTACACTGGTTGTCCCGTTACACACTCACTACGGACAATAGGGTTTCTTCACTGGCTAGACAAATCATCATGGCCAGAAGGGTAGGCTGGCTGGGTCCATCCAGGAAATCATTGGAGAGCGACTGTGTAGTAATACATTTTAATAACCACCTTGCATTAAGATCTATCCTAGCCCAACTACAAAGAAACCCTCCGAAGGACACACAGATTATAGGACTTTCTTTGGACCACTTTTTTAGACCCCCCCAACCCCTGCCCCAGGACCCTAGTGCGCACCTAACAGGTGGCCCGTTGAGCTCCATATTTGAAGGTAATCTGGATGCTGCGGGGGTGGGGTTGCCCATTTAGAATAGATTTGCACCACTTTCCGATCAAGATCACTGCGACTGACTACCTTCTTCTACAATTGAGGGGTTCCCTGCAGAGAATGTTTCATTCCCTGATATTGCAGAAATCACCAAACCCAATGAAATTACGAAAGGGCAAAATAGCTTATTTAAAATAAGATCTTGGAATGTGGCAGGTATTAATGGCAAATTGGGTATTGCACATTGGCAAAAACTCTGGCAGGATAAAGATATCTCCTGTTTCCAGGAGACATGGGCTACTGAACCTGTTTTCATTAATGGGTTCCGTTCATTCCAAACAAAGGCAACCCCATCAGTAGCAGGGAGGGCCAAGGTGGGTATTTTAACGCTGATCCCAAACACATTGGCACTAAAAGTTAAGAAGTTTGATGGCAGGAGCCCCTTCTTCCATCTCCTGACCCTTAAGCTCTCCAACGAAGGTATCTGGGTTCTAATAAACTTTTATAACAATAATTTCGGACCTAGGACGCACATAGTTGTACATGAAGTAAATACGGCAATTGATGAGGCACTAAATTTTAAAAAGGAAGATGAGGCGCAAACCATAATTTGGATGGGAGACTTTAATATCCACCTGTGCAAATATAACCTAGATAGTGTCTGTGGCCTGGTCGATCTGGTGGGAAATTCCGTCTTCCATTTTTCCCATAGTAATTATGGAAATAGTCTTAATAAGACCTTATTCACTAGGGATATGGTAATAGTTAGCTTCTGGAATAATCTAGCAGACTCCCCTTTGAAAACCTTTCGCCGCGAAACCCAGGAGTCAACGATTGATTTTATAATGGTTTCCAACCCTTTTTATGATAGTTTCAGTCACACTGATGCCCAATTCTCGAGTTTTAGTGATCACGCTATTTTAACCTGCGAAATAACACGGACTCCCAGGGATAATAGTTTGCACCAGAATATAGGCCTCCCACTATTGGCTAGGAAAAACGGATATCAACTGAAATGGGCTCAAAGTGACAAGCTTAAGTTGATCCCCGCAATAATAACATCCACTCAGACTACCATTAATAGATGCCTTGATCTAGGAACCACTCCAACTGCTCTAGTCTGTTCCTTTGTGGATCTGTTAGAACACATAAAGGTGGCACTTACTCGCCAGAAAACAGATAAGAATACTAAGACCAAAGGTTGGTTTGACTCCCCTTGTTCAAGGACCAGGAAGGCCCTTTTCACAGCCTTAAGAGCTCAACCAAGAAACCAAGCCCGGATTGCCCTACTTCGTACCCAATATAAATTGGTCCGAAGGAAAAGGGAGAGAACACTGAGGGAAGAGATTTGGGAAAAGCTTAGGCAAACAATGGGTAACAGTAGAGAGTTTTGGGGAATAATTAATTCACCTTATTTTAAGTCCCATAGGGATCCTACGTTAGTTACCAATGCTCAACCCTCCGCCATCCCATCCCCTTGTACTCAGGACAACTTATCATTCTCACTTGCTGAAGTAAGGAAAGGGCTAGCGGCTTATAGTGCAGGGAAGGCCCCTGGCCCTGATGGGGTCCCAATAGCTTTTTTACTAGACAACTGTGGGTTCCTCTACTGACCAATGTATTTAACAACATAGCCGTAGTAGGCCCCCCTCCCTCATGGAAAACTAGCGTTATTGTCCCAATCCACAAAAAGGGAGATAGGGGAAGTCCTAAGAACTACAGGCCTAATTTACTTTTAGACACAACTTATGGGCCGACTTCTCCTATCCAGATTGGAGGCCTGGGCACAAGACAAGGAAATACTAATGCAGCCCCAGTACGGATTCCAATGGGGAAAAGGCACCGTAGATCAGTGCCTGAACCTTTCACTGATTATGGATAAATATACCAGAGCTAAGGGTGGGAAAATCTATCTCGCCTTCATGGATCTTTCAGCAGCATTTGACTGGTTTCCCACTCCAAGCTCTGGTATATAATGAAAGGGATGGGGATTGATCTCCCAAAAATCGATTTTATCCGGTAATTATATACAGATGCTTCTGCATCTGTCAGATTTGGGAAAAATGGGGATTGCGCTCGACCTTTTAAGAATTCAAGAGGGGTAAGGCAGGGCTGTGTCCTGGCACCGTTTTTTTATTCCATCTACACGAACGGTGTGGAGAAAGCTCTTGTGGGCGCAACCCCGGACCAGCCCGTTGTCTGACTTCCTCCAGCTGCCCATCTTGGCATATGCTGACGATGCAGTCCTGATTGCCAGAACGGTGTTAGGGCTTCAACGTCTCATCATTGCTTATGTGGCCTTTATGGACTCTCTGGATCTGAAAGTTAATCAGACCAAGTCATTTGCAATTATAACAGGGGGTGGCATTCGAGACAAAACCCCATATCTTTATATGGAATCAAGGAAAATTGAGGTGGTTGAGTCCTTTCCTTACCTAGGGGTACTCCTTGACAATAAACAAACATGGTCACAGCTAGTTGAGGGAAGGGCCATGGGAATGGAGAGGAGCATAACAGCGCTAAAAGCATTTATGATTAGGATGGGTGTGAAACCACTAGCCGCTATTAAACATATCTATCATGCTAAAACCAAGTCTGCGGCTACTTATGGGGCATGCATCTGGGGGATGGCTCAGGTTGACCGACTCCAATCTATTGAGAATAATTTTTTTAAATCACTGGTCTCTCTTCCGCAATCTTCCACAAATATATTATACTACATATTGAGTTGGGCCTATCTTATATTACGGACGCGATCAGACTAGCCCCGATTCTATTGTGGCTTTCAATATGGCGAAGGGACACAGTGACTTTAACCCAAAATTTAATAAGAGACTGCCTAAGACTAGAAAATTACAAAAGGGTCAGATGGTTAAACTATGTTGAACTAGAACTGACTGCGATGGGGCAGAAAGACTTATTTAAGGACCCAACGGCCTGCAGACTGATGTCAAGGCAAAGGCTGGTGGACATATTTATGCTGATAGCCCAATATACCCGTAGGGAGAAGAACTACAGTAAAAAGTCGGCCCTCGTTTATCAACTATCTCCACCCATGCTAGAGGGAAGATATTTCTATCTAGAGCACGTCTCACTACCGCAACATAAATTTATATTATTGAGATTTCACATAAATTTGATACCTCTAATGCTAGGGTTCCCAGCAAAAAGGTTTAACCATTCAGAACTGTCCCTTTGTCCCTGTGACATGAACTCTTCCCAAACTGACCTTCATTTATTATTTTTTGTGGATTCTACGACAAGGAAAGGAAAGAGTATATTGCACCGATCTTAAAGCGGCATAATTTTAAACAATGTAGGGTCGCATTGTATTTTTTTAAATCACTGCCTTACCCTGTAGTTTGTTTTTCGGTAGCGTCATTTTTATGGGCCTGTATGAAAAAAAGGAACTCTCTGGGTTCATAACTGGCTTTGGTATCCATTGTATTAGCTTTCTATAATTTATTATCACACAGAATGTATTTTATCTTATATTTTAACTCGGCACCTGTCAATGTGTATAGTGAATTTCATAATGAATTTTGTATTTTTTTGTAAATGAGTCTTTCTGGAACTTATGACATGTCAACGTATGTTCATGGTAGTAATCTACAGCTTATGGATGTTTTATGTACTTTTATGATCTTACTTGATAATGATCGAATGAAGTTTCTAACGAAAGAAAAGAAAGATATGCGCCTAACTGTACATCTTCTTGTGAATCTGCTTCACCCTCTTGCACCTCAGTATTTAATTCGGGCATATCATCAAAAATCTCTCTAGCATGTGTTTCTAAATTATGTAAGAGTTTTTGCTGTTTATGCTCCAATGGCAAGTTTCAAATAACTTAATCTGCCTCTTCCACAGAATCATCGGTTCACCCAGGTCATTTAAGAAAGTGGTAGGTTGTGACATTGCAAATGAAGCCATAATAAAATACAATGAGGATAATAAACAAAAATGAGAAAAGAATTAAACCACTAGAACTGCTTGTGATGTGGGTAGCATAATAGGAAACTGTATTTGTCAATAATAGCAATAATCCTATATTGTTATATATTTTACCCACTATGAATAGAAACATGGGAGTAACTAATCAAAGAAAAGTGCAGGAGTAATACAGACAATATAAAATAATTTTTTCTTTTCCCATACATACATTAGGACCTTATGGAGAGTACTTATAACCAGTCAAAGAAAAGCCCAAGTAAAGTAAAGATAAGTGTGGATACTGGAACAGTTATTTCCACAACCTCTGGGTAATTAACAAGTATGCAGAGAGACAGCGAGATCACCTGAGGACTAGGGAAGCCTTAAACTGATCACGTTGCAACCACCAGCTAGAAGAAATGTCAGGAAGCCTCAAACAGTTCATGCTGCAATAGCCAACAGGGGAGGTGGTCCAGTTGACAGGTCGGCAGGTACGTCCTCAAGAAGAAGATGCGTCACGCTGAGGAGATGCACGAGAGGCATATCATGATGAAAGTAGCTCCCTGGGGCGTTTCAAGGAGGTGTAGTACACCAGTGATAGCTTCCTGAAGTGGCAGGATAAGGCTAAGATCCTCTTAAGGGGGCGTGATCTCAATCAGCGGTGGCTCCCTGGAGACACTACCTAAAGATGAGGTGCACAGTGATGGCTTCCTGGTGAGGCGGCTCGATTGAAAGAGGGGAGGTAAGCCAGCATTTGTTTTCTGGACAGGCAGGGCAAAGGCTAAGACCCTGCCAAGGACGAGTGATCTGAGGCACTACCTTACACAGGAGGCAGTCAGACGTGCTGCCTTTCCACCCCTGTAGAATAAGCTTCACGACAGCTCAAAGAAATGCACCACTTGAGTCAGTGAAGGATTCCTCACACAGTCGAAATCAAAGTTGCATCGCTAGACCTTCCAGCATCGGATTATAGATTCTGCTTTTTCTGCAATGTCCGTAATGTAGTGATAACCTCGAGAAAGTAGTATTAGTTGCAACAAGCAGTCATAGTAGAACCAGGGGAGAGGACACCAGGCTGCTCCCTGCACAGCACTCAAGATCATCGCTAAATTGTTAGAGTAGATCCACACATAATGAAAAATGTATAATCCTTTATTTATTTGAGAGTCATCTAACCTACTGCTCACTCCTTCCTACTTCTCTTCACCAGCATTCTACAGTCCACTTCACATGAAGATTATAAATTAGAGCGTGGAACATAATAATTGGCAATGAGCAAAGGGGGAATGGGACAGAGGAGAGGAATGTACCATGCTAGATTACAACAAGTATGTAATGTGAAGGAAAAAGAATTCATTTAGAGTCCTGGCTTCCTGATTAATTGCTGATAGTGAGAGATAATAGTAGGTTAAGTAATAAGTAATTTCTATTTCTTTTCTGAATTCTGATTGCAAAAGAGGGACTGCTAACTTTAGATGTTGCTGCTATTGCTATAAACTCAGCAGTAGAGCAAGTGCACTACTAATCATTGTAATATTGTGAGCCTTATTTGGGGCACATTATGTTTGCTGAACTTTTGTACTGGGGAGAAGCTTCTGACATAGTCTTATTTTATTGCTCATGAAACTGGTATACAGTATTGGGAGATAGTTCACTGTTGGTTTAATGTGAAAAATTCACTGCAGTTTAATAAGTGTTTTTCTTATTTCGGTAAAATTAGAACTTCTTTAGCTATTTATTGACAATTACATTTTGGAAATAATATGAAGGTGCTGGAAAGAGTGAAAAAAAGGGCTGAAGTGACTAAAATTACATCAAAAGACAAGAAAAGACAACAGATGCGCCCAAAAGACACTCTTGTACAGCTACCTGAACAGTTTTCTTAGTATAAACCATCTTGTGAGATGCAGAATTGCACTATGTAGTGAATGTGGTATTATATTGTGCTATCCTGCCATGGCATAGAAAATAGAACAAATTTAACTTTTATGCCTGTAGGTTTTAACATGTGGACTACTGAGAACAAGAGCTAAGACCAGAAGGAAGGTGTGCATGGGCACTCTACTTTGACTCATATATCAGGATAATGTAAACAAAATCCTTGATATAAATAGATACATGCCCAAATACATAAAAAGACACCACACAGTCAAGCCAAAAACCTGTCATGTTCACATTGCACAATTGTTTTTGAAGCATACCCTACTGTGTAAGGTTGAAGTAGATTGTATGGGATCCATGTGGTACTACAATGAGGTATTCTCATGTGCTGGAAAAAGTACAAAACGTCTTGCTTTTAGTAGTGGAGTGTCAGCAGTATGTATATAAGTATAGAGGGCTGGTTTATGGAGAGTGAACACGTTGCTACTGAATAACATGTTTTTCGAGAAGGTGGAAAGCCCAAATCTGTAAAGAAGACTAGAAGGTTATATTCGTGAGGCGCGGATGATGACTGAAGTAAATGACAAAGCAAAGCAAAATTCAAACTGAAGTTACTGACACCTGCTTCCTAACAGATCTGTCTGAAAACTCATTAGCAACCATTGTTCATTAGCATAGTCCTTGAGGTGGTAAAGAGTGCATTCTACAGAGGCAGCTGAATTTGAAGTCAGCTGTGAGCAAAATGAAAGTTCTACATATGGAGTTGTCATCATTTTCCTTAGCTACATGAACGTACATAGAACACCTTGGAAACACCTCAGCTAGGTCTACCGAAAATGATGAGCATTGACTTTGGAAAGTGGACTGAAAGGTCACTTAGTACTTACTCTTCCACTGAATATGACTGCACTATGCACATACAATGTCTCAAGAAGTAGAAAGAGCCATTTGAACTAAATAAATCTTTGTGGAACAGTGTAAGATGAATAGGCCTGGGTGAAATGTTGATTACAATGGTGTAATTGGCCAAATTCTGATAATTTAGCATATTAAAATTTGGCCTGGGCATACAATTCTGCTCCCCTGATGGAGTTTGTGGCGTTTTTCCCACTCCGCACATTAAGTTGGCGAGCAAGGAAAATCTTACTCCAGACCATCTCCCAGCGAGATTTCTCATTGTGGGCGGTAGCGGATGGTACTGACTGCTCATGTTGAGAAACCTTACATTCGCGTTACCAGAACTACTGCTCGAGTAGAACATCTACTCAAGTGGCAAGCAGCTCCCTCTTGCGCTCCACATGGTGCTGTTCTTGCTGATTTTTCAGTGCAGGACAAACACGGCAGAGTTTTTGGTCACTTCACGGAGTTTCACAATGCGGAACCCTGCAAACTCGGCCCAGGCCTAATTAAAATGCATGTATAATTTGGGAGAATTTTGCTATTTTCATTATGCCACGTTGCTTAATGAAAATCAGTTTGTGAAAAAATCATAATGTGTGATGCACGAAAACAATACGATCAGCACAAATGCGAGCAGCATCTTCCCAGCACAACCAGCAGTTCCTTAATGCTGGTGGTTATTAAACAATTCTGGTTATTTTTTTCTCAAGTGATCATTTAGGTAATTTTTTAGGGCAAAGCTACAATACCAATGGCAATTAGCAGTTCTTTTAGTATGAGTGACTGGAATTTCAACTTGAAAATGCATTTTTGATTTAGATTTTAGAGGGGAAGCATCACTCTCTTTTTGTCTGCAGTCTCTGCTGAACACACTCCCTAAGTTTCATGCAGTACTTTTTCTTATTTTTGGAACTTATTGGGTTACGTTTTTAAAGGATAATGCCTGCACATTTTCAAATGGTGAAGGCCTTGGGTTCTAAATATATTTTCTCCATTTGCTTATGTTTTTTGTGAATTTTGAACATGTTTGACAATAATTTTACTGTGTTGTTGTTTTACTTTTTGGAGCCTAGTCTGCCCTGCAGTAGGCCTTGGGAGTATTTTTTATGTATTTTTCACATTCTCTCTGCTGCTGTGGTGCATGTTTTTATTGATCATTTTAGGGGCTTGTGGATGACATTGTATTAAAAAAGGGGTTACCTTAACTCACTGTTTGTAATTATGCATTTAGCAATATTTTCTTAGTGCTAAATTCACCCTCACATCCAAAATGGATGCAAGGATGCATTTTGCACTTAGAAATAGGTATGAATGCGAAACAATATGATCAGTAGTGCAAGCAGCCACTCACACTCACAAAATTAATTGTTTCCATGCTTAGTTTCTCTTCACATTACTCTAAATTACAGAAACAGGCATAATTGCATAATTATTAGTAATTCTGCATCAGATAGAAAAGCAGAATTACCTAAATTACTCAAATTATTCCAGCATACTTAAAATTACTCCCAACCCTAGAATTAAATGCTAAATGTAGGTTATTTTTGTCTGCATGTGCCTGTTGGTGGTTAAGGTCAGGGTGGCTCCTGGAGACCAGGCCCATGTAGATAGACACACTCCTTTGTTCTCAACTTCCTTCTTCTGCCCACCATTTTTATGTGAGTGTGTATGTGTGACATGATTGGTATGGAGTTTAACTTTTTTTCTGCAACTTTTGAAATGTTTATTTAAATGGTAATTTGGGCGTTGTCCATTTGTGGTTAAGGAATTTTTCAAATGTATTTAGGGCCAGATGTACTATGGTTTTTAGCATGTGCAAACGGGTCTTAGACCCATTTGCGCATGCTAAAAACCATGGGCCCATGCACAAACAGTATTTGGCGAGTCGCAAATACATTGCGACTCGCAAAATACTGTTTTGCGACTCGGTATTTGGAAGGGGCGTTCCCTTCCAAATAGCGACTCCATAGCCATGTACGAATGTTTTGCAACCGCAATTGCGGTTGCAAAACACTCGCAAATTACCACCTACTTCAAGTAGGTGGTAATGCATTTGCAAATGGGAAGGGGTCCCCAGGAGACCCCTTCCCCTTTGCAAATGCATGCAAAATTATTTTTTAAGGGTGGGCAGTGGTCCCAGGGACCACTGCCTGCCCTTAAAAAATGAAACAAAAATGTTTCTTTTTTTTTTTTTAAATGCATCCTGTTTTCCTTTAAGAAAGAAGTCCCAGACATGGTGGCCTGCTGAGCCCAGCAGGCCACCATCCCTGGGAGGGCCAGCCATTCCAAATGGGGTCGCAAAATGCGAATGGCTCATTAATATTCATGAGCCTCACATTTTGCGACCCCATTGGGAATTGCAAACAGTGTCCAAGACACTGTTGTACATGCCAAATAGCGAGTCGTAAATTGCGAGTCGCAAAAGTGATACAATTTGCGAGTTGCTATTTGGCATGTTGTACATCTGGCCCTTAATTTTCTTTTCTGATTTTACTGTTTTATTTGTCATGAGTATAGAGCAGTCCCACGTTTTGGTCTAGAACCATTTTGGATACATAATATATATTTGCACAATCTGTTTCCTTCAATGCTACAAGAGTTTTGGGGGGCATGGGCAGATGGTGCTACAGGCAGGATAGGGCATGTTCTTTGTTCTCCATGTCTCCTTCTTTGCTGGGCATGTGGTGGTGACTATTTTGTGTAGCCATAATGTGTGTTTGTCTGTCATAGGCCAACTTTGCTGGCCATGTAGAAAACTCAATTTTCTGGAGATAATGAGTGTGTGTGTGTGTGTGTGGGTGTGCATGTGTGTGTGTGTTGGCCACTTTGTTTTTATTTCTGTTCGGTGGCCATATGCTGGATGAGCTAGTCTCCACCATTTGTGGCCAGTGTGAGTTTCAATAATTTGTTTCACTTTTAAAAAAATTGTGACGGGACATTGATAAAAAAAATGATATTTTGTTAATTTATTTCTCTTTCCCTGATATAGGTATTTTTGCTTGTGGCTGATTGAAGTAAATGTACATTATTTTTGATTTATATTTTTGATTTTTGCCTGCCCCTCCAGATCCCAGAGGGTCTTCATTGGCCCTGAGAGGCAGCTGCAATTATTAAATCAATTTATTCAAATGTTGCCTGTCCCTTGACTCTCGTTGGGTACCTAAGGTTTGTGGAAGGGAATCAGCAAATTTTTGATTCATTTATTCATTTTTTGCCTGCCTCCACTTGCCTCCTAAAGGAGTCCCATGGGCCCAGGAGGACCACAAGCAATTGTTCAATTCATTTATTGGATTTTTGCCTATGCCCAGACTTGCCATAGGGTCTTCATGTCCCCTGGATGAGCACCATCAATTATTTAATTAATTTATTCAAATTCTGAATTTCCCTCCTTTAGGGTCCCCTCAGACCAGGAAGGGGGCCATGCTAGCTAGTAATGTTTAGCATGGGTGCAGTATTATTAAGCATTTGTGATGATGAGGGTGACTTTTATTACTTTGGCTAGACTGCCCAAAACTCACTGACTTCCTGCTTCATTTTTAATACTTGTAGTTGCATGTAGGAGATGTGACATCACTCACAATACTGTGATGGTGAGAAAACTGTGAATTAGCTGACAGCAAAACCAGCGCCCTCTGCTAGAGCTCCAGCTTGTGCTAAGTGCTAACCCATATAAGATGTAAAGATGATGGCCCCAAAGAAGGAGTTTTCTGCCAAGAATGTGGCCAGTGAGAAGAAGATTATGTCTGTTTCCAGTGCCACAACTTGCATCAAGGCCTCCTCATTTTATTGAGAACATGACTACCTCCTGCACTTTCTTCTGAGCCTAAAGAGGCTGTGAGAAAGATCCCCATAATCAATGGTATCACCACCAAAATGAAAGTCAATGTCTCTCAGTGCTGCAGTGACTATAATTGAATTGTCACAGCAGCAAAGCAAAACTTCACCAGAAAGTCAATAGGAGTAACCATAGCCTGCATCACCCTACCTTCCACAAGTAGGAACAGAGCAGGAAGTTGGGCTTGCTGCAAAGGAGGATGTTGTTGTGACAGCTCTTCCATCTTACATCTCCAACAATTAAAAGAAAAAACACTCCCCAATCTCCTCCACATGCCCCTTTTAATGACCCTGATATGGATTGGAATCCAAACAAGACCCACCAGGAGAGACGAGGGAAAGGAAGATTCCTGAAAGCCTTGGACGTGAGAAAGATGATGATGAGCCAGTTTTTGTTAGTGTGAAGAGTGGCACACTAGAAAAACAGCTCACCTCTATTCAACTTGCTTTTAACCATGTAGTTCCACCACCACCACCTGCTTTGATCTTTTCAAGAAGGCCCCAAAAACCTGCAGCAATCATCAAAGCTACCACAGTCCCAGCCCACCTAAAGAAATACCAACACAAGCGCCTAGCACCACCTCAACAATTTCTTCTGTTTTTAGCACAATATGAAAGCTCATGCCACATGAGTAGATTTTGCAGAATGCTCAACTTGCAAAATAAAGTTTGTCGCCGTAAGCCAGGTGGACATTCTTGAACCGGGTGCCAACTGGCCCATCATAAAGAATAACATGCAATCCTGTGGGAAGAGCATCTCAAAAACATAGTTTCTGGTGGTTGCAAAGAAGAAGTTCAACAGATAGAACAAGGTGGTGGTGAGGAAGAAGAGGATGTCAGCCTTTTCTGAAGCAGCACTGCACACATAGGGGCCTATTACGATCTCTGTTGGAAAGCCTTCGTCCTTAGGTCGGATGCTTTCTGACCGAGATCGTTGGTTTCAATTCCGACCAGCTGATTACAATACAGCCAGTCGGAATTAAAAATGGCCGGTCATTTCGGATGGATTCCGATAGGGCCATCTTCTGTTTGCGGCCTCCAATTGGGGGCCGAGGAGTCACTTGGTCCTCGCACCTTGTGGCAGGCACCTTGAGGTGCCTGCCACGGGGTGCAGGGATTAACACAACCTCCCATTTCTCTATGGGAGCTTGTGTTTTGACGGGTTTATGTCCGTAACACAAGCTCTAATAGAGAAATGGGAGTATGTGACCGCACCATGTGTGGTCACATCATAATATCGGTGTCGGGAACGACGACGGGAGGTCACTCGGTCCCGAGAACACGACGGTGTGCAATCGAGCCCTATGTGTGCAATCAGCACCCAGATCAACCTGAGAATGGCGCAAAGGTCAGAGGGATATGGTCAACCCAAAGTGCTCAACTAGCCTACCAATTCCCTGTATTTTACCTGTATAGTTATGACAAATAAATTGTTACAACAATCAATGATCAAGGTTATGGTCACCAATGAGTCACTGTTCCTCTGAACCCTTTAGAAAGTCCATTTATACCATTGGAAACTGGCAAAAATAGTAGTGCTTGACCACCTCTTTCTTTCAAGGAAGGAGAGTGGTTTCTTAAATTTGTTGATGAACCTCGGGCAAAAATGTAAGGTTCCAAGTCGGTCCCATTTTTCCACTGTTGCTGTGAAGGTGTTGTACCATCAAAAGATGGAATTGGTTGGCAATGCTATGAAGAGAGCACTGATCAGTCCATCCTCCTCACCATGAACATGTGGACTAGTTGTCAAGAAACAGAATGCAGGTGCATTGCTGCACAGTAGATCTCTTCAAGGGAGTGAAACAATGGAGAACTGCTTGTCTCACTGCTGATGATGCTTTTCAAGGCATGGCAGCCGGATGCAACAATTGTGAGGTTCGCCATGGAGAAATCACATACAGCAGCCAAAATCTTGGACACATTTAATACTAAAGTCTATGAATGGTTTCAACCCAGAGGTCTCAATATTGGGACGCATATTTTAAAAAACACATGCAATAGCAAAGCATTAACATACACAGCTGCACTGTGTTATGAAAAAAGGAAAGAGGACAACAGTGCTATATCTACAAAGATATGGCACTGTTTTCATCTCTCTCTGCACTGGCACACTTTAGGCTGCTATGCATCAAGACACTCATCCTTGTGCCATAATGGATTACACATGCAAGTAAGAAAAACAAGGAGACATAAAAAAAATTCCCTTGCTATGCCTTCCTCGAGGAGGTGTAAGAGTTTTGTGCAAATCTGTATCTATGAATATGTGTAGATAGGGATTTGCATCAAAACCCATGGGTTGTTGCAAGGGAGCACCATGCAAGACCCATGAAACAACCCCTTGATGCAAAGTAATGCGAAGCAGCGCATAGCACAACTTTGTGTTACTTTGGGAATATATTGATAGCAAATCCTGATTCCTGATATACAATAAATACCACCATAATACTTGAATAAGAATTGTTTTCCAGAAGAAACTCAAACCTTGTGCAAAGCATTAGTAAGCCAGGGCCTGGGTTAGTTGCCATTGTCAATGGTGGTAATATATACAAAGCTATGGCTGATAGAGGATATATCAGAGTCCTGTGTTTAGCGCTTTGCATACACCTCAATGTGCAGGACTTCCTCAAAAAGTAGTTAGAAACATACTGGTCACCTGCCAAAGAATTTGCATTAGTTTTAGTAATTCATGCAGATCCCATAAGCAGCTGAGGATCATACAACATACAAATAAAGTGCCTTTAAAAGCCTTCATACAGGAGGTACAAACACATTGGAACACAAACTATTACATTCTGCAAAACCTGTTTGAGCAGTACAGATCTACCAATGATTATGTACTACAAAGGAGAGGAGATGCATTTGCCTAACCTATGATGATAGAGGTGGACAAATGTGGTCTTGGGGATTGCGTCATCTAAATGCTACTTCCTTTTAATATTATGACACAGGAAATCAGCAAGGTTGAGAGCACAATGAGCCAAATGGTGACGTTATGGCACCTGCTGCAGGAACATTTGCAAAAGGTAGAACCAACATTTTGCAATGTCGATGAAGAAGCAGCTGCTTTGGTCAACAGCTTAATCTTTCGCTTAAATGATCAATTTCTGCAAAAAGAGATTGTGTCCTTACAAGAATATATATGTGCCACAATACTAGATCCAAGATACACAAAAGTTCTGGTCACTTTTATTTCTTTATAAGAATAGGATGTCTCAATGTAAAAGACTTGAATCATCAGGAAAATGGGCTATCTAGAAAAAGCAAGACTGCAAATTCGAAGTCAAGGCAGAACTGAGGTACAGCCTTCAACCTCTAGAGAGGGCGCTGCTGTTGGCTCTCGGGCTCTGAAGCTGCAGCCAACACGATCGCCAGCTACTAAACCCACAGCAACAACCGCTTTCTAGTTAACTGTCAACCTCTACAATGGGTTGGTTTCATATGGCACAACTTAAATCAAGTGCACAGACTCAGGCAATGCAGGCACAGCAAACAGGAGCACTAATATCAATTGAGAAGATGGTCCAAGACTATCTGGATGACACCAACGGTGGTGTACCTGGATCAAGACCCATTGACCTATTGACATTAGAAGAAGGAACAGTGCAGAGAACTCAGCAGGCTGGCACTAAATTATGTTACATGTACAGTAACCAGTATGTCCTAAAAAGCATGTGATTAGGGCAGTAGGGGCAGCTGTCACAGTCAGAAAGACCAGACTGTTTTCCCAAAACTTGGAGAGAATACCAGTCATTAAATGAACAAAGTGTTATACCAAAAAATTATAATGCTCGTGAAGATACAACCGTGTATGCAAGCAGTTGGTCTGCCATCACAAGGTTGGCAAGTGATCATCCTCTGGACAACCCCCTGAGTTTGTGGAAACTCTAATTTTCTGACTAAATACTAGGCCTGGTCAGAATTTCCATTACACCAGAGTAATCAGAGAAATGTCAGTAATTCTGCGTTCCTCTTTGATGTGGTATTACTGATAATAACATGATTATGCCCTCTCATGAAATTAGAAGTAATTTGGAAATCCTATCACAAGAGGATATTTAGCAAACACAAGTGGCTGCGTGCACTGCTGTTTATGTTCTGTTGTAGTTAGCTCTATTGCTTAATGCAAAATGCAACATCACATCCATTTTGGATGTGAGGTTACATATTCTCCAATAGGAAACTAGCGCTAAGTGCTGGGAGTAAGTTGGCGGAAAATCCTATTCCAAGTGCACATTTAGTAAGTGCACGGGCTGCGCTCACTCGCTATTCATGTTCTTGTGCATTTAGTGCTATTTTTTTGTGTGAAATTTATCCTTGTATCCATTTTGGATGTGAGGGGGCCTTTGTATGCTAAGAAAAAAGTAACAATTGCAGAATTACTCATGGAATTTTTAGGCAATTGCTTATGATTACGCTACACGGATATACTTGAGTCATACCCATCCGCACTATATACATATCACAACAACACAGCAGATATTAATGCTTTTTAAAAATGTATATATACATATATATATATTCACTGAAAAAACCATAGGTTTTACAGACGTTATAGTTAGAAATTAGCATTTAAAAAATCTTTGAAATTCACTGAAAAAACCAGATGTCACTGACCATGTCATGAATGATGTAATATGTGACGTCATCAGCAGTGGATTGCGGGGGCGCGAGTTATAGTTAGCTGAACTAACTATAACGGAGGAATTTCTATGGTTTTGTATGAGTGAAATGTCCAACTAACTATAACGTCCCTGAAACCTATGTTTTTTCAGTGAATTTCAAAGGTTTTTTAAATACTAATTTCTAACTATAACATCTGTAAAACCTATGGTTTTTTCAGTGAATTTCTAAGGTTTTTTAAATGCTAATTTCTAACTATAACGTCTGTAAAACCTATGGCTTTTTCAGTGAATTTCTAAGGTTTTTTAAATGCTAATTTCTAACTATAACGTCTGTAAAACCTATTGTTTTTCAGTGAATTTATAAGGTTTTTTAAATGCTAATTTCTAACTATAACGTCTGTAAAACCTATGGTTTTTTTCAGTGAATTTCTAAGGTTTTTTAAATATTAAACTACTATTCTGCTATTTGTCATTAGTACTGTTTTTTCTAACAATCCACTACAGAAAAGAAAATAAACTGTAAAACTGTTGTGTAATGTAATATATTTCAGAAATTACAGTGTTACTTATCAAATAATACAACATAATTTAACATTTTGAAAACATATCTTTGTCCCTTTTTCTGCTGTTTTCAGATTCTACTTAACTTCACTATTCACAGTGATGTCAGTGTAGTATCATCATAAACAGCTGGGAAAAAAAACCAATCAACTAGATTGTTAAAAAAACAAATGACTAATTCTTGCAACACCAATACCAAATCAACACAAATAACACATTCAATACTATTTCCAATTTTTAAATCTTACCTTTACTCTGTAGTTTCTGTTCACATTTTTCCCCAAGGCCAAATAATGTGTAGAATTTTTTTTTCGAAATCATCCAGTATAAATTCCTTAAAGCATCTTCCCATTTCCCCTCTAGGCCGAATAATGTCTCTAAAATTTTTGCTTAAGAAATATCAAGTATGAGGTGGGTAATTCATAAGGCAATCTCGATTTTATTTCCAAGTGTGTATCGTTGCAGTGACTCCAACCATTATTACATTTTAAATATACAGTATAATGTCCACATGTGGTAGTAGCTCCAGCATGGAAAACAATAGCCAGTGTTGCGAATGTTCTTCCAGAAACAGATACTTGACTAGCAACAACATTTTTTATTTTTGTTTCCACTTTTCTTCCATTTGGTCTACAGCATTGTAGCATTAAAATTACATATTTTCCATATCTTTCTAGGCATAATGTAGATAACATTTCTGATTGACAACGAGAACATTTCATATCATGATTTGCTTCTTTTACTAATTTCGGAAAAGGTACAGATTTGCAGTCAGGTATTGTTAAATATAGAAATCGTTCTCTGTCAACTATAGTACTAGAAGTTATTGAACACTGTTCACATTTGTGATCCCATTTGTAACTGAGTCCAAATAAACTCTCAATCTGGATTCCTTCATCTTCTAATACTCCAAGCATAACCATCAGAAACTCTTGTGCATCTTGTTTTATATTAGGACTGAACGTTAAAGATCCAGTACATGTGTCCAACAGTTGTCGAATACCAGAAGCAGTATGGATCTTACTTCTGTCAGTTCTCAATTGTTCAAATAAAGTATAAAGTGCAGAACATAATCTTTTTCCTGACTTTCCTTAATTTCACCATACAGATCTTCTAGATAAAATATAATGTTTAGAATAACATTAACATAGCAGTTGACACCAGAAGCATTTTCTAATTGGTATCCCACAACATCATCACTTGTTTCTATTTTCTGTTTCTTTGCATCTTTTCTTTTCTCTTGAAATTTTTTCTGCTTTTCAACCACACTTGATTCATCAACATGTTTGCGTTTTGAACACACAGCATGTTTTTCATAAATAGGATATTCACCTAAAGTTGGTGCATAAAGTCTTCTTAAACGATTATTCTCTTACACAATTTACATCAGCACTAACTTTGTTTTCATCGAAATCAATTAAATACAAACCAGACAATGTTCTAACTCGAGATAATGCAATGTATGCCATTCCCTCTTTAAACACAGTTCTTCCAACATTTACTAAAGCATTATCTACACTTAAACCTTGACATTTGTGAATGGTTATTGCATATGCTAAACAGAAAGGAAACTGTTTTCTACGAACATACAAGTCTTTTACCAGCAAAAAACGTACAGCACAACGCCCAATTTGTTTCACCTCTGCAATCTGATCAAGTTTAATTTTCAAGAATTCAATTGCATTTCTGTTTTGATACTTTACAAATTCAACAACTTTCCCTATTGCTCCATTCACTAAAGCTTGTTCTATATTCAAATTACGCCTCAAAATTACCCGACAGTTTATACATACATCTTTTTCTAAGCCAGCAGTTTTTGATACAGACTTTTCCAAAGAATCCAATTTAGTCTGTAGTTTATTTGAAAGAAGAATTGTTATTTCTTGATGCTCAATTTTATCAATAGCTTCAATGTGAACTATTACTTGATTTTCCAATTTCAGAAGCTCTTGATTAAATGTATAACACTCTTCCAGTGTAGGCATTAAGCAAAGTATTGACTTTTTTTCTGCAATGTTCTTGTACAGTACTCCTGCTGGTGTGTTTTCAGTTGTAAACAAGTTCTTTAGCAGACGACTTTGTAAAGCTTGTTTACCATGTTTGCTTAGAACACCAATTCTTACATCTTTCAGAATATTTCCATAATCTTCATCACTTGCTTGTCGCATATTCTGAGTGAGTTCTTTATATTCAAAATGTACCCAGAGATTCACATTTCCAATACTTCCCAAAGATTTCCTAGTGTCTTCATGTAGAAGAGTTTTAAAGACTGGTTCTCCTTTTACAGGAGTTAGTTGTAGCAGATCTCCAAATACAATTAAATGTTTTCCTCCAAAGAGAACGTCGTAATCTGTTTTTAATACCTGTTGCATTCTTAAATGCACGAAAGCAAGCATTAAGTTTGAGACCATGCTCACCTCATCAATAATTAAAAGTTTCATCTTCTTCAGCACTCTTGACACTTCATAAGAAGCTTCTCCAGACAACTTCTGATATTCTAATTTATTATCATGCTCAACTGCTAACATTAGTAATCTATGCAAAGTAATTCCTTTAACATTGTGCGCAGCTAATCCAGTTGGAGCTGTTACTACACAAGATAAATGTGAACCAGTAGTTTTTTTAAGATAACTGGTCAAAACTTTAATTAAAAACTTTTACCCATTTCAGCTTGACCACTGATGTACATCAGAATAGGTTTAAATGATGAACATACACATTCTTTTTTTCATGCAACAAACCATGTTCTATCTGTTCTCTCACTTGTACATATATTTCTTTCTGTTCAATATTTACTTGTTCTTCTAACTTTCCCAATGTAATATTCTCCTCTTGTGCTTGTTGCATTGCAATTTCCACTTCATACATAGCAATCGCTGCTTCATTTTCCACTATTGGTTGTCCAAGTGGATCTTGAATAGATGGACCAGAACTTTGACTATCTTGAGAACTTTCATTTGCAACTTCAGCTGTAATAGTCTTTTCCTGTTCAACTTCATCATTCAACATTTTTAAATATGTAGGGAAAATTGAACATGCAATGCTATCTTTACATGCATTAAAAGAATCTTCGTAGCAGTCGAAATCTCCAAGTAATTCACTTTCGGTACACCATGGTTTGAACAGTTGGAGAAGTGCTAAATAGTAAAATTCTCGCTTGTCTGGAGTTTCACAACTGAGTTTCTTGTGGTTGATAAGGTTACCTTTTGTGTGTTTTACTAAACATCCATGACATCCAAGTACTGCATATTTTCCTTGTTTTAAATTCTGTTTAACATTTCTTTTGAAGCTGTAATGTTGAAGTACTTCATACAGACATAGCTGTTCCAGATGTCGACTCCTTTTCGGATAGTATGCATCCAACATATTAGTTTTAAGAATTTCTGTACTGTCTGGTTCATTTGCTGCTAAGTATTCAATTTCTTCTAATGATTTCAACACTCTATTTCATGAGCAGGCAAGACCTAAACTTACCCAAATGATCCCTCGTGATTTTGAATATAAACTTGAAGAGGACAAGCAGTCTGAACATTCATACGATCCAATTTCTCTGTGGGAAAGCATTTTCAAAGTAAAGCTGTACAATTTTTTGCTAAGGCTTTTCTCTTGTGCAATTTCTTCCCACATTTGTTTCATCTCCGTTTTTTCTGATTTCGTTATATTTGATGTAACGTAGCGTGCAACAGCGATTGAGTTGTCTGCAACATACTGGATGTCCATATTTGCATTCCACATTTTTAAAATAACCGGATTGTAGTCATTATTATATTTTGACAGTTCTGTTCTTTTCAAGTTGTAGGTATTCTTTGGAGATTTGCGAGTTATTGTGTGCCTTACAGAAGAAAAAAAAGAATTTACTCTTCCTTTAGAAATTACTGGACGTGGAAATCCTTTAGACTTGTATTTTTGTCGGCAGTACTTTCCACAACGGTGACTTTGGAAACGTAAAACTTGCTGTCTCAAGCTTCTATCTCCTCCTTCTCTTGGAATCTCACATGCCACATACTGTTCAATGAAAGACAATACTATTTCATCTGAATCAGTTCCAAATTTAGGTGCATCCTTGATCCACAATAGCATATGTACATGAGGAGCACCTCTCGCTTGGTACTCCTTTCTCCAAAAGAAATCGGTAACTTCTCCAAGAGGTGGATTCTTTTTATTGCAGATGAAAGACATCATAGCTTGAAACCTATGATTAAAATATCTGCACACATTTACAGGATCCAAAGAACACAGTTCTCCAGGTGTCTTCATTTCAACATTCTTTATATTGGAATTTGCTTCTCGTAGAAATTCAAGCAAATCTTCCCATGCATACTCTGCACAGCTAAGTGTCACAAACCATGTTGGTGTACCTAAGTTCCGTAACATACACTTCAGTTCTCCATGACGACGATACCAATACTCATTTGTTCCTCGTTGACATGCCATCAAATTAATTAACTGTGCTTCTAAATTTTCATCTGTTTGTTGAACTTTCTCCACAAATTCTTTCGTTGAAAGAAGTGATTGATGAACTCCAGATTTCAGTATGTGGTTCACTGCATAGGACAGAGAAGACAGATCACTTTCAAACAAAAGGTGAAATATATATGGTATACACTGCCGGAATCTAGGATCTTCAGAGTATAATCTTGTTGAGCGATATTCTGAAGCTGGAATACGTACAGGTCGGTCATCATATTGTCCAACTTCTCCAGTAGGAAACAGCTGTGGAAAAGAACGAGCTTCTAAGCTTTTCTCCCATAGACTCATTGGAGTTCCCTTTGCTTTTTTCATTTGAAATAACTCAATACTGTTTCCTATTACTTCTTTTGAATGTAGAGGACATATTGTGTAATGTTCATAAATCTCTTCACTCCTTGACTTCTCCACTTTCTCTATTTGACCACTTGAAATTTCAGATTCATCCTCCAAACTTATTACCTGTTCTTCCACATTTACACTTTTATAATAAATATTATTCTCCACAAGATATAACGTAGCCTTTTGAAGTTTT
Organism: Calotriton arnoldi; assembly: GCA_963921515.1. Lineage (NCBI taxonomy): Eukaryota > Metazoa > Chordata > Amphibia > Caudata > Salamandridae > Calotriton > Calotriton arnoldi. The sequence goes on along the minus strand of CAWUFW010008034.1, from coordinate 853,811 downwards.
TTAACATCCACAAATTCTTGCCATATTTTCCGACTCTTTGTTGGTACTCCATTTACTAGAATGACTACTGCTTCATTTTCATCTTTGTCTCCACCAACAATTTCAATATTTTTCTTAAAATCCAAAGGTAAGTACACTACTCTTCCTTTCAGCCCTCTTTGTAAGTCTGTTGGTGGCAGTTTACCTGTTTTAGGCTCCATGCGAATTATAGTTTGAAATGGATGAACAGATTGAATTAGAACTGACTCATATGTATTCAAATCTGCCAGTTCCTCCGGAATAGCTACTAATTCTAACTTATTATGTACGCCTCTAGCGGGCATTTTGTTCTCTTCTAATTTGTTATAACAATATTTACAAATACGTTGATCACTGCCTAACTCAAATTGACCTTCCACTAACAAGTAAGTTGCAAATTCTTTCCATTTATCATTATTCTTCTTTTCAGATTTCAAATACAAATCAACATTCCTAGTTTGAGTTTTATAATTAGTTCAACAACAAACACAAACATAGGGGCCCGCCACCGCAATGGCAAACGGGACCCCCCGCAAGAGGTGCAGCAGTCCTGCCATGTGTATTAGGATGCCACCGCCACGGTGGCGGTGGCATCCGGTATTGTTTACATTGCGGCGGGCGGTGCTGTCAGCAGCACCTGCCGCAATGTGAAATACGCATGTCGTGCATTTGAATGCACAAAGTGACAGGCACTGTGCGGTGCCTGCCACCTTGTGCATTCAAATATAGGGGGGTACCTATGTGCACCCCCCACCTCCCCAAAACCCTGGGGGCCCGCAACGGGCCCCCAGAAGCAAAGACCGCATGCCTTTCCATGGTGGCAACACCGCCATGAAAAGGCTGCTTTCTGCCACCATCCTAATATGGATGGCGGTGTCTTGCAGACACCACCACCATGTTAGAGCCCTTTTCTGTCCGGTCCCCTGTCAGACCGGTGGAAAACCGGCAGACGGTCCGCCGGGGTCCCCCCCGCCATCGTAATATGGCGGGGGGAAATGGAGTGCGGGCGGTGAGATATAGCGGGTGGAGCGCCACCGCCATATGGGCGGTGGCGATCCGCCCGCTATCATAATGACCCCCATAGTTTGGAATTTCAGAGCACACTATGTTAAACTTTCCAATTTCTTCTTCAAACTGATCAATCATAATCACTTTCCCATCTTCTTCAACATCTGGAATTGTCAAACTTTCACTTTCTATACACTGCTCTTCTGAACCAAAATATCGGAACTGAATATCATCATTCTTTTTTTGTACATCTGATAAAGAACCGTGTAAAAGAGCTGTATTCAGTTCACCTAAACATAATGCAGGACTTTTTACGTAGTACAGTTTCCTTACAAACCTCCGCATTTCTGAATGGTGTACTGCTAACATCCTTAAGTGATGAAAAACACTTTTACACACTTTTCTTGAAAGACAAGCCAGAGAATGCCCATGTTTCTCAGTATATTTTCTTACATTACAAGGATCTAGTGTTTGTAACAACCTATTCTTCTGTTTTACACTTTTCTGTGTATATTCTCATAACAAATTTCGCACTATATCAATAGATTCCTGTTGAATACTACAAATACTGCTACAACCCCACTTATACACAGGAGCTTGTGTGCGTTTTCCTTGCACTTCTTCAGCTATTAACTGTTCTGCACTAATAGTAACCATTTCCTCTTTTGCAACAGGACAACCATTCTGAACTTCGTAGCAATGACCTCCAGTATCAACTGCAAATGGTAAACTATTTTCTTGGAAGTAACTCTCTTCATTAAAAAAAGGTTCACTAATAGATGTATGTTTCTATTTTCCACTGAAGATTTTACAAAAGTGGCTTCTGTTCACACGTCTTTTTTTACTTTTGTCTTTCAGACTCTTCATTGTTTTATCCAACACTTTCATCCTATTCAAAATGAAAAAAAATATTTTTTGTTTTAACTTAAAAGCAGTATCCGCTATGCTTTCAACACGCTGTTTCTGTTTCAATTGCAGCACTTTCTTTTTATATTTGCGGCATCCTTTTATTAAATTCTGAATTACTCTATTTCGAAAAACTCTTTGACGAATTTCTTGAAATTGTTTTTCTCTATGGGAAACAAATACTCTTTCCTTATCATGTTTTTTTTTCTTGCAATTTGAAGTCGAAGTCTGCTTCTCCTTACTTGAAATTTTTTTATTTTTCGTTTGTGTGATGTTATTTTCATTAAATGTTCGTAGTACTTTTTTTAGAAATTGTCTAGTGTTTTTACCAGAAGAAACTATTTTTGTAGTACTTTTATTTTCTTCTAATCCATATTTTTGACTTTTCTTTAAGTAGATTGCCTTTTTGTTTTTCCTTTTTTTTCAGTTCTTCTAGGCATTTTCAATTTTTAATCCAAACAAAATAATTTTCTGCGAATGAAAAAAAGGTTTCAATTATTTGTTATATCTGTTCAATATGTCAAAATAATCACTTACAATTATATAAGTTCCAGTGGCGGCTTGCAGAGGAAATGCTGCAATGTACTGGAGCGGAATAAGGGAACAGTAGGGTGGCAGGTAGTGTCATCCGACATACAGCACGTATTTATTGAATTATTTAGATTCACCTTCCCATTTTATATGTGACTCCACTACCTCCTACTTTTCCCCTCGCCCCCCGCAACTCCCCCGTCCCATGCACCCCACCGTCCCACGCCACTTCCTCTGCAACCCACTACACATAACTTTGTAGATACTATTTTGTAAAATTGTTATCTGTATACTTATAGTGATATTCTCAACTAAATGGCACATGTAAACGTTACCCTTATTAGTTTAACACTTCTATCGGCAACTTAGCAAGCATAACACTGCACCATATTAGCAAAAATATGGTACAGGCTTACATTTCATTGTGGATGTACATAAACAAGTACAGATCAACTGTTAGACAGCAACAAAAACCACCGACATGGAGATGGACAGGGGGGAAAGATTAAGGGACATATTCACAAGGAGCCATCGCCGAATTAACTGCACTTTATCGCATCCAAACGTGTGATAAATTTACCCCCACATTCACAAGCCGGTGTTAACAGCCCACAGCACCAGTATACCCACGATAGCAGCCTCAAAAAACATCGCCACAGAGGACCCTTGCAAATATCGCTAATGAGATGCAGAGTTGGGTTCCCTTGACAAAAGCCGAGACAACAGCACACCTCAACATTCACAACGACCAGCCACATCCACGATAAAAACACAAAACCGGCGATAAGGCGCGTTAGCACCAGGAAATTTGCACCTGCTCTGACCTGGTGTAAAGTTGGACAGCAGCCAGCACCACAAAAGGGAGCACAGCCCAGGGCCACATCTGAAGGGCAACAGATGCCATGGAGCAACTCATCATGCGGCCCGGATACCCAACAGGGCCACAACACCCACCGCCATCACCCCAGGACCCCATCCCACACCCGGAACACCCCCCCCAGGCACCACCCCCAATCCTGGACTAAGAAATTGCACGCGAACACCACGAATCCCAAAACAAACATCTTGCCTTATGTCGCACAAGCAGCAAAATAAACATACATGCGTGACCAGAAAATGGAGAATCAGTCATACAGCAATGCAACCACCAACACAAAACCCCAGACAAACAAAAGCAGAAACAACCCCTAGGATGAGTCCTAGCTGCTCCCACTGGACAATCCGTAGCACACAGCCGGGTAGACCAAATATAAGAGAAGAAGGTGTGCCATGCGCGCAACAAAGGAAAGAGAGGGAGAGAGCGAGAGAGAGAGATGGAGTGAGATAGCACAAGCAGCACAAGGCCGCACGGGCACCTGGCTCCACATGCCAACATGTGTGTGTACATCGCCATCCGTATACCATGAGCCCAAGGCCGTGTCCCAATCTCAGCACCAAAGCCACATCACATTCCCAAAATGAAAGTAGTAGTGAGACAAACATCAGGGATGAAAGCATTGTCCCAATGCAGAAGCCGGGAGGACACCTGCACCTCTGACCTTGGTCCCGAACGTGCCTCGAACACCCTGATAGAGATACAATGGCAGATGAGGACGACTCCCACACCACGCATTCCGCAAATAAACCATCCGACTTATCCACAGCCTACACATAGAAGCCCCTGCCTGTGGTACCCCGCATTGGATGCCCTTGACACCCACGGAAACAGCAACCCATGTCCCACAACATTGCACACACATTCAAATCATTGCTCAGAGCTGTGGCATATCCTCCACACAACAGCCGCAGTCCAGAAGAGTGCCTGTTCACGAGACGCACCAACGCAATGGCAGGCCATACCAGGCACATGCACAACACCTGTCACGTGGAACAGTACCGTGCACGTATGCTGCATTTACTGGGTGCACTGCCACTGGCAGTGCTGCAGATCAGTTACAGGCTCAGCTTCCGCATTTCCCATGTCACCTGCGTCCAGCCCTGGTTCCACTGCCGAACATGCACATTCGATGTCCCATGGATGTCTGCCTATCCAACACAACTGTTGATGAATTGGACTATGACTTGTGTCTGCGCCCCCTGTTGGATCACGAACAGGAGTGTAACAGAGACAGCCGTGCATGGGATGCCTTGACATACTGCGTATGTATTGGTAGTTGTGCATGGGAGATTGCACAATTTCTCATCTGCAGTGACCACATCGAGGCGCTCCCCTATTGGGCTGTGTTGCGGATCGGTGAGACGGCGTGGGCTGAGCATACCTGCCCTGACCACCTAATGGATTGGCTCACCCTGGTGTTCCTTGAACATGACAACGACCTACTATTGGAACACATTGCACATGAAGCTGCACGGGCATTCATGGACGAGTAACTACGTACCTGCAGCCACATCCTATTGCCACCCACAGCACATGGCCCAACAACTTGTTGCACAGTGGGGATTGCTCACATATCCCACCAAAACAGAGGACATGTCTGCCTTCGGTCGGGCTATGGATGCATGTGCGTGGAATAACGTGTGTGCACACACACCTGTCCAAGGCGACGCAGGTCCATGGTCCAAGCAACACAGCATCGTTTGGCAACGTTGCCAATTCGGACACACTGCTGGGTGAGAGCACACACATGGCGATGTAGCACGACATGTGAACCTGTCGCACCCTCACACCTGATCACTGTTGGCAGAGCAGACAATTGCCGCACCCCGGAGGCAGAGCACCATGCAGACCCCACGTACAGTGAGTCGTGCCCCCTCAAACGGGGCACTGTGCAGACGCCAAACAACACATGACTCGTCCAGCAAGGCAAGGTGGGCTGTGAGCGTTGCCATATGTGATGAATTTTGTCCATTTCAGCCCCAACATCATCTGCCCCTCGACATGTATTCATGCTGTGTCTATAAGTCTTAAGCATGTCCGTGCCTGTTGTGGCCGTTGCCTCGTCCGTACTGACACGCACATGCCAATAAAGCCTATGCCACTCCACTGGTGTCTAACTGTGAGGTGTGTTGTAAAGATTGTCCACTCGTGTGCCACAATGAGCCTTGTCCCAACACAGGGAAGAACTGACTGTCGCATGTGCAATGGGGGTGTATCCCTTTGGCAAGCTCTGCCTCTGTGAGCCAGACATTGTTTTTGCATAGGTGCTGGACGACATCTGATGCAGCCCCATCACCTATGCAGTCTGATGTGTCAGGGGCACACAGCCATGCAGCCATCACCCCGCCACACACACTGGACACAGAACCCGTATGAGGGGAGTTTTGTACCACATTGCCTTCATTGCTGATGTTCTGTGATTGCTATGTGTGTGGGCTGCATTGTGGGGGAGTTGCCCCTGCAGCTCTGATTTCGTGTAGCCTTCTTTTCGGGGCATGTTTTGCTTTTGACTTAGGTGATGTGTGCTCGCGGACTGATTTTGTGGCCTGGTGCATTGTTGGTCTGCTGCGTGTATTGTAAAGCATGGGTTGTGGTTGCACGCGGACACGTTGGAGTGTGACCTGCTCCTTTGAGGATGTGATCCGCACTTGGCTCCGTCCATGTCGCTTCGTGGGCCATGTCATTTTGTTTGCGCAGCTGCTATGCTATCCGACATGCAGTGTTACTTGCATATGCAAAAGAAACAATTGATGGACGGAATGCTGGACAATGCAAACATTCACCCCCAGTCACAAGGATCTGGGTTAAATCCATCATTCTTTTGCTCACCACACCACCCCAGTTTGGACCCAGCCATATGCAAATCAGTCTTGACCCTGTTCCTTGTGGGAACAGTCCAGCCCGAACTGCCAAGCCAGGTCCTCCCTGGACCGGAAACAAGCATCCTGGGACCGGTTTCAGGGCATCACCCTTCTTCAGCCAGGCTAGCTTGAATCCAGTGGTGTAGTGAGCACGGGACCCACGTCTGGGCATACCCTTCCCACTTAGGGCGACAAATGCAAAAGAAACAATTGATGGACGGAATGCTTGTTTCCGGTCCAGGGAAGACATGGCTTGGCAGTTCAGGCTGGACTGTTCCCATGAGGCACAGGGTCAGACTGATTTGCATATGGCCATGTCTGAACTGGGGTGGTGGAGTGAGCTAAAGAATGATGATGGATTAAACCCAGATCAGTTTGATTTGCTCAAGCGCTCCGTCCATCATCCCCTTTGGTATTGCTTTGTTCGCCCTAAGTTGGCACGGTATGCCCAGACGTGGGTCCCTTGCTCACTTTGCCACTGGATTCAAGCAAGCCTGGCTGATGACGGCTGGAATGCCAGAAACCGGTCCTAGGATGCTTGTTTCCGGTCCAGGGAAGACATGGCTTGGCAGTTCGGGCTGTACTGTTCCCATGAGGCACAGGGTCAGACTGATTTGCATATGGCCATGTCTGAACTGGGGTGGTGGAGTGAGCTAAAGAATGATGATGGATTAAACCCAGATCAGTTGACTGGGGGTGAGTGTTTGATTGGCTCAAACGTTCCGTCCATCATCCCCTTTTGTATCGCTGTGTTACTTGCATAGTCAGTGTGGGTCACGGATCTGCTGGTTTTCTGGATTCAGCATATGTGCAAGAGTAGGTTGTGATATTGGTGATGGGGGCACTCTTGCACATTGTGGATGGGGGCCTACTTGGCGTTTGGATGTGTGCTGCAGTGTGCCAAGGCATTCAGGGACATGTTCCAGGGTCATTGTGGGTGTACTGTGTGCTGCACAAATCAACGCTGTATCTGATTTACAAAACTACATACTCGTTTAAACATAACAAACTATACTGCTTATTTGTTACCTCTATACCTTACTCCTAAAACCATGTAATCTTTCAAACATATGTCACGTCACTTTTGTACCATTGAAACTGATTACGACCTTCTCTTTACACTACAGATCCCATGAACATGCTAATAAAGGTATAAGTGCTATTTTCATACTAGATAAAGCTCTCTTATTTAATTTTTATAAACACTACTGTTTGGTGCACAAAATGGGGGTGACATATGAGGAGAGGAAACGGAGGTGTAATCCCTAAACCTTTATTGTACCGTTCCTTTAATATACGTATATTGAGGGTTTTAAGTGGGATGAATGCGAACGCAATAACATGACACCACACCAGGCTTTTGTATTTAAAATCAAGATCTTTTATAAATAAATTAAGTTGGCATCAGATAAGGCAGGTTAATTCAGATCTACATTCAAATTCATTATATTACTCAACTGGTGCACATTTTAAATAAAGCTGCATAGCTCATCAACATTGTAGGCCACTAAGAGGCCGCAGGAATTATCTCCTACACGTAGCACTTAATAATGATCTCAAGGTACGTTAATAAAACATAGGCCTAAACATACAGTTCACTTTAGCATATTCAATTATTTAAAAGAAGGCTTTTCACGTTACATTTAAATAGGCCTGCATTAATCTAGGCGCACCCACATTCAGTACAGTGGGCGTCGCAACTCCAGTACACCTGTAACATAAAAATACTTCAACTCTTGGCGGTGTACACTTCAGCTCAACTCAATTAAACACTTTCCCCTTGTGGTAAAGACTTAACAGTTAAAACCATGGCCTAGGCAGTAATTATAATAGGCATCGGCATAAATTATTAAATACTGTGGGCATCATCATTACCTGAATGAACTATGTGGGGAATCCCTCAACATGTCCTGTATTCTGGGGCTTCTAGGTCCCTCAGGGGTTAACTCAGGCCAGGCCCACTCCTCTCTGGGGCCTCGCCTCATAGGACTAAAATCTCAAGGGTTAATAGTGGCCCCCGGCCCCCAGAGGCGTCTTATGGGCCCTAGGGGCCTCCAGGGCTCACCTGCGGTGTTGGTCGTTGGTCGCGCTTCAGGGCGACTGGCGATCTTCCGGGCCGGCCCGTGTTCTGAAGGGCGGGGCCAGGTCGGGGGTGCCTCGGCCTTCTGGCCGGTATTGCGGGTCGTTGCGGGGGCCGGTATCACCTTCCTCCGGCCCCCGGGATCAGGGAGTGACTGTGCGGCACGTTGCGGGCTTCCGGGACTGACTCACGGCGCGTTGCGGGGGCCGGGATCACCCTCCTCCGGCCCCCGGGATCAAGGTAAGTGACGTTGGGGGCTCAGGGTTGCCGGGGAAGGGAGCGGGAGCCGGCAGTCCTCTCCGGCTGGCTCCCCGTCTCCCTCTGCACTGCCGGGGCTCTTCCCGGGCTTCCTTCGGCGCTGGGGGCGTGACTGGGGGCCGGCGCCCAATCGGTGCGCGGCCTTCCTGGGTCACGCCGGGCGACCCCTGGTTGCTCGGCAACGGCGTCTGCGGGGCCTGGAGGCCTCGCTGTAGATCGCGCTGGCGATTTCTTGGGCCGCGACGGCGGCGGTGGCAATTCTTTGGCCGCGGCGGTGACAATTCTTTGGCCGCGACGGCGGCGGTGAGGCGATTCCTCGGCCGCGACGGCGGCGGGGGCAATTCTTTGGCCACGACGGCGGTGATGAGGGTCCAGGGCCCAGTCTCTGGAGGCTTCGGTGAGGGCGCGGACGGCGCTCCTCACCACACACACCTGAGGGGCTTCCTTCACCTCAGCGCTTCCCCCGGTGAGGGCGCGACGGCGCACCTCACCACACGGTGCCTCTTCTCAGGCGGCGGCGGCCGCGGCGGTGATCTCCTTCATAAGGTCAGTGACCTGAGGGGCAACAGAACGCAGGGTGCACCAGAAGCCTGTGGGCAGGGCTGACTGGCAAAGTACTTGGGGGCAGCCCAGCAACAGGCAAAAATGAATAGGGGGTGAAGGTTTAGCGCTTCAGGGTACGGCGCTTTACCTGGTGATCCCCAGTTGGGCAGTTTTAGGCTTTAGGCCTTGCTGGACGGTCAGGCCTCCTCAAGTTAAGGGTCTTGCGACTGCTTCAGCTTGGTTGCTTCTTAGGCGCTTCTGGTTGTAAGTTTCTTGTCAGAAGTTCCTTGTCAAAGTTTCCTGTCAGAAGTTCCTTCTTATGAGGGGGGGGGGGTGAGTTGGTGGTCTGGGAGTGCTTGGTGTTCCTCCCCGCACGCTGAAGGTGGTTCCCTGGGTCCCCTCACACTGGGCAAGGTCAGTGGGTGGTGGGCGTTCCTCAGCTATCTTACTACAGCAGGGCCTCAGCCCTGTCAGCAGCAGTAGTGTAGGTCTCCCCCCTAAGCCCTAAAGCCTATACTCCGGCGGAGGTTCTCCCAGGTTCAGTGGTGCCTCATCAACTGACTAGAAAGTTTTCCCTCCAAGCCTTTTATACTCCTAGGTCAGGTGACTCTCCCAAAGGCGGCAAAACATAACTCCTCCCACAGCCCGGAAGGTTCTGGAACCTTCTACATGCCTGGCTATGTGGCCCAGAGGCGGGAATGGAATGGATACTGTATCCCTATACCCCAGCCTGACCCTGGCTATTAGTGTGTATGCGTGTCAGGCCCCTCGGCAGTAGCAGAGGCCTGTGGCAGCCATCTTGAGTGAGAGAGAGCACCTGCACCTCAGCACTGGCTAGCAGTGGCAAGGTGCCCAGAGACCTAGGTCCAGTAAAAATATGGTGGCAAAAAGGAGGCGAAAAAGGAAAAAAATAGGGAAAGACCACCCTAGGGCTGACAGGTCTAACACGCGTCCCCCCAGCCGAAAGAGGGGAGAGCTTCCCAACCTCTAGGGAGTTCTCTTCGCTAAGGCGGAAAACCGGGAGAGACCGTCAGCGTTGGCGTGGTCTACACCGGGTCGATGTTCCACCCGAAAGTCCATCCCCTGGAGGGAAATGGACCACCTCAACAATTTGGGGTTTTCGCCTCTCATCTGCATGAGCCAGCGAAGGGGTCTGTGGTCGGTCTGGATCAGGAAGTGACAACCAAAAAGGTATGGCCTCAACTTCTTGACAGCCCAAACCACAGCAAAGGCTTCTCGCTCGATGGTACTCCACCGCTGTTCCCGGGGGAGTAGTCTTCGGGAAATGAAGGCCACTGGCTGGTCTTGGCCATCGTCATTCAGCTGCGAGAGCACAGCTCCTATGCCATGCTCAGAAGCGTCTGTCTGTACGATAAATTCCCGTCCAAAGTCTGGAGTCCTGAGCACCGGTGCGGTGCACATTGCACGTTTGAGGGTCTCAAAGGCTTCCTGGCGGGCAGCCGTCCAGATGTCTCTGGCCCTGTTGGAACCGGGGTTACCGAGTCCGACACGGTAGCATGGCGTGAAGCGGGAAAGGCACGCGAAGGCAATGTGTAAGGCAGTTGTGCAGCACACTCTCACTTTGACTCACAAATGCGAACGCAATAACATGACACCACACCAGGCTTTTGTATTTAAAATCAAGATCTTTTATAAATAAATTAAGTTGGCATCAGATAAGGCAGGTTAATTCAGATCTACATTCAAATTCATTATATTACTCAACTGGTGCACATTTTAAATAAAGCTGCATAGCTCATCAACATTGTAGGCCACTAAGAGGCCGCAGGAATTATCTCCTACACGTAGCACTTAATAATGATCTCAAGGTACGTTAATAAAACATAGGCCTAAACATACAGTTCACTTTAGCATATTCAATTATTTAAAAGAAGGCTTTTCACGTTACATTTAAATAGGCCTGCATTAATCTAGGCGCACCCACATTCAGTACAGTGGGCGTCGCAACTCCAGTACACCTGTAACATAAAATACTTCAACTCTTGGCGGTGTACACTTCAGCTCAATTCAATTAAACACTTTCCCCTTGTGGTAAAGACTTAACAGTTAAAACCATGGCCTAGGCAGTAATTATAATAGGCATCGGCATAAATTATTAAATACTGTGGGCATCATCATTACCTGAATGAACTATGTGGGGAATCCCTCAACATGTCCTGTATTCTGGGGCTTCTAGGTCCCTCAGGGGTTAACTCAGGCCAGGCCCACTCTTCTCTGGGGCCTCGTCTCGTAGGACTAAAATCTCAAGGGTTAATAGTGGCCCCCGGCCCCCAGTGGCGTCTTATGGGCCCTAGGGGCCTCCAGGGCTCACCTGCGGTGTTGGTCGTTGCTCGCGCTTCAGGGCGACTGGCGATCTTCCGGGCCGGCCCGTGTTCTGTAGGGCGGGGCCCGGTCGGGGGTGCCTCGGCCTTCTGGCCGGTATTGCGGGTCGTTGCGGGGGCCGGTATCACCTTCCTCCGGCCCCCGGGATCAAGGAGTGACTGTGCGGCACGTTGCGGGCTTCCGGGACTGACTCACGGCGCGTTGCGGGGGCCGGGATCACCCTCCTCCGGCCCCCGGGATCAAGGTAAGTGAAGTTGGGGGCTCAGGGTTGCCGGGAAGGGAGCGGGAGCCGGCAGTCCTCTCCGGCCGGCTCCCCGTCTCCCTCTGCACTGCCGGGGCTCTTCCCGGGCTTCGTTCGGCGCTGGGGGCGTGACTGGGGGCCGGCGCCCAATCAGTGCGCGGCCTTCCTGGGTCACGCCGGGCGACCCCTGGTTGCTCGGCAATGGCGTCTGCGGGGCCTGGAGGCCTCGGTGTAGATCGCGCTGGCGATTTCTTGGGCCGCGACGGCGGCGGTGGCAATTCTTTGGCCGCGACGGCGGCGGTGACAATTCTTTGGCCGCGACGGCGGCGGTGAGGCGATTCTTCGGCCGCGACGGCGGCGGGGGCAATTGTTTGGCCGCGACAGCGGCGATGAGGGCCCAGGGCCCAGTCTCTGGAGGCTTCGGTGAGGGCGCGGACGGCGCTCCTCACCACACACACCTGAGGGGCTTCCTTCACCTCAGCGCTTCCCCCGGTGAGGGCGCGACGGCGCACCTCACCACACGGTGCCTCTTCTCAGGCGGCGGCGGCCGCGGCGGTGATCTCCTTCATAAGGTCAGTGACCTGAGGGGCAACAGAACGCAGGGTGCACCAGCAGCCTGTGGGCAGGGCTGACTGGCAAAGTACTTGGGGGCAGCCCAGCAACAGGCAAAAATGAATAGGGGGTGAAGGTTTAGCGCTTCAGGGTACGGCGCTTTACCTGGTGATCCCCAGTTGGGCAGTTTTAGGCTTTAGGCCTTGCTGGACGGTCAGGCCTCCTCAAGTTAAGGGGTCTTGCGACTGCTTCAGCTTGGTTGCTTCTTAGGCGCTTCTGGTTGTAAGTTTCTTGTCAGAAGTTCCTTGTTATAAGTTCCTTGTCAAAGTTTCCTGTCAGAAGTTCCTTCTTATGAGGGGGGGGGATGAGTTGGTGGTCTGGGAGTGCTTGGTGTTCCTCCCCGCACGCTGAAGGTGGTTCCCTGGGTCCCCTCACACTGGGCAAGGTCAGTGGGTGGTGGGCGTTCCTCAGCTATCTTACTACAGCAGGGCCTCAGCCTCAGCCCTGTCAGCAGCAGTAGTGTAGGTCTCCCCCCTAGGCCCTAAAGCCTATACTCCGGCGGAGGTTCTCCCAGGTTCAGTGGTGCCTCATCAACTGTCTCCAACTGACTAAAAGTTTTCCCTCCAAGCCTTTTATACCCCTAGGTCAGGTGACTCTCCCAAAGGCGGCAAAACATAACTCCTCCCACAGCCCGGAAGGTTCTGGAACCTTCTACATGCCTGGCTATGTGGCCCAGAGGCGGGGACGGAATGGATACTGTATCCCTATGTCCCAGCCTGACCCTGGCTACTAGTGTGTATGCGTGTAAGGCCCCTCTGCAGTAGCAGGGACCTGCGGCAGCCATCTTGAGTGAGTTTCACACATGGTAAAACGGCTAGGGGAAAAACGAAAAATTTCTGGGAAAAAGTGCCAAGTCCAACAGAGGGTTTTAAGTGGGATGAAGAAAAATGAGGGTGTCTAAAAGGGGTAGCAGTGTTCACCACCGGTAAGACCCAGCCCACTTAAAGTCCTGCGTATATTCAGCATAGAGACACACCCTAACAATTTTCATCACTTATAATCACAGTTAGTTTACTAGTGTGAAAAAATTGTACAGAAATTTACTAAGAACATTTTTAATTGTTTTTTATCTCTCACACATTTATAAAATATCTCTTGTAAAGAAACGCCCCTCTCCACCTTTATTTCATACGAACAAGCAATAAATAATCCCTTTACCAGCATCTAGTCACTAACTACTAACACTGTGCACTGTACCCAATTGAAAAGCAGAAATAGTGTTTAGATTATGGGGCCGATTCCGATTCGGGCCGGAAAACGTACCGACCGACTCGGAGCCGGAATAAATACCGACCGACACGTACCGGTGCAGCCCGACCCGCAAAGTACGATGAAAAGCGTGCTAAATCCGACCGACTCGTACGGAACACAAGCCGACCGACCGAGCCGCGCGGAAAACAGCCATCCGGCCGGAAAAGCATGCGAAACGAACCGACCGACACGCACCAGGAAGAATCCCGAACGAAACGTACCCGCGAACGTCGACCCGCCAAGTACGATGCAACTCGTGGAAAACACGACCGAGTCGCACGGAGCACAAGCCGCACGACCGACACGCATTCAAAACTGCGAGCCGAAGCAAACCAAAACCCAGCACAGAAAACAGCACAAACACAGCGTGAACGAATAGGAGAGGCTCGCACGAGACAACTGGAGGGTCCGACTCGGTCACAAGAACGTCTCCTACATGCACAAAAATAACCAAGTAAAAAAAAGACACAAAAAAAGGCCAAACAAGCTATCACAAAGCAAATAAATACTGGGGGGGGAAACAGGGAACAAAGACACACCCACAACTCCACCTATATAAAGGACACAAATCCCTACCATGATCCTTTGCAAATTCTAATTACCTGCCAGCACTCAACACCAACAGACAGCAACCACACACACACTCAAAGCTCATCCATCACACAAGCCACACACCAGCAGCACCACAACAAATAGAACCCTCACATACACCCAGCAAAACACACACTCACACACCCTCACTTGCACACCAACACACACATCACTCACCAGCACCACCCAACACCATGCCCCCAAAGAAGAATCACAAGTTCCTAGATAGTGAATTGGAAGTCCTGGTAGATGAGATCCTCAGGGTAGAGCCACAGCTGTTTGGCACATTGGTCCAACAGACACCCATGGCGCAGAAAACCAAGATGTGGGAGAGGATCGTCGACAGGGTGAACGCACAATCAACATGTTTGTGCACAAAGGTAGACATCCAGAACAGGTGGTATGACGTGCGCAGGAGGGTCAAGGAGCTGTCGAAGAAGGACTACATCTTGAGCCAACACACCGGCAGTGGCCCTCCTGCCAAACCAGTATACCTCAGGCCCTGGGAGGAGAAGGTGCGGGCCATCCTACCACCAGTGAGCATCTATGGACTAGAAAACATCCCAGAGCCTGGTGAGTACACAACTAATGTACACAATATTGTGCCACAATACACACACATCACTGTCAAGGGGAGAGTCAAACCATGCACCCTTAGCAAATACACACCAACCAAAACAGATCATCCCAAAATGTGTATGTCAGCCAGATAAACACAATACATGCCAGCTCATAGTGAAATGTAACTATGTCATGACATGTACAAACCTAACAACAAATACAGCTAGGCAGAGGCACAAATATAATCAACAAACACAGTCAGACATGTAGCCACCACCACAACACCACCTCACAGGGAAGCTCACTGAAAGGAAGGAATACTGTGTATGCTGGGCAAGTCAGTGCAGCCAATAGCATCATGGGAGTCGTAGTCACAGAAATTGCCCACCCTCACAATGCGCACATCAACACCACCATGAACCATGCACACATCACAGGCAGTGCAAAACAACTGACAAGATGGCTGACACTGGCTACTGCTGTGGGGAGCACAAGGCCCTGCTGGCAACTGTGCACCAACAAACAGCACAACACCACTGCCTGACATCCTGAAAGCCAAATTGCACTCTCTGCAATGCAAGCATGTTGCATGGTGGGATATCTGGCTGGGTGGGAAGGAGGACTCACAGCACTGACCATAGTTACAAGCAGCTCACCTCACACACCCCCTCAACACAAACTCCACATAACCCACCTGGGAGAATGCAATGGCTCACATACCAAATGAAGATTCCACAAAGAACCACCACCCTGGATAATGCTGTGTGAAGCACAGGGACACACCTGGGACTTGTAGCCAAACAAACGCAAGGACAACACTGTCAGCCTTCCTGTCAGCACAGGCACACTACCCCACAGGGAAGCAGAGTCAAAAGGAAGGAAGTATGGGCATGCTGGGAAGGGGGTGTAGGCAATAGCATGATGGGAGTTGGAGTCACAGATACTGCTCACCCTCACAATTGGCCCATCAACACCACTCTGAACCATGCTCATATCACAGGGAGTGGATAAGGACTGACAAGATGGCTGACACTGGCTACTGCTGTGGGGAGCACAAGGCCCTGCTGGCAACTGTGCACCAACAAACAGCACAACACCACTGCCTGACATCCTGAAAGCCAAATTGCACTCTCTGCAATGCAAGCACGTTGCATGGTGGGATATCTGGCTGGGTGGGAAGGAGGAATCACAGCACTGACCATAGTTACAAGCAGCTCACCTCACACACCCCCTCAACACAAACTCCACATAACCCACCTGGGAGAATGCAATGCCTCACATACCAAATGAAGATTCCACAAAGAACCACCACCCTGGGTAATGCTGTGTGAAGCACAGGGACACACCTGGGACGTGTAGCCAAACAAACGCAAGGACAACACTGTCAGCCTTCCTGTCAGCACAGGCACACTACCCCTCAGGGAAGCAGAGTCAAAAGGAAGGAAGTATGGGCATGCTGGGAAGGGGGGTGTAGGCAATAGCATGATGGGAGTGGTAGTCACAGCTCAACATCCCCCACCCCCATGGCCCAGCAAGCTCACACTGAAGCATGCACACCTCACAGAGAGTGTAAAGCCCCATCAAAGATGTCTGACACTGGTGCTCTGTTGTGGGGGAGCACAAGGCCATGCTGGGAACTGGACAACAACCAACAGCAGGACACCACTGTCAGCCATCTTGCCATTGATGTCACACCCACACACCGTGAAGTACACTCAAAAGGAAGGAAGTATGGGCATGCTGGGAAGGGGGGTGGAGGCAATAGCATGATGGGAGTGGGAGTCACAGCTCAACATCACCCCCCCCATGGCCCAGCAAGCTCACACTGAAGCATGCACACCTCGCAGAGAGTGTAAAGCCCCATCAAAGATGTCTGACACTGGTGCTCTGTTGTGGGGAGCACAAGGCCATGCTGGGAACTGGACAACAACCAACAGCAGGACACCACTGTCAGCCATCTTGCCATTGCTGTCACACCCACACACAGTGAAGTACACTCAAAAGGAAGGAAGTATGGGCATGCTGGGAAGGGGGTGCAGGCAATAGCATGATGGGAGTGGGAGTCACAGCTCAACATCCCCCCATGGCCCAGCAAGCTCACACTGAAGCATGCACACCTCACAGAGAGTGCAAAGCCCCATCAAAGATGTCTGACACTGGTGCTCTGTTGTGGGGAGCACAAGGCCATGCTAGGAACTGGACAACAACCAACAGCAGGACACCACTGTCAGCCATCTTGCCATTGCTGTCACAGCCACACACAGTGAAGTACACTCAAAAGGAAGGAAGTATGGGCATGCTGGGAAGGAGGGTGCAGGCAATAGCATGATGGGAGTGGTAGACACAGATATTGGTCAGCCTCACAATTGGCCCATCAACACCACCCTGAACATGCACACATCACAAGGAGTGGAAAACAACTGACAAGATGGCTGACACTGGCTACTGCTGTGGGGAGCACAAGGCCCTGCTGGCAACTGTGCACCAACCAACAGCAGGACACCACTGACTGACATCCTGAAAGACAAATTGCACTCCCTGCAATGGAAGCAAGTTCCATGGTGGGATATCTGGCTGGGTGGGAAGGAGGGCCGGATTTCAACCCAATACAACCAATGCAGACCATGTACACACCCCAACATTCACATGGAACAGCCCAAATAATGCAGGACAATGTGCTACACCAATATCAACCCCTGACTGTGACAACTTAGGACAATGCAATGTACAGGCCCGCATCCAGAGGCACAGTCACAACTGTCAGGTGTGTCAACCATTGATGCCTGCAGAAACATAACATACATTGTGTGTGTCTCCCTAAAACAGGTGATGATGGGGACACAGCAGCAGACGCTGAGGAGTCCCCGTCCCAGGCTCAAGAGGATATGGAGCTCACTGGTGTGGAACAGCCACTGCCCTCCTCGGATGAAGAAGACCAACCTGGCACCTCCGGAGCAAGTCATCATGCAGCACCAGCAGGACCACCAGCTGCACCCCCTGCACCCACCCCTCCAATGACTGTCAACACACATACCACCCCTGCCGACATGGAAAGACAAAGGAGCACCACCACCACCAGCACAGGGACCCTGGACCAACGTGGGGCCATGTACACCAACACCACCAACAACCCTCAAGGGGGCCCAGGGTCACCTGTGCATGCCACCTCAGGTACTGCACGTGTCGCCAGGGGTGGTGAAAGGGGTGGGAGACACAGGTCACTGATCGCAGAGGGGTCTGGACTGCATGATGACCCACAACTGGCACGCATAGCCGATGCGTACCAGTCCAGCACCGGAGAGCTCAGCCAGGTAGTGGGGCTCCTCAGGGACATTAAACAGCAGCAGGCTGCCCATCATGCCGGCTTGGACTCACACATGTCCTGCGTGGAGTCCAAGTGGGACACACTGCAAGAGATGACGGCGGTGCATAGGGACATACTACAATGCCTCCGCCAGATGAGCAGCAACCAGTCAACTCCTCCCTGTGTGCCCACAACATCTGCTGCTGAAACAACTGCAACTGCCACAGGGAGGGAGGATGACTCTGGCGGAGAGTCCCCTGCACCGCAGCAGCCTGCACTTGAGGGTCCCCCCCAAAGAAGAGGGGCCGTCCGAGGAGGGGCAAGTGAGAGGCCGATGGCCATGTGCAACCCCCAGGAAGCCTAAACCTGTTCTGGATAATCACCTTTGTGCGCAAACTGTTCACCCTGTTGACTGCAACACAACTCTCCCACATGACATGGGGAGCTCAAGTTGGACCAATGTCTCAGATGACTGTGGACTTTACTCTGGACATTTCTGCTACCAGGACTTCCAAATCATCTAGGAACTTTGGATTACAATCACAATGTACAGCACCCACCATCCTGTGCACTATACTCACACATGTATGTCAATAAACTCACTAATACACCATACTTGCCTCTGTTGTGATTCCTACGTTGTCTCTGAAGTGGCGATGATGAACTGGGAAATGACACTGTGCATGCTAACTGCTACAGCAAGTACAACACTGGCATGTGAGTCATGGTGACGTCACACATATGAGGGAGGCACACCACCAGGGCTACACAACACATACACACCATGGCCATCTGACTCATCGCCTACACTGATGTTGCCAGGAAATATGTTGCATTGCACAGACCCAACACCTATTCACAGTCTGTGTTAACTAGCCCACTGGTGCAGTAAGCAAATGTCAGTCAGATGTGTGACCACAGACAACGCACATCACAAAGTGAAGCACAGGTTTATTACACATTTGCAACATGTTGTAACCACCACAGATGCAAGGTAATCCCACCTGGCAGCGGGCACACAGTCAACAAGTGTAGAAGGAACGAAGTCCATGGGTGTGGTGCACATCACCTGTAGGGACATAACAGCTACCACCCTGGAAGTCGAATCACGGTGTCGGGGATCACAGTTGACCAAACGACTCTGAAAGTACCCTGTGAAGGACAGAAATGACACACAGTCAAAAGCACTGAAGAACAGGACAGAACTGCAATACTCATGCCCAATACATGTCACAAGATACCCACCCAGAACCAAGTTAGCATGTCAACACTGTTGGGGAGTACAGACTACCTGTAAGGACACATCGCTACACGCATACAGTCATGTAGCACATGCACACACTCAAACAGCACCAGAGCACCACCAACACATATCATGCAAACTCACATCAGTTACATGACATCTCTGGATACTTACATTCAGCTGAAGAAGTTGGTGATGAGCTGTGTGCGGACATCACCATCATCATCATCATCATCATCACTGGCATCGTGGTCCAGGCCAGGATCCTCCACAGGTGGCGGACGTTGGTCATCGTCATCCAGGATGAGAGGCAACTCCTTCCGCACTGCCAGGTTGTGTAGCATGCAGCAGACGATGACAATCTTGCACACCTTTGCCGGGGCATATGGGAGGGACCCTCCTGTCTTGTCCAGGCAGCGGAAGCGGCTCTTCAGGAGACCAAATGTCCGCTCAATAACTCTCCTCGTCCGACCATGTGCCTCATTGTAGCGCATCTGGGCTGGTGTCACAGGGTTCCTGAGGGGCGTCAGCAACCACGGCATGTTGGGATATCCGGAGTCACCTACATACAGACAATTGCACATTAGCTGAGTTGGAAAAGAGGGTGGGACACTACATTGCAGAACACACACAATGGTACAAAGTCAGTACACACCAACAAGCCAGGCACGCTGGTTCCGCATCTGTGACATCATCCTCGGGATGCGACTACTCCTCATCACGTAGGCATTGTGTGCAGAACCGGGGAAACGGGCACACACGTGTGTGATGGTCATATCTGCAAGACAGACCACCAGTGCATTGACCGAGTGGTAGTGCTTGCGGTTCCTGTATGCCTGCTCCTGGGCCTGTGGTGGTACCAAAGCCACATGTGTCCCATCAATGGAGCCAATGACATGCGGCATCCTCCCCAGGGCATAGAAGTCACTCTTCATGCCAGTCAGTTGCTGGAGTCTAGGGAAATAGATGTACTGGTTCAGGTATATCAACATAGCCTCCAATACATCGCGGAGCACACGGCTGAACATGGTCTGTGACATCCCACCAGCAGTCGCCAGAGTGTGTTGAAAGGTACCGGTGGCAAAGAAGTGTAGGGCTGCCATCACCTTCACCTTGGGGGTCAGCGCTGTAGGATACGGCCGGCCAGGTTGCAGGTGTGGTGCCAAGCGCACTGCCAAATCATCAATCAGCTGCCTGGTGAAGCGGTACCTTCGGATGCTGTCACGTTCCACCATCGTTGCCAGGTCAGGGAATGGTCTATGGACAGCTGGTGCCCTGCAGTGCATAGGTGAAGAAAGAAAGATTGTCAGTCACCCCACATATGTGGCATTGAACACACTCTATATCACATGATACATCATTATGAGGCACAAGTACATGATGTGTGCAGTTCCGTAAGGACATGTATGGCACATACATGGCCAACATCCAACATCACAGTTCAACAAGTGGCATAAATAAGTCCCAGGTTGTGCCATTGGGTATCATGAGGACGTGTCACATTTCCCATCTCCTGCTGCCACGTTACAAACACACCCCACAGTGACATGTGAGGACAGATGTGCCCCAGGCATCACAGCCCAACGACAGGTAGATTCCAGGGACCCTGTATTGCCACATGGACACTGGCATGACATGGCGTATCATGTATACAACACAGAAAAACAACCATGACCCCCACAGGTAGTGGTCCCTGTTGCCTCGGCAGGACAGACATGGACGTCTGTGACACACACACGCACAACATCAAAGTCCATGCACAAACAACGTGGATGTGGAGACTGTCTCCCATTGTGCACATGAAATCAGAGACATTGTAAACACAACATGCACACAGACTGCGGAGGACCATCACTATTGTGCCAATGGGTCAGCCTGGGTTAAACATAACGTCCCACATGGGACTCAGGGGGCATGTGACATGACATACACATACAACACCGTGAAATGTGACCATGCCACATGCTCAGATATGAACAGTTGCACATCACAGTGTTCATGTACACGAAACACCAAGGATACTGTCCCCATGAACACGTGCACAGCCTGGGGGTGGCTGCCCCAAGTGACACCCACAGAACAACATGTTCACCCCCATACACGGAATAGGTAATGCAGCCTTACATGCCTTAGGATACAGTTTGGACAGGCTGTGGTGTTGTAGGTGTGCCCCTCACTCCCTGGGAAGTATATGTGGCTGGCATATGTTCACCTGTGACAGGCATGGTGACATATGCCAGTGACATGTACAGGGACGCGTTGGACAGCAATGGACCGATTGGTGCGCACACATTGGCCATTGCATTCAATGTGTGCTGGTACGCGTTGTATCCCAGGTACGCCTTGAACAGCAATGGACCGATCGGTGTGCCCGGCCGGCCCATTGCAATCAATGTGTGCGGGTACGCATTGTATCCCGGGTACGCCTTGAACAGCAATGGACCGATCGGTGTGCCCGGCCGGCCCATTGCAATCAATGTGTGCTGGTACGCGTTGTATCCCAGGTACGCGTTGGACAGCAATGGACCGATCGGTGCGCACACATTGGCCATTGCATTCAATGTGTGCGGGTACGCGTTGTATCCCGGGTACGCCTTGAACAGCAATGGACCGAGCGGTGTGCCCGGCCGGCCCATTGCAATCAATGTGTGCGGGTACGCGTTGTATCCCGGGTACGCCTTGAACAGCAATGGACCGATCGGTGTGCCCGGCCGGCCCATTGCAATCAATGTGTGCGGGTACGTGTTGTATCCCGGGTACGCCTTGAACAGCAATGGACCGATCGGTGTGCCCGGCCAGCCCATTGCAATCAATGTGTGCTGGTACGCGTTGTATCCCGGGTACGCGTTGGACAGCAATGGACCGATCGGTGCGCACACATTGGCCATTGCATTCAATGTGTGCGGGTACGCGTTGTATCCCGGGTACGCCTTGAACAGCAATGGACCGATCGCTGTGCCCGGCCGGCCCATTGCAATCAATGTGTGCGGGTACGCGTTGTAGCCCGGGTACGCCTTGAACAGCAATGGACCGATCGGTGTGCCCGGCCGGCCCATTGCAATCAATGTGTGCGGGTACGCGTTGTATCCCGGGTACGCCTTGAACAGCAATGGACCGATCAGTGTGCCCGGCCGGCCCATTGCAATCAATGTGTGCGGGTACGTGTTGTGTCCCGGGTACGCCTTGAACAGCAATGGACCGATCGGTGTGCCCAGCCGGCCCATTGCAATCAATGTGTGCGGGTACGCGTTGTATCCCGGGTACGCCTTGAACAGCAATGGACCGATCGGTGTGCCCGGCCGGCCCATTGCAATCAATGTGTGTGGGTACGCGTTGTATCCCCGGTACGCCTTGAACAGCAATGGACCGATCGGTGTGTTGCAATCAATGTGTGCGGGTACGCGTTGTATCCCGGGTACGCCTTGAACAGCAATGGACCGATCGGTGTGCACCCATTGGCTATGGCCTGGCTTGGCAACGGACGCGTTTTCAAATTTTGAACGAGTCTGATGCTGGAAATTCAGTTGGTCACCCACAACAATGTTGCAAATTCATGGGTGTCATGAAGTTGAACTTTTGAAGGATGCTGTGGGCGTGTGTAAGTGGTGCAATTCCATGGATTGGCCAGATTCAGAAGATGCTAACTACTTGGACCTATCACTTTGGACACATGGGACAGTAACTGCCTCTGCAGCACACATATAATGCTGGCTGTTCCCCTGAGAGCTCACTTGCCTGCACTACATGCTCCAGGACGACATCTGCCACCACCACTGCTGCTGAATCTGCACCCTCTGGACCCTGCAATGGCACGTACTGTGGAGAGAGCCCCAGCCTTCAGCACTGAGGAGAACCAGGGCCTGCTGGACAGCCTCCTTCCACAGTACAGCAAGCTGTATGGGAAAGCAGGGGAGCAGGTGAGTGTTCTGTCCACTGCCTTCCTAAATGTGCATGTTGTCTGACTAGCAAGGCTAACAGTCTGCACGCCACTGGCTAGCAGGCTCACTGAGTAGTTGTCACCCCCATAGTGTGTAGTTACATGCACTGGACAGGTATGGTGCAGTGACAGTGCATTTAAACAAGGTTTTACTTCCCAAGCAATGATACCATGTAGTTACTGCTGGCATACTGTCCATGGCCATCTTTGCACTGCCTGTGTACATCATGTGCCCCTGTGATTGAGACATGTATACACAACTGTGTAATGCACGGATATGTTGCATGTGTAGTAATAGCATTCTCACTTTGTCATCCTCACAGGTTGATGCCCACCAGAAGCAGAAGATATGGCTGACCATCGTCTGGGCAGTGAGATCCGTGGGGGACTACAAGCGCCGGATCCGCAACTGCCAGAAGAGGTGGCAGGACCTTCGGGGCTGGACCCGGAGGATCGCACGGGTCCAGCTGAAGCTGTCGCCTCCTCGCAGGAGGGGCAGACACCGGACCCTGACCCCCCACATGCTCAGGATCCTGGCGGTGGTCTTCCCTGATCTGGATGGGCAGCTGAAGGCCAGAGAGCAGCAAGGAGGGGGTGAGTCCATGACTGCATTGTGAACTTTGTCTGCCATGCTATGTGCCCTCCTCTGGCCTGGTTAAACTTCCACAGTACATCAGTCATGTGGTCCAGGACCCATGTCCCTCAATTGTGCACTGCCCACTCCTCATCTGATACCTAGGTGTGGCCCTTGCAGTCAGGGAATTGTGTCACTTGGGTACTGTGTCCTTGCAGTTTGCTTGACTCAAGGTGGGGGACAGCATCTGTTCCCCTAACTCTGTGGTGGGCATCATGGGTGGGTCCATTGCTTACACAATGCCTGTGTTGTGACATGTAATCTGCGTGTCACTTTGATATGTGGTCCAATTGCTGAGCTGATCCACCACATGTGCCTGGGGTGTCTGGCACACACCCATGCTGCGGGTGGGAACAATGTTTGGGCCCCTGGAGTGTGTATATTACGTGTGTCACACATACTTAGCCAGCTGCCTACTGTCCAGGGCTCATCCCTCATTCATGTGGGGCAGGACAGTCATGCCTACTCCAGGCCATACAATACACTCTGTACTCCCACTCCCGTGTATCAGCTGACACGTTGTGCTCAGTGATATGTCCCCTCAGGTGTCTGCCTCTGTGTCAGTGTGCTGTGGCTTTGTTGTCAGGACTGCTGGGGTGTTTCTCGGTTGGGGCTCAGCATGCCACCGGAGATGTGACCATAGGAGACGATACTTGTGTGACACATAGGTGTTTGAACACCTGACCGTGCTGACTGGGGTATGCGAATGTGAAGTCCATGCAGCTGTTTCCCATTCACAGCAGATTGTGAGGTGCTCAGGTTCAGAGGGTTGTGTTACAGGTCTCCCATATGTCCAATCGGTATGACCTGGGCAGATAAGGGTTCAGATGATGTGGTGTGTGGGGGATGTACATGTGCACTTGTTCAGCTCCAGGACTTGCATTCCCCATGACCTACTATTGTGACACAGTGCAGACTGTTGTTGTGTGGCTGCCCTGCCCATGTGACTGGAGACAGTGATGTATGACTTAGCAGGCATGCCTGTGCCATGGCATGTGACTTCCTAGGGGTGATCCTGCAGGGGAGTGACATGTGCTACATGCACACCATAGTGGCAATGGCTATCAGCACATGTGTGCATCGTGGTGTCTGTTGCTGGTATGCATCACATGCATTTCATATATCTGACTCTGGGCATCACTTTCATCCGGGCACCTGTACTGACTCAGTGGCAAGAGTTGTGATGTGTGCATGTTCACATGCTTCAACGTGTTCTCTGCACCGTCCAACTACTGTGTAGGTGGTGCATGTGTCCACACTGGGGTATTGCCAGCCAACGGACGCCAGACAGATGGGTGCAAGGCCAGGTGGGATGTGAGTGCCATGGTTGACGAGCAGACTGACAATTGGCTTCTCCTATTCTGTTTGGGCAATTTTAGCAATGTCCAACTAAGGATGCCAGGCCTTGCTCTGTATTGTGCTGTACTTACTGTGGTGTGTGTGTTCGGTGCAAGTGACTGATGTCTGTCTGTTTCCCTATTGTTTGCAGATACATCCACGGCCACAGGAGGGGACAGCTCCACGGACCAGGAGGAGCCGCAGAGCCAGACTGGGTCAACAGCCGAGGAGTGGTCGGAGGGACCCAGTGGCACAGAGGGCGAGGGGAGCCACACCGAGGAGTCCTCAGCACCATCCACCTCAGCTGAGGACCACAGCAGCTCGGAGGATGACTCCCTTATGGAGGCGGTGTCAGCAGCCAACACACCCCAGCTAGTGTTGCTGTCCCCACCACCACCACCACCACCGCCCTCCCATCGGCTCCCATTCCCGAGGTCCGTGGAGGCGCCCATGTTCGGGAGCGTGTCTCCTTCGGGCCAGGCACCGCACCCCCTGCCCCTGTGTCCCCTGCTGCCCTGAGTGAGGAGTCTGTGTACCTCCTTCGCCAGCTCCATGTAGGGCAGACAGCGATGCTGAGTGTCCTCCATGCCCACACCACTCTGTTGACTCAGCTGGTGTCGTTCATGGAGGGCATCTCATCGGGCATGTCTGCCCTACAGAGGGGCAATAGGTCCATGGACTCCTCCCTGACGGCAGCAGTGTCCCTCCTCCAACAGTCCCTCACCCCTCCTGCCTCTGCCCCATCCACACTCCCCAGCACCTTACCTGTCCCAAGCACACACACACACCGGCACAGGCACACACCAGCACAGAAATGAGCAGCACACACACACACACGCCACAGACAAGATGCACACGCACGCACAGTCAGGGGACTGAAACCACACTCACAGGGGATGGGGCCCAGTCACACACACACGCATCCACGAGCACTGCGCAGTCCACAGTTGCCTCTCCCTCCAAAGCCCCCTCCGTTGCCTCACCTGCAACCCCAAAGACCCAGCGGCTCTTCCTCAGTGACCTCGGCCTCTTCCCCTCTGATCCAGCTGATACAGCATTCAGGGGGAAGAGGAAGCCCACCCACACGGAGCGGAGTGCCCCTCGCCACCGGACACCCTCCCCCAGACGCAGACCGACTGACGCACCCATCCGCAAGTCCCCCCGGACCCGGAAGAGCAAGACCCCGCTGCCGCCCTGCAGCTCAGGCACCAAGTCTCCTTCCTCCATCCCTCAGGCCCCCACTCCACAGGTGCCCCCACCACACCCTGCCCCAGGTTCCCCCACCCACAGATACACCATCCCCAAAAGGATCAGGCCTTCTCCCCCTGCCACTTGCTCTTCCGGCCCCACACACCCCGCTGCGCTTGTCTGTGCCACTGGTGTGGAGACGGTGTCCTCCCCCTCTGTCCTGCCCACCTTACCTGATCCCCATTCTCCTCCCCTGGAGGTAGGCACTGTAGTGGAGTCCACTACCACCCTGTCTGACTTGGGCACTGCAGTGGGGAACCTGTCCACTCCATCTGCACGGTCCCCTGCAGTCTTGCCGGCACCCACACCATCAGAGTCATGCCCCCCCACTTGTGCCGGCACACACCATATCAGACACCTCCACTGCAGTTGTCAGTGGCTCTCCAGCACCCACCACCCCTTCCCTGCCTCCTTCTGGTGAGCCCTGATCCTGTCCCTGCGGTGCCCCTCCGAGGGGATTGTCCCTGGCTTTCATCAGTGCAGGCATGCGTTGGGTGACATCTGCCACTGTCACCCTGTTTTGACATTCAAGTTGGACTGGCCATTGGCCTTTGTTAACATTTGTGCTGGACATCAACTGTTAGACCCACATATGCTGAATAAAGCACCTTTCTGTTCTCTAGTGCTTTTGCTTCTGATGTACATGTTGTTGATGATGCTAACCATGCCCTTGCTGCAGTGATGGTGATATTTGGTCTCATTATAATGAAGTGTTACTGTGCAGGAATACATGTGGTCCAGGGGAATGTGTCCTATCCTGTGGTGTATCCATGTCATCCTTAGCAGCATCTGAGGGTGTCATGTGTTCAATATTTGGCAATGGGATTTCCTACTTACATTAGCAATTTCACATCTGTGGCTTCCACCCCTGCACATCTGTTGTGCCTGCCATTGTTCAATTCGTCTACTACCCTGACCGTGTGGCCATCTCCACTGGACATGCAGGTTTGGGCATCAATGGGGAAGGACTCATCTGTGTTGTCAGTGCAACATTGCTATACAAGTGTGTTGGATCAGTGCTGAGGATTTCGTTGGCACTCCCATGACCAGGCTGATGTGACGGGAGCATTCATTTGGTGCTAATTGTTGAGTGTGTGACCAAGTGCTCAGCTGACATGATGGAGCCCTACTGTGGCAACATATGGCACAGCTTTCCTCACACAGGAGTGGAATCCCCTCATGGCAGTGTGTACTCCTGTGACATTGCCTGCACCCAAGGTGTGTGTTATATGAGCATGTCTGTGTGTTCACTTCCGTTTAGCTGTGCATGCTGGGATCCCTAGTGTTGTACCTGTTTGTGATGCTTGCTGAGTTGACCTATGTACCCCCCAAGTCTTCTCCCTGGATTCTCTGTGATGTGGGTGCATGGCACATTACTGGTCATCAGGGTGTCACCCATAGGTGTGTTTGCTGTCAGGGCTGAGTTTGTGTGCAGACGCAGATGGGTCACAGTCAGGATTCCCCTTGGCACTTGTTGTTTACACCTGTCATGTGATTTCCATTTTGTGTTATCTTTCAGTGATTGTGATACGTTGTGTGTGTGACTGCTGGCACTCCTCAGGGTCCGGGCTGCAATGTTGGTAGTTGTCTATGTGTGTTCTTTGTGGGTGTCCTTGGCTTCTTCATTGGTGTGTGACTGTGGCTGGGATCCCATTGGTTGGTGTGGTATTGCCGTCATGTCCATGTACAGCGTAGTGTGCAGTGTGTCAGACATTCAGGAGTCTTGTTGAGTGGCCATGTGTGATGTGTTTCTGCACCTTGGTTCCCACCCACCACCCTGGGATTGTCATGGGTGCATGTGCAATGTCACCAGTGCATGTGTGCTTCACTGCTGCACATTGTTGGAGGTCGAGGTGTGTGGTGTTGAGTGTGTGCAGATGAGAGTTGTTGCCCGGCTAGACCCCTGCCTCCATGTTGGCCTTGGCTTACTGGCCGTGCTGATTGATTTGTGCTTGTGTAGGTGTGATGGTAGTTTGTTGCTCAGGACACATGACTGTGGTTCACAGTGTGAACGACATCTAGCTTTGTCATCACAGTGGGATTGTAATGCAGCCCAGGGTCACCACATTGTGGGGACCCTGGGGGTAGTGCTGTGGTGTGTCTGTGTCTTGCTGTGTCAGTTGCTGTTCCTACATGCTTGTGTGACATGTGTGATTTGTGCTCCCTCTCATCTGACAATGCCTGATTGCCCACATAGGGTATTTGGATCCATGAGTTACCTTTGTGTGGCACTGTATGCACATCTGTGTAATTGGTATTCAGGCCTCCTCATGTGTTGTGTGGTTGCCTGGGGACACTGGCACCCCCCTCACCTGTTATGTTTGATGTGCAGTGTGGGTCTGCCTGTTTGTGTTTGTGCATCTGCACCACTGCATTGGCATATCTTTGGTGTGCCATTGGCTGTATGTTGTTTGGTGGGTTTCCCCTGCTGTCCCTGGGACTCCTAGGTCATCGGTCAGCACAATGATCATGGTTTGTGTGTCCCATTGCTGCCATGGTATGGTTTCTGTTCACCTCACATCTACAGTCTCCACAGGGTATCTGCATTTGTGTGCCCATTGGTGCAAATATGTGGGTCTGCATTCTGATGGTCACTTCTGTCATTGTGTCATTGATGAATGTTGACAGTGTCAGCCCCCATGGGTGTTGTTTGTCTGCACATGGCCAAAGGTATGTCTTATTTGCACTGCAGTATTTGCCTCCCCCAATCTATGTTGCAATGGGACACATGCACTACTTTGCCACTGATGTGTTTTATGTTCTGTGACCAGGAATCATCCATGCAGTTTGGCAGTTACAGCTTTTTCTTTGTCAACACTTGCATTTTGGTCACTGTGATGATGGGGGTTTAGACCCCATTGCCACAATGTTCTGAATGTGCTTCAGCTATGGGCCCCCACACTTACATTTTGGTCACTGTGATGATGGGGGTTTGACACCATTGCCACAATGTTCAAGATGTGCTTCGCCATGGACCCCACACTTACCTTTTGGTCACTGTGATGATGGGGGTTTAGACCCCATTGCCACAATGTTCTGAATGTGCTTCAGCTATGGGCCCCCACACTTACATTTTGGTCACTGTGATGATGGGGGTTTGGACCCCATTGCCACAATGTTCAAGATGTGCTTCAGCTATGGACCCCACACTTACCTTTTGGTCACTGTGATGATGGGGTTTTGGACCCCATTGCCACAATGGTCATGGCCTGCTTGCATTGTGGGGGCCACACACATATATGTGTGGCACATGTGATAGGGGGTCACATTGTATGTTCAAAGTCATGTTCAGTGTTGTAGCCATTTGACGCAGTCTACACACGCTTGTCATGGTGTTGGGGGATGTCTTTTTCTTGCATTCCCTAGGTTGTGGTGTGCTGGTTGTGTCATGCATTGTCCATCCTTTGAGTGGGGGTGGTGTTGGTGGTAGGCATCCAGCCCCCCATGGGTAGAGGTGGTAGTAGTGGTAGGCATCTGGCACCCCCTGGGTAAGGGTGGTAGTAGTGACAGGCATCCAGCTCCCCATGGGTAGAGGTGGTAGTAGTGGTAGGCATCTGGCACCCCCTGGGTAAGGGTGGTAGTAGTGACAGGCATCCAGCACCCCATGGGTAGAGGTGGTAGTAGTGGTAGGCATCTGGCACCCCTGGGTAAGGGTGGTAGTAGTGACAGGCATCCAGCCCCCATGGGTAGAGGTGGTAGTAGTGGTAGGCATCTGGCACCCCCTGGGTAGAGGTGGTAGTAGTGGTAGGCATCTGGCACCCACTGGGTAAGGGTGGTAGTAGTGACAGGCATCCAGCCCCCCATGGGTAGAGGTGGTAGTAGTGGTAGGCATATGGCACCCCCTGGGTAAGTGTGGTAGTAGTGACAGGCATCCAGCACCCCATGGGTAGAGGTGGTAGTGGTGGTAGGCATCTGGCACCCCATGGGTAGAGGTGGTAGTAGTGGTAGGCATCTGGCACCCCCTGGGTAAGGGTGGTAGTAGTGACAGGCATCCAGCTCCCCATGGGTAGAGGTGGTAGTGGTGGTAGGCATCGGCACCCCTGGGTAAGGGTGGTAGTAGTGGTAGGCATCCAGCCTCCCATGGGTAGAGGTGGTAGTAGTGACAGGCATCTGGCACCCCATGGGTAGAGGTGGTAGTAGTGGTAGGCATCTGGCACCCCCTGGGTAAAGGTGGTAGTAGTGACAGGCAACCAGCCCCCCATGGGTAGAGGTGGTAGTAGTGGTAGGCATCTGGCACCCCCTGGGTAAGGGTGGTAGTAGTGACAGGCATCCAGCCTCCATGGGTAGAGGTGGTAGTAGTGGTAGGCATCTGGCACCCCTGGGTAAGGGTGGTAGTAGTGGTAGGCATCCAGCCTCCCATGGGTAGAGGTGGTAGTAGTGACAGGCATCTGGCACCCCATGGGTAGAGGTGGTAGTAGTGGTAGGCATCTGGCACCCCCTGGGTAAAGGTGGTAGTAGTGACAGGCAACCAGCCCCCCATGGGTAGAGGTGGTAGTAGTGGTAGGCATCTGGCACCCCCTGGGTAGAGGTGGTAGTAGTGGTAGGCATCTGGCACCCCATGGGTAGAGGTGGTAGTAGTGGTAGGCATCTGGCACCCCCTGGGTAAGGGTGGTAGTAGTGACAGGCATCCAGCCCCCCATGGGTAGAGGTGGTAGTGGTGGTAGGCATCGGCACCCCCTGGGTAGAGGTGGTAGTAGTGGTAGGCATCTGGCACCCCATGGGTAGAGGTGGTAGTAGTGGTAGGCATCTGGCACCCCCTGGGTAAGGGTGGTAGTAGTGGTAGGCATCCAGCCTCCCATGGGTAGAGGTGGTAGTAGTGACAGGCATCTGGCACTCCATGGGTAGAGGTGGTAGTAGTGGTAGGCATCTGGCACCCCCTGGGTAAGGGTGGTAGTAGTGACAGGCATCCAGCCCCCCATGGGTGAAGGTGGTAGTAGTGGTAGGCATCTGGCACCCCTGGGTAAGGGTGGTAGTAGTGACAGGCATCCAGCCCCCCATGGGTAGAGGTGGTAGTAGTGGTAGGCATCCAGCCCCCCCTGGGTAAGGGTGGTAGTAGTGACATGCATCTGGCACCCCCTGGGTAAGGGTGGTAGTAGTGACAGGCACCCAGCACCCCATGGGTAGAGGTGGTAGTAGTGGTAGGCATCCAGCCCCCCATGGGTAGGGGTGGCAGTAGTGACAGGCATCCAGCCCCCCATGGGTAGAGGTGGTAGTAGTGGTAGGCATCTGGCACCCCCTGGATAAGGGTGGTAGTAGTGGTAGGCATCCAGCCTCCAATGGGTAGAGGTGGTAGTAGTGACAGGCATCTGGCACCCCATGGGTAGAGGTGGTAGTAGTGGTAGGCATCTGGTACCCCTGGGTAAGGGTGGTAGTAGTGGTAGGCATCTGGCACCCCTGGGTAAGGGTGGTAGTAGTGACAGGCATCCAGCCCCCCATGGGTGGAGGTGGTAGTAGTGGTAGGCATCTGGCACCCCCTGGGTAAGGGTGGTAGTAGTGACAGGCATCCGGCACCCCATGGGTAGAGGTGGTAGTAGTGACAGGCATCTGGCACCCCATGGGTAGAGGTGGTAGTAGTGGTAGGCATCCGGCACCCCCTGGGTAAGGGTGATAGTAGTGACAGGTATCTGGCACCCCATGGGTAGAGGTGGTAGTAGTGGTAGGCATCTGGCCCCCCCGGGTAAGGGTGGTAGTAGTGACAGGCATCCAGCCCCCCATGGGTAGAGGTGGTAGTAGGGGTAGGCATCTGGCACCCCCTGGGTAAGGGTGGTAGTAGTGACAGGCATCCAGCCTCCATGGGTAGAGGTGGTAGTAGTGGTAGGCATCTGGCACCCCCTGGGTAAGGGTGGTAGTAGTGACAGGCATCCAGCCTCCATGGGTAGAGGTGGTAGTAGTGGTAGGCATCTGGCACCCCCTGGGTAAGGGTGGTAGTAGTGGTAGGCATCCAGCCTCCCATGGGTAGAGGTGGTAGTAGTGACAGGCATCTGGCACCCCATGGGTAGAGGTGGTAGTAGTGGTAGGCATCTGGCACCCCCTGGGTAAAGGTGGTAGTAGTGACAGGCAACCAGCCCCCCATGGGTAGAGGTGGTAGTAGTGGTAGGCATCTGGCACCCCTGGGTAGAGGTGGTAGTAGTGGTAGGCATCTGGCACCCCATGGGTAGAGGTGGTAGTAGTGGTAGGCATCTGGCACCCCTGGGTAAGGGTGGTAGTAGTGACAGGCATCCAGCCCCCCATGGGTAGAGGTGGTAGTGGTGGTAGGCATCGGCACCCCCTGGGTAGAGGTGGTAGTAGTGGTAGGCATCTGGCACCCCATGGGTAGAGGTGGTAGTAGTGGTAGGCATCTGGCACCCCTGGGTAAGGGTGGTAGTAGTGGTAGGCATCCAGCCTCCCATGGGTAGAGGTGGTAGTAGTGACAGGCATCTGGCACTCCATGGGTAGAGGTGGTAGTAGTGGTAGGCATCTGGCACCCCTGGGTAAGGGTGGTAGTAGTGACAGGCATCCAGCCCCCATGGGTGAAGGTGGTAGTAGTGGTAGGCATCTGGCACCCCCTGGGTAAGGGTGGTAGTAGTGACAGGCATCCAGCCCCCCATGGGTAGAGGTGGTAGTAGTGGTAGGCATCCAGCCCCCCCTGGGTAAGGGTGGTAGTAGTGACATGCATCTGGCACCCCCTGGGTAAGGGTGGTAGTAGTGACAGGCACCCAGCACCCCATGGGTAGAGGTGGTAGTAGTGGTAGGCATCCAGCCCCCCATGGGTAGGGGTGGCAGTAGTGACAGGCATCCAGCCCCCCATGGGTAGAGGTGGTAGTAGTGGTAGGCATCTGGCACCCCCTGGGTAAGGGTGGTAGTAGTGGTAGGCATCCAGCCTCCAATGGGTAGAGGTGGTAGTAGTGACAGGCATCTGGCACCCCATGGGTAGAGGTGGTAGTAGTGGTAGGCATCTGGTACCCCCTGGGTAAGGGTGGTAGTAGTGGTAGGCATCTGGCACCCCCTGGGTAAGGGTGGTAGTAGTGACAGGCATCCAGCCCCCCATGGGTGGAGGTGGTAGTAGTGGTAGGCATCTGGCACCCCCTGGGTAAGGGTGGTAGTAGTGACAGGCATCCGGCACCCCATGGGTAGAGGTGGTAGTAGTGACAGGCATCTGGCACCCCATGGGTAGAGGTGGTAGTAGTGGTAGGCATCCGGCACCCCCTGGGTAAGGGTGATAGTAGTGACAGGTATCTGGCACCCCATGGGTAGAGGTGGTAGTAGTGGTAGGCATCTGGCCCCCCCGGGTAAGGGTGGTAGTAGTGACAGGCATCCAGCCCCCCATGGGTAGAGGTGGTAGTAGGGGTAGGCATCTGGCACCCCCTGGGTTAGGGTGGTAGTAGTGGTAGGCATACAGGCCCCTTTGTGTATGTGTGGCATTGGTGAGGGCCATCCCGCCCCTATGGTGCTGCTGTTGCTGGTGTAGGTATTTCTGCATCCCTCTGTGTGTGATGTGTCGGGTACGTGTAGTTTGTTTTTGTTGTTGGTGTCTGACTTACCTTCTGCGCCGTACACGTCCGTGCCTGTTCCGGTAATAGAGGTAGAATATTGGTAGGATCGGTACGAAGGGATTCATGGTTGGTTCGTCTCGTTCGTCTTTCTCTTTGCTTCGCCTCGTCCTCGTCGCTGGCGTGTTCGTCTCGTACCCGTGGATCGTGTTGTGGCGCGAATCGGAGCTTATGTGCACCTCGCCCGGATGCTTTGACGTGCCGTGCGTAGCGACGGGTTCGGTGCGTACGGGATGCGCATCGTACTTGTCCGGCCGGACGGGGCTGCATTTTTGCTTCCGTGCGGCTCGATTCTCCGATTCCGGATCCGGCTCGGTCGGGGAACAGGACCTGGATTGGGTGAGTACGACTGGGTCGGAATCTATGCTGTAGTGCGCACCGTACTTGCTCGTTCGGAATAATGTGCGGATCGGTCGGGAAACAGGCATTCGCATGGCTTTTTTCCCGACCGAATGGTGTTAGGTGAGTCTCCGACCAAGATCGGAATCGGCCCCTATGTCTTAAAGTATCATCAAATGATTCAAACCATGCATACATACACAAAGCAACGTGCACGTTTACTTTGTCCATTTACTCTCTATGTAATCTGTGCACATTCTGAACGGGTTCGCAGTATATCACCTGTTTTCACTTATACTCAAATGTACCTTACAGTAAAAAAATGACATCACAACCTATGCATATGTAATATTTCCTACATAATACAGTGCATTTCTATACCATTGAAACTGATTGCAACATTCTTTATATAGTACAAATTCTACCAATATGCCAATAAACCTATAAGTGCTATTTTTATAATACAAAAAGCTGTATTAGATTATTTTTATAAACAGTACTGCTGCGGGCACAAAATGGTGGTGCAAGGTAGACAGAGTAAATGAAGGTGTAATTCCAAACTTTTTATGTATCGTCCCTTTACTATACGTATATTAACAGCTTTAACTGGGATGAAAAAATTGGCGGCTCTCTTAAAGGGGTGGCGGAGCCTACTACTGATAACACCCGGACCACTTAAACGCCTGCGTATATTCAGCAGAGGAACACACCGTGACAATTACTATCACACATAATCACATTTACTTTACCACTGTGAACAAAATCGTACAGAAAATATACAAAGAACATTTTCATTTATTTTTTATCTCTCACATATGTAAAAAAATGACTTCTGAAGAAACGCTCCCCAAAAACTTAGATTTCCTAAGAACACCCAAATGCAAAGCCTCGCAGTACCACACCAGCCTTCACTGACAATGAAATCTACCTCTCAGTGTAAAAAATGAGACCACAAACTGTGCACATAACCTTTCTTCTTTTTTTTCCATCTCTGTTAAGTTAATAACACATGAATTGTCTACTGTCACCCCTTGCGAACATCCGCACGCCGCTTGATCGTGAGCCCCCGTATTGCTGACAAGAGATGGCCTAAAATAAAATATATATTATCCATTATCAGGATACCTTGGCCATACAGGGATCCTTACAGATTATCACATCTGAAACTGGACCGAACATCTTTGGTCAAAACGAAACTGCCTTTGAAATAAAATCGTAGCATTTGAAATAGTCTATTGATGATAAAGATGCTGCTATCAATACATTAAGATTCGGGGAATTAATGAATTCTCCATCTGTGTAAAATAGTGAAATTGGAGTGAGCATCCAATCGCATTTGGAAAGAGTAATAGAGAAAGTCGAGACGGTGTCCTGACGAAGGCAACTTGCCGAAACGCGCGTAGTTCCATCTACCGCTGACCCTCTTTTCAGTCCACATAAGATCTGTGACTTTGTTAGAAACACTCGAAGAAAAGAAAAAAAGAAAAAAAGATTGTATTATCAGATAAGAGCATTTTTATGCTCTAAGTTCTCATTTAGTTTAATCATATTCCATATGTTAATATGTGTCACTGCATTGGGATTTTATAAAATGTATTGAATCATATATATATATATTTTTTGAGATCGTGACAAAAAAGGAAAAACATTTTTTTATACAAAATGAAATATTAAATAATAAATATATTTTGTGATAATATTCCAGCATCATGTCAATTGATTATGTGTATGTTGTCCTGTTTAATCTTAAACATTTATACTTGTGATTAGCTTGGTTCTTTCCCCTGATACTGTCACCCCTTCTCCACTATTTCCAGACTGAGCATAATTTCCAAACGTGCAACATTCTGTTTATCTCGCCGGAATAGATATACAAATCGAAATTAACGCTACATCGAATTTTCAAAACCATACAGGGCCATATTCACAAGAATGGCGATAACATTATTAACTATAATTAAATTTTTTTAACTATAATTAAAAGTCTGCCAAAAGGGATGGCAACTGGATTGGACTGTATTCCCTCGGAATTTTACATTACTTTCCTTGATCAAATTAAA
This sequence comes from Calotriton arnoldi, assembly GCA_963921515.1. Classification (NCBI taxonomy): domain Eukaryota; kingdom Metazoa; phylum Chordata; class Amphibia; order Caudata; family Salamandridae; genus Calotriton; species Calotriton arnoldi. Next base: position 817,498 of record CAWUFW010008034.1, on the reverse strand, counting down.
ATCATTCTAAGTGACCTTATCATTCATGTTTTTAAAGGTGGCCAAACCCCTATCTCCTGGTCTAGAGCCAAGATAGTTATCTTTCCCCAAAAAAAAAAAAATCTCCTGCACTATTAGGTTCTTACCGACCTATTACTCTAATTAATGTAGACTCAAAGGTTTACTCGAAAGTTCTAGCTAATAGAATTGCTCCTATTATTTACAAGGTTGTCGCTAAATGTCAGCATGGCTTTGTCCCAGGAAGATCCACAATTAACCATATCCAGCGTGTGCTCACGTTATTCGACAGTATGGAGCTGGCAGGAGACCCTATGGCATTGGTGCTTCTCGATGCCGAGAAGGCCTTTGATAGGGTCTCCTGGCAATTTTTGTGGGCCTCGATGTCCAGGGTTGGAGTACCGGAGGGGTACATTCAAGCGGTCCAAAAATTATATGTTAACCCTAGGGCTGTTGTGATGGTGAATGGTAGTCCAACTAAGGAGCTAATAATATCTTGGGGAACGCGGCAGGGTTGTCCCTGCTCACCTTTGCTCTTTGCAATATATATTGATCCCTTTATCCGTAATTTAGACTGTAACCATGAAATTAAACCTATCTGGTCACAGGAGTTTTTTACCAAATCTCTGGCATATGCGGATGACATTGCCATTTTAACCGCAGATCCTAACACAGCTATGAGAGCAATTGAAAAAGAAGCCAATCACTTCGGATCTGTATCCGGATATGCACTGAATCGAGGGAAAACCCAGTTAGTATTGAATAAAAATTGTAAGATGGATGATCCCCGGGTTACAGGCAGCGCTATTTACTTAGGAGTGTGTATATCATCTCAATTAGACGATGTGGTTGATCTAAATCTCAAACCCATGATGGCTTTAATACAGAAAGACTTACGTCGATTAGATAATTTACATCTTTCCATCATTGGCAGAATTAATGTGGTGAAAATGATGTTTTTTCCCAAACTCCTGTATTTATTCAGAGCAATTTGTCTCGAATTTTCAACTTATTGGCTCAAATCAATTGAACGTGCATTTTCTAGTTTGATCTGGGCTTACGCCCAACCTCGGCGGGCCTATAAACTCCTTACCCTCTCCAAGGATCGTGGGGGGTTAGCCCTTCCCAATCTAAAAGCATACTATTGGGCCTCCGTGCTATTATATAGTAGAGAATTATTATGGAATCTTGGGGAGGTAGCGGTCCCTGGTAACAATATTCCATCTACCTTTCAATTACTTCTTGGAAATAAGAGTAAAGGATACTTGTGGCGACACCTGCATGATAGTTATCATAAAAAAGTTAAATTTAAAACGCTTTATAGTGGGTTCAAGGTATGGAAAGCTGTAAGGCGATTATTAGGAATTGGGCGATTCTCGTTCTACACCCCTTTGAGGGATAATCCTAGCCTTCCCGAAATTTTTAGTGTTGGATATATACAAAAATGGAATCAAGCCGGAATTGTTCAAGTGGGTTGTCTCCTTGACCCCTCCGGCATTCAATCTTTTGAGGTACTTAAAAAGGATTTTCATCTGGATTGGAGAGATTTCTTTAAGTATCTACAAATTAGAGACTTTTTGTCACGGAAAGTGGGGGGTAGGGCCCCCCTTGGTAAAATTGCGTTAGTAGAAAAGTTAAATAGCAATAAAGCCAGCACCATTGGGGAAATATACTCCCTCATTAATGAACGGTTTCCAGATGATCTGGAAAAAACCTCACAGAAATGGCAGGAAAAAGTAGGCCTATCCATTGATGAATTCAACTATGCGTATTTATTGTCACAAACAATTCTTATGTCCACAAAACTCCAAGCTCAGTTTTATAAAACTTGCTTTTTTTTATACTATACGCCAGACAAAATTGCCAAGTGGGGGATTGGCAAGGGGACATGCTGCCCAAGATGTAAGCTATATGAAGCTGACAGTGTACACATTTTCTCTACTTGTATTGGTCTAACATCATTGAAACACGAGATAGTGAAATTTCTGACTGCAGTACTTCAAACTGATATTGTATTGTCTAGTGATGTAATATTATTAGGGGCAACGGACCCTTGTCATGCAAGACCAGGCCATGAATTAGTCTTTATTGCAATGGCAGTTTTCTGATTGTGTATCGCTTCAGCTCGGCTGGATCCTATCGCTCCGACTTTCCAACAGTGGCTAGCTAGGATGTTAGCCATTTCTAATATGGAGGTAGCCATCTATAAACGGAAGGGTAGGCAACTGCGTAAAAGAGGGATGAAGATTTGGACTCCTTTATTAGAATGGTGCCAAGCCCAAGGCCGTGCGTAATTGTTTGTAATGTGTTATTTGCATCAGGACTGTGCATTCCTTTTATTTTCTTCTTTGTTTGTATGTGTGTTATGTATTAAATGGTATACCTGTCTGACCAGGGAGGGTGGAGGGGTGGGAGTTGGGGGGGAAAAAATTTGTGTTGGATAAAAATCTAATAAAGATATTAAAAGAAAAAAAAGAGAATGTTACACTTCTGATCACACCATGATGATTTAGCAGTTTTAGTGATGCGAAAATAGCGTATATAAACCCTCGATTTTGGTGATGAGCCTAAGAACTTTCCTATGCTGCTAGGGAAGCTATCCATTTCTCTTTTGATTTTGCTGCCCACTTGACCTCTTCTGAATTTGCACTACTCTGTAATGTTCTATTTGCTGAAAGCCTTCATAGCAATTATTCTGTACCGCTTCTTTTGAATTTTTGTAATAAAGCTTTTACATTTAAAAAAAAAAAAAAAAGTGAACAACATTTGTATATCAGTTGACACAAGAACTGTTTGACAACTGGTAACCTACAATATCTCCCTCCTTGTCCAGTTTGTTCTCCTTAACACCTTTTTTTCTCCTTCTTTTCAGCAATATTAGTAGATTGCTTTGTAAGCTTCCGCTTAGCACAGATTATCCCTTTTTCATAAATGGAATACGGTCCTAAAAGAGGAGCATATGCACTTCTTACTGAGACAATGCTACATATGACATACTTTCTTTAAATAGAGCAATCCCAATATTAATAAAAGCTGTGTCTACACTTAAACCTTGTGATTTATGCATAGTTACAGCATATGCTAAAGAGACTGGGAAGTGATGCTGCTGTACATATAAGCATTTTAACAGCAAAAAACGTACAATACATCTACCAATCTGCTTCATGTAACCAGTCTGATAAAATATTATGGCTTAGTATTCAACCTCATCCCTATTTGGAAAGTTAATTAAATGAATGACTTTATCCATAGCACCATTTACTAATCCTTCCACAACTCTTGCCTCCTGGACACAGACTTTTCCAATGAATCCAAGTTTGCTTGTAGTTTTCCACCTATCAGTGCTGTCATCCCCTGGGGTTTTGTCAATTGCTGTAATTTTCTAAATTTCTTCTTTCTCCAGTTTTAGTGACTCTTTGTTAAATGTGGAGCACTCCTGAAGTGTAGGCATTAGGCAGACTATGGATTTCCCTTCTTCAATGAAATTGAACATTAGCTGTGCTGCTGTCTTGTTTGAGGAAAATAGTTCCTTTATAAGTCGTCTTTCTATGCAATGTTTCCCCTCCTTTGTCAAAACTCTTACTCTAATATCTTTCAGAATATCTCCATATTCCATGTCAGATGCTCGAAACATATTCTTAAATTGTTCCTTGTATTATATTTTAGCCAAATGTTTATGTTTCCAAATACTTCCCAAGGAATTCCACGATTCATCTTGGAGAAATGTCTTGAACACAGGCTGTCCTTTGACGGGGAAAGTTGTAGTAGGTCACCGAAGGCAATGAAGTGCTTTCCTCTAAACAACAAGTCATACTCTGTTGCATTCTCAAGTGTACGAAGGCAAGCATTAAGTATGAGACAATGTTCACCTCATCAATGATTAAAAGTTTGAGCTTCTTCAGTACTCTTGAGACTTCATAACAAGCTTCACTGGATAATTTTGATACTTCAGTTTGTTGTCATGTTCAAAAGGTAATATAAGTAGTCGATGTAATGTAATTCCTTGAATATTGTGTGCAGCTAATCCAGTTGGTACTGTTACTACACACAGCAAATGTGATTCTGCAGTCTTCTATAGGTAAGTGGTGAGAACTTCATTCAAAAGGTTTTTACCGGTGCCAGCTTGACCACTGCTGCATAATAGTATCGGCTTAAAAATTGAAAAGAGCATTTACATTAATTCTTCGTGTGGAGGAATCCATGCGCTATTTTCTCTTTTGCCTCCATATAAATTTATTTCTATTCATCCTTTAGTTGTCCAACAGTTCCAAATCAACGCATCCCTGTCTTGCTTGTTGCATTGCACTTTCCACTTCACTCATGGCTCTTGCATCTTCATTTTTAATAATTGTCCAAGAGTATCTTGACTCAGTGGTCCTGAACTCTGGCTCACACACTCAGGGAGCTACTTTTCCATGTTTCATTTGAAAGAGATCAATAGCATCACCAAAAACTTATTTAGAATGCAGTGGATGGATTGTATAGTGTTCATAAATTTCTTCTGTTTTGTTTCTATCCACTTTTTCAATCTGTCAACTGGATGGAAATGTTTCATCCTCCAACAAATTACATTTCGCACAACTTCAACATTTGTATAATAAATATTACTTTCTATCAGGTATAATGTTGATTTTCTTTTAAACTTTATTAACATCCACTAACTCTTGCCAGATTGTTTTGTTCTTGGTAGGTACACCATTTACTAGAATGATAAGTGGTTCATCAATATCTCTCTCCACCCTTACAATTTCAATATTCCATTTAAAATCTGAAGGTAAGTAGACAACTTTTCCTTTTAGGCCTTTCTGTAGCTCAGTTGGTGGCAGCTATCCCTGTCTTTGATTCCATCTGAGCTATCACCTGGAATGGGTGTGTATATATTGTATAAGAATTGATTCATAAATGTTTAAATCTTGAAGTTCTTCTGGAACTGATACTAACTCAAACTTATTATATATTGCTCTAGCTGGCATTTTTTTGTGCTCAAACCTATCATAGCAATACTTACATTTCATTTGCTGTGTGGACAAATCAAAGAGTTCATCTACAAATAAATATACAGCAAATTCTTGCCACTTATCTCTGTTATCTTGCTCAGTTTTTGAGTATAGAACAACCTTGTGAGTTTGGCTTTTGTAGTGAATGCGTCAACAACAATGAAAAACACAGTTTGCTTTCTCTGAAGAAACTTGCAGTCTCGTGTGAAGGTGTCCTGTACCTCTACACCTGCACATACCAACTCCTCATTTTCCTTTTGTTGAGGACCAAAGAAACAAAACTGAACATATTCACAAACATTTTCTTCTTCTGCTACTGTACCATACCAAAGAGCACTTTTCATTTCTCCTAAACATAAAAGTAGGTGTTTTCACATAGTAAAGTCTCCTAAGTAAATTTCACATTCTACAAGAGATGAACAGCTAAGATTCTGAAGTGATGAAAGGTGTTTTTGCACACTTTCTTTAATAGACATGCCAGTGAATGTCCCTGTAAATTTGTATACTTCCTTACTTTGCATGGATCTAATCCTTGCAAAATTGCAATTTTGTGCTTAATACCTCTAGCTGGAAATTGAGGTAAAAATGTCTTCATATTTCAATTGACTCCTGCTGAACACTGCAAATGCTGCTACAATTCCATTTGTATACAGTGGCATGTCTATGCCTTTGTTGTACCTCTGCAGCTATCACTTCGTCTACATTCCTAGGAACACTCTCTTATTTTGTAATGGGAGTTCTCATTGAAGTAACTTTCTTCATTAAAGAAAGGCTGATTACTGGACGTATGCTTCTATTCTCAAGGACCTCAAGAACTTTCGACCCATCTCCCTGCTCCCATTCCCGGCGAAAGTCATTGAGAAGACCGCCAACAGACAACTGACCCACTTCCTTGAGGAGAACAACATCCTGGACTCCTCCCAATCCGGCTTCCGAAGCAATCACAGCACCGAAACCGCCCTCATCGCCGCCACGACGACATAAGGGCCCTGCTGGACAACGGCAAAACTACGGCCCTCATCCTCCGGGACCTCTCGGCCGCCTTCGACACCGTCTGCCACCACACCCTGCGCACACGCCTCCACGATGCAGGGATCCACGACAAAACTCTGAACTGGATCACCTCCTTCCTCACAAGCAGAACCCAGAGAGTCCGCCTCCCCCCATTCCGATCCGAAGCCACCACAATCACCTGCGGCGTACCCCAAGGATCATCCCTCAGCCCGACCCTTTTCAACATCTACATGGCACCTCTCGCCAACATCGCCCGAGCGCACCACCTCAACATCATCTCGTACGCCGACAACACCCAGCTGATCCTCTCCCTCACCAAGGACCCGGCCACCGCCAAATCCAACCTCCACGAGGGAATGAAGGCTGTCGCAGAGTGGATGAAGACCAGCTGCCTGAAACTGAACTCGGACAAGATGGAGGTCCTCATCCTCGGCTCCACCCCCTCCGCATGGGACGACTCCTGGTGGCCGGCCACGCTGGGAACGGCCCCGACACCCACCAACCACGCTTGCAACCTGGGGTTCATCCTGGACTCAACGCTCTCTATGACTCAGCAAGTCAACACGGTCTCCTCCTCCTGCTTCAACACCCTCCACATGCTCCGCAAGATCTACAGATGGATCCCCACCGAAACCAGAAGGACAGTCACCTAAGCCCTCGTCAGCAGCAGGCTGGACTACGGCAATGCCCTCTACGCGGGAACCATGGCCAAACTCCAGAAAAGACTTCAACGCATACAAAACGCCTCCGCACGCCTCATCCTTGGAATCCCTCACCACAGCCACATCACCGCACACCTGAGAGACCTCCACTGGCTCCCGGTCAACAATAGGATCACCCTCAAGCTCCTCACCCACGCTCACAAAGCACTCCACAACACCGGACCAGCATACCTCAACAAACGACTCACCTTCTACACCCCGAACCGCCAGCTTCGCTCCGTGGACCTCGCCCTCGCCACCGTCCTACGCATCCGCCTGTAGTGTAGTTCCTATTTCCCTAATAGGCTCTGTGCATTGGAATAATATAACCTATAGGTTTGACATAGGACTAAGGTCGGTATGTCCCTATCGATTATATTAAACTTAATTACCTGTGCCAGCTAGCTCAGAGGCCACTAGAAACTTCTTGAAGACAAGAAGGGAATAGCTTCTGGCAACCACATAACATAAAACCCTGCTCCCTCAGGATCGTGGAAACAATATACTACTTTTCATTCAGTCACTCATCTCAGAGAAGTACATAGAAGAAACAGTTGGGTGTGTTTACAATAGAATTTATTTCACAGTTGTTGTTCTAGTACTGGTTATATGTGCTGCGACAACTGTTGGACAGTAGCAGAGAAATATGGCCAGCAGTGCAGTTAAATAAAAATGCATGGTACAGTTTTACCATTGTGTAATAGTAATGAACACACACATGAAATGCAGAATGCATTAAGATAAAGCCTACACCCTTATGATGCCTAACTAGATGTACCTAAGTGTACCTAGCATGTGTGTAGGTCTTAGAGAGCCAAGAATCCCCCTTGGAATTAGTCTAACCCCATTACCTCAGTGGGACTTCATCCTGGTGTTGAGCTGGACAGCCCAGGATGGGTGGATGGACCTCTGCCAGCTGGAGCTGTGGCATGATGCAGGTTGCAGCGTCTCAGGTCAGAGTGTCGGCATGGAAAGTTTCGGTCCCCTCTAGTTTGCTTGGGCAAAGGGAGGTATATTTATACCTGATAGGTGCCTTGGAATGTTAGTATTGACGTACAGTCGGTCAGAGGAAGAAGTCAGGAATGAACCCTTAGGAAATAGTGGTTCATGCATATTTAATGAGTTCTTGGAGAAATCAATATTCCTGTGCTAGGGAAAATCCCAAGAGCTTAAGGGTCTGTTTCTAAGAACTCGTTGTGACGTAGGTTAGTCACTGTTGGACATGGATATGACGTATTTAGGATGGATCGTCTTCTGCAACCAGAGCACACGTCAGATAAGGGACAGACTCTGTTGCTCGTTATTTGTGAAGGGAGGGCCAATGTAGGTGAAAGGTCCTGCCTGTCTCTGTGGCACGAAGGATTTGTGCCTCTGAAACGGCGCACCTATGTTAGGGCCTCAATCCAGCACATAACACCCACTCCAATCTATGGACAATCGTGAATAACCAATTAAAAGCAAACTACGTGACTAAAATAGGCATTTGCGTATGATTGGCAGGTAGTTGCATGAGAGTGGTTTATGAGATGAAAAAATAGCAGCTGTTAAAATATGTAAAATTACTATAGACTCTGTGGAGACAGGAAAAATCTATAGTGTCATTAAAAAATACTCTCTTAGAGTCAGTAGTTACTTATAAAAGTTCCTGTTTATAAAATTGAAAACTCTTACAAGCTGTTCAGAAGACCATGCTTTCTTTAGAAAAAAAAAAAGAAAGGTCAATTTGGAGGGAAAGCTCCAAGCACTCGGTCAGAGTTGAAACAATAAGAGAAAAAATGTGTTTCAGGACATGTTTTAGCAAAATGAGTGATAACAAGTGGCTGAGAGACACAACATTTCTGTTGCTAGTTACTGCAGGGGACGGACCTTTGTAATACCTCGCAGAATCGTTGTGGGAGCACAGAATAGTGCAGCCAGTTGCTGGTTCTGAGGCAGCCGGTGCTGTAATCGATACCTTGGATTTGCAAGGAATGCTTGAATTTGATGGGAATACGCTTGGGACACAGCCAAGCATGGGACTTCAGCAGTTCCAGCCTGGTGGTAAATGCTGCTGGCGTTTCCTTTGGAAGTGTCAGACAGATGATGACCACGCATTCTTCACTGCAAAAAACAGGCTTCAGAGAACAGGTATGTTGCAGTTGCAGTCTTTTCAGACTGGTCTTTTAAATATTAGAAACCATGATAAGCATAGTTCCTGTTTGCAAGGTATTCCCAAGGTGCATCACACTGCTTGTGTGTGAAAGATAAAATTTATCAAAAAGGAAAGAGGGGCAGTCTGTATTTAAGAGTGCTATTTTGCAAAAAAGAAAAATATTTCTTTAGCTGATGTGAAATAAAAATAAAAAGTGCTGCACAAGCATGGTTTTCAGATTGCTCAAAGCATTTGAACTTTATAAAGGAAACTTTTGGCTCACTACTTTCAGTGTTGGGGCTTCTAGCCAAAAAGGGCACAACTTCCCTACACTGTAGGATTTCACTACCTATGAATGTCTATCTGTACATAACGTAGGTCTGGCTTATGTATACTGAGTCCCTTGGTGATGTTCAGGAATCATTTTTGTGACATGTATTTGTGTCAAAAGGCCAAACCACCCATACTTTCCTAACTGGGTCTGTCCTGTTGTTTTGTAAATGGCATCTAATGTTGCCCCTGCTGATGTAGGCCAACTATTCCACCCCGTGCGATAGTGTTTGGTGGTGTTTGGCAACGTTCCTACTGGTGTTTAAACAACCCCATTTCTAAATGCATTACAATTGTGTAGGAGTTGATAACCTTAATGAAGGTAACAGGTATAAAGCGTCACAATAAGAATAAATCTCTAACATTTCATGATCTGAAAATGTAGCAATTATTCCTAAAACAGACAGCATATTATTCACTGTATCAGTAACCCAATTTTCAGAAAAATGTACTGCAGGTAATGACATCACTGAATGAATGATAAAATGAATGAAAATGAATGAAAGTTCAAAATACATTAATTAGAATTAAAAACCGGATGATTAAATACATCATTTAGAATACAAAGGCTTGTTCAGGCCGAATACATTTATAAGTCTCTTTTGCATTTGAATTGAAAATGGACGTGGCTTCAGTTTTATGTTGATCCCGTGTTGTAGAAAGTGTCCACTAAGAGTCATACTAAAAGCTAGCTCTAAGCAAAGCTAGAACAGAAAAAGATGAACCCAGAAATACTCCATAGTTCTACCCATGGTGAAGCCAGGTCTGTATCTTTTGGAAAAAGAAAAGGTTCAAAAGTTTGTACTTGGATGTTCGTTGTTTGTTTTTAGGCTGGCTTCGCTTCCTGTTCACGTGGAGCCATGGAAAACGTATCACAGTTAATGAAATAGCCAGTAGCTGTATGATCAATCATTGAAATTGCATCGTGTTTAGTTGAAGTTATTTCTGCTGTTTTTGTTGAAAAACGTTTGAAATGTTGAAATTAATAGTTGATGTCTTTGCTGAAAAACTTTCAGATGTTGAAGTTAATATTTTATGTTTTTGTTGAAAAACATTGAAGCATTTATTAGTTGTTGCTTTTGTTGAAAAACGTTGATGCATTTATTATTTGATGTTTTTGTTGAAAAACGTTGAAGCTTTTATTATTTGATGTTTTTGTGAAAAACGTTGAAGCTTTTATTATTTGATGCTTTTGTTGAAAAAACGTTGAAGCTTTTATTATTTGATGTTTTTGTTGAAAAACGTTGAAGCTTTTATTATTTGATGTTTTTCTTGAAAAAACGTTGCTGTACACATTTGTTTTTGGCCAAATTGCAACTTGAGTGTTGTCTTGACTTTTATTTTGAATTTGAAAGGTTGGTTCAAGGAGAACCAGTTCCATTGCATTGTTGCATAGTCCCCCACTCCATGGATTTGATTTCTCAAACGTGATGAGCTTTTCAGTTTGAATTTCTTGAATAGTAGTGAGAGGGACGTCTACTACTGTGGAGTTCACGAGGCCTACTGCTCAGTATTGGCCACATAGTTTTTGTTTGATTCTTTCATTTGAAATGAATCTGTTTTCCTTTTTCACAGCAAGATGCGGCAAAAGTACAGTTCTTGTTCCTTTCACTTCAAGGAATGGCACAGGTTTTCCTGTATGAGGGGCCAAATTCCTTTGTGTCCGCGATCTTAATCTCTCTCTGCCCAGATCCCCGACTTTTTGGGATTCAGACAGGTCTTGCCGTGATTACCTCGACTTCCCAGTGGCGGCCTGTTTCACTTTGACAGAATCTTTGTTTGTTTCTTTGTTTCCTTTAGTTCCTGTAAAACAGCCAAAGGATCATAGATACAGAATGGTTTTCATCCGCCACTGTGCCTTCACATTTATGATCAGGTTCCCACATTCGTAAATGGAGTCAGACCTCCTAGAGAGCTTCTTGGCTGGGTGTGTATTGCCCCCTGAATCCATATAAGTGTTTGACCTCACTAACGCCCCGCCTAATACCCTAGCTGTTAAAGATTGCTCTATGCCCCAGTCCTTCCTCTCCTCTACCTAAATTCCCTCAGGATGGCGTTGGAGAGGAGTACCGCAATATTACGATCATCCCTTCCATGGCCTCTTTGTCAGCCCGAGAGCTAAGCGTGGAGCCACAGTCAGGGTGTAACGTTGATTGCGTATCTCCTGTTATGGACTCGCAAAACTTTCTATACAGTTTTGAGCATCAGCCGAGCGCTAAGGCCATACCTATAGGAAACTTGAGCACGGATCCACTGCCACCAAGATATATTTTTAAGCCACCTCAAAATTTGAGGGGCCGCAGTGGTCCTGTTACACGACACAATCTAGTGGACAGTCTGATGCTGTCTAGCAATGGGACCTGCGCGGGTCTTGTGATGGTGTAGCCTGGCATTTGTTTGCATATTTTGCAGTTCAAGACAAAGCCAATAGTCTGACTTCTGAACCATGGCCACCAATAGCACTGTTGCAATGAAGAAAAAGTAGCTATTACCCCTGAATGCGCGGAGCCCAAGCCCTTGTGTGCTTTAAATGATTAATTCCCACCTACTATCCATATTTGGAAATACTCTATCCCCCACTCCAGGAATCTGAGCATATGGAATGTTGTTTGCACCTAACTTGTAGGAGTATATAAGTGGAAATTTCTTAGGCACTGCTGTGCTGCCTTTGCGTGAAGCAATTACAGCCACCATATTCTAACCGTCTATTCTCGTTGTTGAACGAGTGTGCGCAGCTACGGAAGCTGTGTGAACCGCCCCCTGTGTGGCTTCTACAGCCAATGAATTCCCTGCAACGTGCACGCCATCACGTTGATGACTCAGTGTGTTAATCACGTGAGTTTTTGTTTGGTAGGTCGTATTTTTCAACTCCACTACCTTTTCCCATAATTTTTGTGTTTAATTATGCCAGCTTTTTCATCTTTAAACCCATTTTGTTCCCAATGGTGTAAATATTTATTACATGATTGCACACAGTAAAAAGAATCGCACACTATAAGTGTGGGGAATTCGCGATTCGTGTTTACAAGTGCAAGTATCAGGGCTTTTAAAGCTGCCAACTGAGCTGTGCTATTACCTAGAGGTAGTTTTTTGGTGCAATGAGGACGAAACTTGCCATCCAGCATCTGATCTTCAACAAACGCGGCCGGTGGGGCAGACCCATCAGTGTAAATTAAAAATTCATACTGGTCTAGAGGCAAGATTTCATTTGGTAGATGATGTTCTTTCTCATATTGCAGGAATGCCTGTGTTTTTAAACTTGGATCAAATCTGGATTCAAAGTCTGATGCAGCAAAAGAATTAGCCCTTTGTATCCATTCTGGATGTAAGGCTTTGGCATTAGGAATGCTAGCCCCGGTACCGGGGTGACGACAATAATGCATCATCCCATGAGCCAGTGCTCTTTCTTTTGCTACAGCAGTCTGAATTGTTGTCAGAATTTTTTCCTGTTGAATTAAAACTCATTTCTGTGTTTGTGTACAGATGAGATTTGTGTGCGATTGGTACAGTTTCACCTTCATTAAAGGTTTAATAAGTGTACCCGCATTGACCATAAATGATACTGAGTACCAAGTGGTGCAAGTTTACACGTGTGTGTATGTGTTTGGAAGCAATAATATCTTCCTGGAGTGAACAAAGAATATTGGTGTGTTCTTGTGTCCAGTCTTTGACTAAAAAGTCATGTTTGAAAAAGGTCGTAGAAAGGTTTTACTCTCTCTGCGAAATCCAAAATGTATGTTCTGCCAAAATCTAGGAATCCCAGTACTGACTGGAAGTTGTTTTAATGTCTTTGGAGGCTGGAGCAGCGCACACTTTTCTAAAAAGTTAGCTGCCAGGCTTTTCCCTTCACTTGAAAACTAGTATCCCAAAAATAGGACACAGAGGCGGGCAATTTTTGTTTTCTCAAAATTAAATTTGTAGCCCCCAGAGGCGAATCCCATAATAATGGTGCTCACCCTGGTCAAGTGTTTCCCAATAGGTCGTCCGTTAGATATATATCATCCATATAGGACAACGCTTCTTCATCAAAGTGCTTTAGCCATTCAGTAACTCTTTCAGAAAATACCCCTGAGCTGTTCTTATACCCACGGGGAGATGACAAAAATTGTCGCTGGGACTCTAATATACTAAATGCTGTTAGGTACCTGTTTTCAGGTGCTATAGTTTGTCAGAAAAATCCATTTGAGACAACAAGTGTTGTTTTGTATTTTTTCCCGCATAATGTTATTCATTAATGCGGCACTATCTGCATGTTGGACAGCATATGTCTTTGTGCAAGTGTTCAAGTGTCTGTAAATGAAAACTAGACGAAATGTATTATCATGTTTTGATAAGTGAAACAAGGGATTGTTCTTTTGTGAAGTGCATTTTTCAATGATCTCCTGGTATTCAAGTTGATCTAAGATCTCCCTGACCTGTGTTTTTAGCTTCTTGCTTAATAAGATAATGTCTTTGAGCATGTGGTGAAACTATTAATGGGATCACGTGGTGGGTTGAGGCATCATCCCATCCAGCGTGATTTTTATACAATGCTGGAGCTTGGGCTACTGCCCACTCCCGTGCATATGTATGCTTAAGGTGAACTGGAACATGGTTGGAAAATGCAGGAAAAATATACTTTCTCCCTTTGGGCGCTCCCTGACGAATGCTGACGGCTAATCTTGTTCTGCTAACAGTATGTCAAAACCAGACAATAGGTTCTTCGCAAAGATACCTTTTACTTTCCTGTGTTTGTCCTCCTCCATGCGGAGTGTTATTTCATATAACTTGTGTGGGACGCTCACCCTTTTGTCTGGTGTTTCCACCGTGATGTAATCATTCAATTTTGCTGTCCAGAAATTCCTTCAGGTTCTGGCGAGCTATTGTTACTTCTGCCGCGCTGTCTAGCATTGTCTGCGCCCATTCTCTCTTCAGAAGTTGAGTCCTTAGGATTCTGTGCATGTCTAACTTTGAGACCTGCAACTTTCTTCTTTTTAAATTGAGGTTTGGATTGTGGCTTGTCTTCTGTTTTAGAAGAGTCCTGAGCGTGCTTGTCCCTGGACTGCTTGCGCTCTTCTGTGTGTGCTGACTTTCCTTCTCTCCCTGTGTTGTTTGTCGAGAGGAATGTGTATCAGTATCCTGATACCTGTCAGGTTTCCTAATATTATCCCTATTCCTAAGGTTATACCTCTTTGCAGAGGGCTCCTGTTGAGGAGACCTACCTCGGGACTGAGAATCTTTTCTGAAAAATGTTGTTTTTTATTATTATCCCACTTCTTTTTAGAAGAAGTAGGTGTCTGCTTAGAAGTGTCCTTCTCAGGACTGCCCATTAGCTGTGGTTTTAAAAGCTTTCCCACCCAAACTGTCCCTTCCCAGTTCTGCATATATGGGAAGTTCTTGTGGTTGGTCTATAAGACTGACCTCTCTTAGGTGTTGGCGGATCGCCACTGAAGCTGCTTCCCCTTTAATGTTAGCTAGTATTATTGTTGATACTTGGTCGTAGTTACCTAGTAATTTCATACCTAAGGTCAGAGCTGGTTCAGCTCCAAACTTGTTCTGTATCTGTCGTAAGACATCTGGAATTACTGCTAAGGAAGGAATACCATGAGTCCTGGTATATATGGCAGCAAAGACTGTACCCCAAGTGGTGTAGTCCTCTAACTGTGGTGTGATCCCCATGGGCAAGCAGAGTGTTAGCATTATATGCTTTCAAATGGTGTAGTATTTGGAAATACTGCTTCTAACTGGATAATTTTCTGAGCTACCCAGAAAGGAATCTGTTCACATTTTGTGGGCAGTTTGCCCATTACTGTGTGTAATGTTTGTGGAGTGATTTTAGTAGCGGTGCTCTGTGTTGGAGCTGTGTTATTTGTAGCTACTGTGGGCTGGACACCAAGTGTCCTCATGACGAGTTGCATCATGGCTCTGTAAGAGTTTTACCAACTCTTTGTGTTGTAGGAGCAGTGCATCTTGTGGCATTATATCAATGTCAGGATGTGGTGTGTAGCCGGCTAATGTCAGCCATGTAGCTCCTGGTCTACCTAGTGGACCGAGCCTGGTTTTATTTTTTTGTTGTAGGGCGCCATTAAACCAGAAATTGTGGTCCTGGTCAGTGTGCGGAATCTTAATCTCCTCGAATGAAGTGTAGACCGATGGGACTTTTTCATGTATGTAAGAATGAAAAGTCTGAGTTGTTGCATTTACTGCTGGGAATGTAACCCAAGAATAGAACACATCTGTTTGATAATCTTCGTATGCCTCTATTAATTTCACTGTACCCTCTCGGTCTGTTAAACCATGTCTGAGGGGTTTTTGTGTGAGTGTATGCCTGATTTTGGGTGCAAAATGTATTGCATTTGCTTCCTCTTCGTCGTTTGAGACCTGTGTCCCAGTGACAGGAGCAGCTGCCTCGACAGACATTGTGTTGTGAAAACAAAATGTCCTAAAAAAGGGTTTTAAGATAAGGTTTTAAAAGGCACAATTTTTCGGGAACTTTTTCCTTCAAGCTTGATTAACCAAGAGCCAATACATAGGAAGATTGCCTACTCAGCTGTGGCGGAATTTTGTGCCTACCCACTCCAGACGTCTCTGGCGTTTTGTGAGTAGGGGTCTCTGAGAATAAGCATGACTGAACTACTCAGATTCTACTGTTAAATAAGTGCCAAATTCACGTTTGGGCGTCATGTAGTGTAGTTCCTATTTCCCTAATAGGCTCTGCGCATTGGAATAATATAACCTATAGGTTTGACATAGGACTAAGGTCGGTATGTCCCTATCGATTATATTAAACTTAATTACCAGTGCCAGCTAGCTCAGAGGCCACTAGAAACTTCTTGAAGACAAGAAGGGAATAGCTTCTGGCAACCACATAACATAAAACCATGATCCCTCAGGATCTTGGAAACAATACACTACTTTTCATTCAGTCACTCATCTCAGAGAAGTACATAGAAGAAACTGTTGGGTGTGTTTACAATAAAATTTATTGCACAGTTGTTGTTCTAGTACTGGTTATATGTGCTGCGACAACTGTTGGACAGTAGCAGAGAAATATGGCCAGCAGTGCAGTTAAATAAAAATGCATGGTTCAGTTTTACCATTGTGCAATAGTAATGAATACATACATGAAATGCAGAATGCATTAAGATAAAGCCTATACCCCTATGATGCCTAACTAGATGTACCTAAGTGTACCTAGCATGTGTGTAGGTCTTAGAGAGCCAAGAATCCCCCTAGGAATTAGTCTAACCCCATTACCTCAGTGGGACTTCATCCTGGTGTTGAGCTGGACACCCCAGGATGGGTGGATGGACCTCTGCCAGCTGGAGCTGTGGCATGATGCAGGTTGCAGCGTCTCAGGTCAGAGTGCCGGCATGGAAAGTTTCGGTCCCCTCTAGTTTGCTTAGGCAAAGGGAGGTATATTTATACCTGATAGGTGCCTTGGAATGTTAGTATTGACGTACAGTCGGTCAGAGGAAGACGTCAGGAATGAACCCTTAGAAAATAGTGGTTCATGCATATTTAATGAGTTCTTGGAGAAATCAATAATCCTGTGCTAGGGAAAATCCCAAGAGCTTAAGGGTCTGTTTCTAAGAACTCGTTGTGACGTAGGTTAGTCACTGTTGGAAATGGATATGACGTATTTAGGATGGACCGTCTTCTGCACCCAGAGCACACGTCAGATAAGGGACAGACTCTGTTGCTCATTATTTGTGAAGGGAGGGCCAATGTAGGTGAAAGGTCCTGCCTGTCTCTGTGGCACGAAGGATTTGTGCCTCTGAAACGGCGCACCTATGTTAGGGCCTCAATCCAGCACATAACACGCCGAATGACCACCGGCGGCAGATCACTCTCCCACCTCGCCGCCAAGACATGGAACACCCTCCCCACCCACCTGCGACTAACCCAGGACCTGCTGACCTTCAGGAAACTTCTCAAGACCTGGCTGTTCGATCAGTAGCTGCTTCCTCCCCCCCTCTAGCGCCTTGAGACCCTCACGGGTGAGTAGCGCGCTTTACAAATGATTGATTGATTGATTGATTGATTGATATTCTCCTCTGAATTATCTACTACCAGTGGGCCTACCGTACTTATTGTGTCACCCACCTAAGTATCATTCTGAAACTCGTCCTGTACCTGCCATTGTAGCCTGAAAGCACTGTCACACTATAGTGTTGACTTGGCATTTAGCCCCCTTACCAAGCTATAAACTGTCCTTATATTACATATAAGTCACCCCTAAGGTAGGCCATAGATAGCCTATAGAGCAGGGTGCTGTGTAATTGAAAGGTTGGACATGTACTTTTAGCTTTTACATGTCCTGGTAGTAAATAACTACCAAATATGTTTTTCACGACTGTGAGGCCAACCCTTCCCATAGGGTAGCATTCGGGATTCCTTATTACCTTTAATAAGCTGTAAATCTTAATTGAGAGAAGGTAGATATGTCATGTTTGGTACATATGGAATTGCTATGATAAACCCTCTTTAACTGTAAAGTAAGATTTTTTTTAACACTTTTGAAAATGACACTTTCAGAAAGTTTCCATAAAACATAAAAAACCCTGCTCTCAACTGTCCTATCTACCTTCTCCTCCTGCATCAGGCCCTCCCATTCCTTAATATGTCCAATTGGTCAGCGCAGGCCCTCCCTGGCTTCCTCCAGACCATTGATCTGTTACTGGAGGAGGAGATCTGTGGATGTGTGGACGGCTTGGGACCTCGACTCCTTATAGTGGCAGTGATGGTGTGACCAGGATCCCTCCAGCTGGTGACATGAGGCAGTAGCAGCTGCATCCTGCTCTTCCTCCTCCCGGAGCAACGGCTAGTGGTACTCTCTCTAGCAGTGGTCTCCATCTGGAAGCGCGGACGAACGGCTGTCGCCTGCCGAGACTTCAAGGCATGGCTGAAATAAAAAAAATACATCAATTTTAGTACTCAACAAAAAGACTTGTATATTCAGTCAGACGGTAACATTCCTGGTTTATTTGCACTACTGGATTCATTTTATGTGAATCTTTATCACAGGCTATTTTCCCATACACAATTCACATAATGCAGAATGTGCTATGAATAAATCCATGACATTGCCAAAAATAAAAATAGATGCTTTTCTAAAATGGCTAAAGAGTGAAAATGAATTCATGGGGGACAGTCACTTTCACCACACACATAATCTGTTATTTAAAAAATTAATGAGCTGCAAAATGCAAATATGTATTGTCATTGAAAAAAATGGTGCATTAAATGTATGCCGCAAAATGTATTTGACTATATCTATATATATAATGCAACATTAATGGAACCAACCTGTATTGGGATAACTAATGGCCTGTTTTTAATTCCTATGGCCCGCTCTTATCCTACTTCCTACTGAGTCCCACCCTGGGTCTAGACTGAGTCCCACATTACAGCTTCCACCCCATAATCATTAAATGTACACCAATTATTATCTACCAGGGATTAGGAGCAAGCACGTGTTGGGTAAGCTGTCTTCTAAAGCATCAAGGCTTGGGAGAGGTTTATGTTTGGCCATGGACAGGTTGGGTGATCAATCATGTAGCAGGATTAGTTGCATGTTCAATGGAAGGTAGAACTTAGAACAGTAACTGAAGCCATGAAATCTAGACACTTAAGGGCTGATTACAAGTTTGGCGGTCCAACCGCCCAAGAACTGCATCCTCATCGTCTATGTCACCACTGTGCCGGTGATCTACCGCCTGCTGTATTACAAGTTGTACTGTCTCAAACACCAACTGCGGTACAGTGGTCTACCGGGCAGGACCATGGCTGTCTGCAATGTCAGTGGTAGGTCCACCCACTGAGCATATTACGACTACACAGTCGTACTCAAGGTCTCCCAGCGGAGGTCAACAAACAGCGGTTAGCCAATGGCGGTTGACCGCTGTGGTATGCGCCACAAAAAAACAACACAACAGTGACCATTGGATGGATTTAAAAACTACACACCAGGGTCAGTATTGCAGAAGGTGCCCCGGGGTCGCAACGGGTGATTGCGCCTGCTTTGCACACCTCCAGGTCACCTTTGGTGTAATAGAAGTGGGCGCGGACGCGTGTTCGTCCCCTACTATAATACTGATAGCGCTGACACACTTAATGCGCCAGCGCTACCTTCTGAGGGTGTTTCCTTATTTGCATAGGGGCGTGCCCTATGCAAATGAGGGAATTCCTTTGACTCTGCACTCGGGCCGTATTACAGGCATGGGCGCAGAGTCAAAGAAGCCAGCAGGAGGCGCACTGACAGTATGCCATTTAAAAGGTGGCGCAATGTCAGTGCGAACCCTGAGAGCAGCCTATGGACCCCCCTGACATCCCTTAGCAGATGGGTGCAGTCACTGACTGCACCCACCTGCAAGGGGATCTCTAATCCCCTTTGAAAGTGCAGGCGGGTGCTGCCTGCACAGTGAAAACACGGAATACCTGCTCTGTGTTTTCACATGAATGCGCTGCCCTGGGGGCAACGCAAGTTCGCTTCTGCCCTGGGGTCCGCACATTCACCATAATAGGGCACATTATCATTGTTTGCCCCCGGCGCACCTTTTGAAAGGTGCGCCGGTTGCAGACAATGATAATGTGTAATACGGCCCCTGATGTGCTTTGGCAAGTGGACCCGCCTGCAAATCACACTATAAAACACATCCTATCCCTGACCAGCATCCTTTGCTTCCAAACAGCAGCACAGCAAGACAGGCACCACCCTTTGCTGCATTTTTAAATAAGGCACCCCTTTTTCATCTTCTCATTTATCACTCTCTACCACCTGTAATTAATTAATTATTTTGCACCTTATTACCTCTATCACTTGTTCGATTTTCATTCATATACTCACTCACATTTTATTTTTTCAACATGCCTTGGGGAAAAAAACAAGCTTCACTGAGCAAGAGTTGACAGTCATGGTGGATGAAATCATTAGAGTAGAGCCTTACATTTTTGGAGCTCAATTCCAGCACACTCCTCTCAGTAGGAAAACAGAAATGTGGGACAGGATAGTCAACGGAGTGAATGCTGTTGGTATCACCCTGTGTACACAAGGTGACATTAGGAAGAAATGGAATGACCTCGGGCTGCAGGTTCATACCAAGTACGACAGCCACCACCTAGAGGCTCAGAGGACTGGCAGTGGCCCTCCCTTTACACCATTACAACTCCTTCCCTGGGAGGATAAGGTATTGGCCATCCTGCACACTGAGTGCTTGACAAAAATAGAGGGGGGAGTGGACACTTCCATAACTGTGTTCTCTATCTACTTTCCATGCATGCAATAATCAAAGTATCTGAGATGTTGGGTTGTCTGTGTCAATGTGTATTGCTGCATATAAGATCACATGCATCCAGCTCCATGACATGCCACACCTTGCAATGCTGTCTGTAAAAGCATTACCATCAATATATCAATCCAGGACCCATGATATGGGTTCAAATGTAAATGTATGTGTCCATCCCACATGCATGTTGCTAACAGATCTGATACACTAACCATTCGTCAAGTGTTGGTAAAGTGAGATTCAAGTGACTACAATAACATGAGGCCTTCTCACTCCAACTCTAACCAATATGCTACACTCCTTTTGCCCCTTTTCATTTGTCTGCCAGGTTGCTACTGATCTACACTTGTCATGCAGTTTACCATTTGATAGAATATCACAATTATATTTGTGAATTATTTATTTGTTTCGCTATCAAAACAATGTCAAGTTCAGTAAGAATAGAAAAATAGGAATTGGAATATTGATGAGGAGATGGCAAGTCACTGAAATAAAGAGGAGGAGGAATGCCACTCCAGGCTGCAATTCACTTATTGAAGCTTTTTGACGACATGGTAATGTATTTATAAATAGGCTTTTTTGAAAGTTATTTATTGAAATTGCGTACCAGTGCTTTTTGTTCACAGATGTTTTCTCTTTGCTTCTTGCATAGAACTGAAAAAATATAAAATAAAGATAAAGATAAAGGACTCAGCCATGCACAGAATAATATTGAGTCACTTTTCACAAAGTTTGAGTTGCATTTCAATGATTATAATTGTTTTGGATCTTTGTCTGTGCTGACATCACTTGTACATCAGCGAAAGAAAAGGACACCATGTTAAAAGTTGTCTTAAAAAAGACCAATATAGTGAGTTGTGTGAACAATTGGTCATGGCCAATAAATGCAGATTTTAATTGCACTCTACACAAGGAGTGGTGTAATGTCAGTCGGAATGAACCTTACCTAATGTTTATTCGAACTGTTCAATACAGATTGAGGGGCTTATTCACAAGCCCACTGTGCCGCCGGTGCATCACTTTATTGATGCAATGGCGGTGCAATGAGATAGCCCATATTTACAAAGCTACTTGAAGTCACCCTGTTTGACTTTTCATGTCCTTGTTAATATGGGCCCCTTTCACGCTTTACTCTGCATGAAAGGGGCATTCCATGGCGTTGCTGTGGGTGTTCCCACGCAACATCCATGGAACTTGATGCATTCCCAGATTTAAAACATTTTGTAAAACTGGGAATGCATCCCAATACTACGCCTAACCAGGGTGGCGAGGAATGGCACAATGAGGAGAAACACTTTTATTTCTTCATGTTTTTTCCCCTTTGGATAATGCCATTATTGATTGTTTTTGTGCAGGAAGGTGTTCCTTCCTCCACAAAAACAATCATCCCCGCAGCGCAGGCACCCTTGCAAAATGATGCAAGGGTGCCTGCGCTGGTGCATGGCAGCCAATTGTGCACCAGAGCAGAGGGAAAGCACAACATTGTTGTTAATACGATGCATCCCTGTGCTTTGAAAATGACAGTGCGGCGCAGCTAAATGGCTTGCGGTGCCGTGCTGCGTCATTTTCATTTAGACGAGGCCCTTTATTTATTGCTTCCTGGATTGAATACGTTAACATTTTTTAGCATTTCCTGTGACAGGTACTTGGTTTCAAAACCTCCTTGCTTGTCCATGACAATGTAACTGAACAAATCACTTTGCACTTCAAGTTGTTTTGCACATTATATAGATTTCCTCGGAAATGGTTCCTTCTCCCTTTATTTGTCCAATAGCTCCCTTTGAAAAGTATGTATTAGTTCAGAATTGAAAATCAGAAAATCCTGTGGACCTGGCAGTTGTGCTTCAATAGTGGTGCAATATTTTCTTAACAAGGTTTTTAATTATTTATTTGCATTTTTATGTATTTATTATACGAATTGTTGCACTTTTATGTCTCATTCATAGCCCAATAAAGAGTTCATGAGTGACAGAGAAGTGGAGACCTTACTTTCAAATGGCAAATTGTAGCTCGTGTTAAAACTGAAATCACAAATGTATTTTCATGTGTACACCTACAAATCTGTGACTCTCTCAAGTTTCTACTTCTGGAAATATTTTTCTATTGAAGAACATCGTAAATCTGCACCTATGTGAGATTTACAATTTGAGAGCAGGTCCAGCATTTTCATCAATACTAAGTTGCTGATACCAGTCTTTAACTGGTATTTTCATGGATGGTGTTGCACACAATGTTGTTCTTGCACTGACAAGATGGCAAATTTCGTTTTTCACTCAGATTAGCATAAAAGGGCCAAACTTGACTCCTGCATGTTGCTGATCTCGAAGCTTACGGACAGAATCTGGAACCAGGAAGCAAGCGCAGGTCAATCGGGTCTTACGGTATTGCAGAGTGAGGGGGGCGTGGTGAAGGGAATTTGGAGCTGCTACGCTGTGGGGGTGATGAGGAGTCTGCAGGACTTGCATTATGGTCAGGGACTACCGCCAATCCCCCTCCCTGTCCTGCGCATTACCACCGTTAAACAATTAAAGCAATTGGACATGAGAGGAGTTTTCTTTGGAAGGCGGGGGGGTCTCGCGACCCCCCGGCCGTATTTATTAAAACATGAAAACAAATTAAAATTTGAAATAAACAATATTTACACAAGCATTTTTATGCAGAAAATTAGACATTAGGTACAATCAATGTAGAAAGGTATCAATGGCTAACCTTAACAAATGTCTAATACAGCGTGTTTCCTAACCGAATCTAACATCATACTTATTACTTTTCTGCATATCCTAGTTTTGGGCCTACAGCAAGGTCGCTAACCGGTGTCAAATCCTTATTAACCAGCTACGCCCTCACGTATGAGTGCGCATGCGCAGAGGGCCTGTTTACCGAGAGGGTACTTCCCCCTCCCGGTTACCCCCGTACGCTCCATGAACTCCATTACCCAAAAGGGGGCCCTTGCACTCTGCGCCGTTTAATGACGTCATCGTGCACGTGTGGGGTGGCTAACCAGCCCAGAGAAAGCGTGACTCCCCCCTCCCCCGCACCCATCCAACCAAGCGGATGTACCGCCCCTGGAGTTCTGGGAGAGACCACTTGCCCCTCCCCCTGGGCGACCCCATTCAAGAATGGTGACGCCCCCTAAGGACCTTAAATTGACTGCTCACCGATCATGACCTTACCGCCTGACCAAGGACTATCAATAAATACGACAATTATGTTACCTGCAAACGGGAAAAAGGCCTAAGGACAAAGTTTACACAAAACCTTACTGTGCAACCATAGCTTGATACTTGAGCCTGTAAACGGGAAAAAGGCCTAAGGAAAACTCACACCAACTCACAAACTACAGTGAAAACGAACCTAAAATGATACAATCAACATACAAATGCAAGAATCTGCTTCAGGGGCTGGTGGGTGGGAAAGATTATTCTGCGCCTTTGCGAGGTGCGGGGCAATCCTGGGGAGTGCGGGAACAAGAGGGCGCCTCCCGCGCTCCCCCGGCCTTTTAACCCCTCTGGGGCAGACCAGTTCCAACTGGTCCGCCCACTCTGGCTCCCCTCCTTTGCCCCGGAAGCAATTGGATTGCTTCCGGGTCAAAGCAGGAGCCAGCACCAATCGGCAGTGGGCGCGCCCGCCGCGTCATCAAGACGCGGCGGAGGGGCACGCCCACCACCGAGAGTGCAGGGGGAGGAGGGGGCCGGCGCCCGCCATACGTGCGGGGGGCCGAGCGGCCCCCCTTTCCTTATGGTCAGGGACTACCGCCAATCCCCCTCCCTGTCCTGCGCATTACCACCGTTAAACAATTAAAGCAATTGGACATGAGAGGAGTTTTCTTTGGAAGGCGGGGTCTCGCGACCCCCGGCCGTATTTATTAAAACATGAAAACAAATTAAAATTTGAAATAAACAATATTTACACAAGCATTTTTATGCAGAAAATTAGACATTAGGTACAATCAATGTAGACAGGTATCAATGGCTAACCTTAACAAATGTCTAATACAGCGTGTTTCCTAACCGAATCTAACATCATACTTATTACTTTTCTGCATATCCTAGTTTTGGGCCTACGGCAAGGTTGCTAACCGGTGTCAAATCCTTATTAACCAGCTACGCCCTCACGTATGAGTGCGCATGCGCAGAGGGCCCGTTTACCGAGAGGGTACTTCCCCCCTCCCGGTTACCCCCGTACGCTCCATGAACTCCATTACCCAAAAGGGGGGGCCCTTGCACTCTGCGCCGTTTAATGACATCATCGTGCACGTGCGGGGTGGCTAACCAGCCCAGAGAAAGCATGACTCCCCCCTCCCCCGCACCCATCCAACCAAGCGGATGTACCGCCCCTGGAGTTCTGGGAGAGACCACTTGCCCCTCCCCCTGGGCGACCCCATTCAAGAATGGTGACGCCCCCTAAGGACCTTAAATTGACTGCTCACCGATCATGACCTTACCGCCACAGGCCAGCATGGTTGACCGACTATCTGGCCCCCCCTCTCCTCCTCTTCCGAAAGGTCATGCCGACTTAGAACCTCCCAGCCATGCCCAAATGTTTTCCAGAAAAAGTTGGTTACCTGCGCCAGTCAGATGGACCCCGTCTTGCAAGAAGAACTGTTCCCCCCAGATACACCCATGTGGTATATTCTGTAGTTGAGGTGACCGAAATAATTTCTCTATCTTGTTGTTGATCCTCTTTACCGAGTGATTCAACGCCCTGACCGAGTCCCCCCTCCATTTGAGCCTGGGAATCATCTGAGACCACACTATGGTGCAGCCTTGGCATGTTTTAGCTAGCCAGTTTACTTCCGATATTATCTCTTCCATCAGGACCCTCCTGCCCAATTTCACCAGATCGTTGCCCCCCAGGTGTAGGATAACTACTGCAGGCGGCGGGGTGTGTCTATTGAGCAACTCCGTAAAGAACCCCCTAAACTGACTGAGGCATAGGCCCCCCCTACCATGAAAGGAAACTTCGAAACCTCCTTGTTCCGCCCTCTGTCTATAGCTACCTGAAAAGAAAACAGATTTAAAGCGCTTTACAAATGAGTGACCAACCACCCATACCACTTTCGTCTCCTTCCTCCGTTCCTGTGACCGCCGTGCTGAAGGTACTTGCTGTTGGTGACCCGGTAACCGTTTCCGCCCTGCGTGACAGGTTCGAGAAACTGAAATAGAAGCAAACAACAAGACAGGCGTCAGCGTAACTTACGTGTCACCTCACAGCATGTGCATCCGCACATAACGTTTGTAACAGTTGGAAGACCATCTCCCAATCCTTTTATGCTGCTCGCATGCAATCCTCTAGCAGTCGCCTCGGTGGCCGCACCTATCCTGAAGGAATGCGTCCCAAAATCCTTTGGATTGAAACCAGCCCTGTCCATTGCCATCGACAGTACTCGTTGGAATTGGAACCTGGTCAGTGGGGTACCATCTGCATGCATTAACATTGCTCCCTCCTTCGCGCCCGCTCGCTGTTTGATAAAGGCTTCTACGTGGAACACTGGGCAGCAAGGATTAGCCCGTGCCCGATGGAGTACCAGCCCGTCCCCCCGGGCCTCCTGGTCAGTTTTTGATTTACGTATGGTAATCAACAGCACCTCGCCCAATATTTTTGTGTGTTCCAGTCGAATACCCCCCAGCATGCCCTGCTTGCTGCTAGCCACCAGTTCCCCTACCCGGAAAGCCCCATAAAAGGCCAAAGTAAAGGCGGCTCTGAACAAGAGTACTTCCCCATATGAACTGCAGGTGTCAGACAAGGCATTCAATAATGATGCCAGCCGGTCTAAACCTATCGGTTGCCTGGAATCTGCGGTGGTTGCTTGCAGGCGCCGCCACCCCTTTAGTGCCTTCCGCACGATGAAACTATTCGTGGGATCTCTGGCCCCCCTGAGTTGTGCCATGAAAGACACGGCCGCCCTGTGTCTGCTAGCTGTCGCTGCTGAGCGCCCCTCCTTATGTAATGCATCTAGGTACTTAGCGAAATTCTCCTCATGCTCCCATTTCTCTGCCCAGTCCCGTCCCAAAAGGAGCAATAAGACAAAAACGCCCTTCGTAAGCTGTCCTGGTCCTGGGCGCTAGGCTAGCTGCCACGAGGTTCTGTAGCTGGGGGCACCAATTTGCCAGAGTGTTGCTGGGAAGTGTGCCGGCTTCGCCTCTGCGGATGGTAGGTGTTCCCTGAATACCTGCATCTTGAAGCGAGAGAGTGCATCGGCTGCGTTATTCAACACCCCTGGGACATGTTTGGCCCTAAACTGTACATTGAGTTTCATGCAAACCAACACAATCTCCTTAAGTAGGCGGAGTATAAACTTACATCGTGCCGCCTGCTGGTTGATACATTCGACTACCGTCATGTTATCTGACCAGAAGATTACAGATCGATTACACAACTGATCAGGCCAAACTGTTAATGCAACCCATATTGGAAATAGCTCCAAGAAACCGATATTAGCTGTCACGCCGCTCGCATCCCACCAAACCGGCCACCGTTGGGCCACCCACTTGTTTCCCAGTATGGCACCAAAACCCACAGTGCCTGCAGCATCAGTCCATAGACCTAACTCTGCAGACGTAGTAGGGGGACCGCACCACACCACTCTGCCGTTGAAGCCCTCCAGAAATGCGATCCAAATGCGCATGTCCTGGCGGACCTCAGCCAGCAATCTAATGTGATGATGTTTCTCTCGCAGGCACGTCATGGCCTGCGAGATTGAGCGGGAGAAGGGGCGTGCCATGGGTATGACTCTTAATGCGAAATTCAGCTGTCCCACAATCTGTTGTAGCTGCTGGAGCGTCACTCTATCTTTGACCAAACCTTGCTGGAGAGCTGCTCTAAATTTCGTGATTTTGTCTTTTGGCAACCTGAAACAGCCCTCCACTGAGTCCAATTCTATGCCTAAGAATTCCAATGTGGTTGCCGGGCCCACCGTCTTTCCGGGTGCCAGCGGGACCCCAAAAGCCCGCATGAGCACGCAAAATTCCTGCAATGCCCACCCACACTCCTGTGAGCCCGCCGACCCCAGAAAGAGAAAATCATCCAGGTAATGCATGACATGGCGGTGCCCTGACGTTTGCCTAAAAGCCCATTCCAAAAAGGAACTAAATTTCTCAAAGTAGGCGCATGAAACCGAACAACCCATGGGCATGCACATATCCATATAGAATTTGTTCTGAAAAGAGAAACCTAGCAGATGCTGATCTAGGGGATGCACTGGCAGTAGCCGAAAAGCCGATTCTATGTCTGACTTGGCCATCAAGGCTCCCGGTCCGAGAGCCCTCAACATCTCCACTGCTTGATCAAAAGACGCATACTTAACACTACAAATGTCTTCATTTATGGCGTCGTTTAATGATGCGCCCCTGGGTGCTGATAGGTTATGAATGAGCCTGTACTCGCCCTCCTCCTGTTTGGGGACCACGCCGAGGGGCGAGCAAACAAAATTCGGTACAGGGATGTCATTAAACGGTCCCGCTATCCTACCCAGGCGCAGCTCTTTAGCTATTTTTGCCGCCACCACATCTGGGTTGTGCTTAACTGAAAGTTGATTCCTACATTCTGGCGTTCCGGTATATCCCACCGCTGGGATCCTAAAGCCCTGACAAAATCCTTCCTGTAACATCGCCGCCGAGGCATGGTCGGGGTACCTGTTCAGCCAAGGAGTCATAGCCAGAATGTCAATGGGTGAATGAGCTACCAGACGGCCTCCTCCCCTAATCCTGCTTTTTCTTCCCCTGTTTCCCGAGGCATTACCTTTGTTGCGGCAGACTGTTTCTGAGTGGGAAGGATGGTTACAAATGGAACATGCGTGCCTGAACTTGCAAGTGCCCTGTGTCCTGGTGCATGTACGCATGTTAAAATCCCAGCACACCCCTTTTCGCCCACCACTGCTCCCCGTCTTAGTGGCTGTGCCACCCCCCTGAGGTGACCGAAAGGGCTGCTGGTGATTGGAGTGGTAGTTTTTGCTCCAGCTTGGCCCGCACTCCCTGCCGTAAACTGGCCATACCATGAAATTGAATCCACTCTATCCCATGATAATGCGTGGTCAAACTCCTTAGCCTTCCTGAAAGTAGTGTCGTACTCCTTCCACCCATCCCCTCCATATTTCTCGCTGAAAGTTGTGATCCTACTCTGGTAACAAGCCATTTCGGCCTGCAAATTCGGGAAGCGCTCGGCTGTAATTGCCATAAACACAGAAAAGGCTCTAATCCAGTTGATCAATGTCTCCTCCACCCTGAACCTCGCCATTTCACCCCGCCATTCGCTAGGCAACATCCAGTCTTTCTGTTTCCTAGCATACTCCATTTCCCTGTTATCAACTAGCAAGGAAAACATATTGACATATTTTCCCGCCCAGATCAAAACCTTCACTTCTTGTGTCACATGTTGAGCCAGATTTTCCCTCCTGGAGGGTATTGTCCCTTCCCCCAGCACTGGTAATGCCACCTCCTTACCACTTTCTGCGGGTCGCGTTGGTTCACCAATCTTGTCCCTTCCAGAGTCGCTGCCCGAACCTGTTGCTTGAGGGGTAAAGGGCGCGCTTGGCCCCCCCCCGCCACCCTGTGCAATCATGATCTTTGCCACCAATTTCTGAGCCTCTGCTGAGGGGTCCTCTCCCACCTCCCTGGCACCCACTGAAGGAGGTAACATCCCACCTATCCCTAGCCAAGGCAGTACAGCCGCTATCTGCGCTGCCAGCTCTGGCGGTACCCGACCAACCACTGGGGGTGCTGTAACTGGCATGGGGGATCCCGAGCCGGGTACCAGAATCAGCGCGGGTACCACCGGGACTACCGCGGGGACCACCTGAGGCACTATTCTTGGTACTGGCGCCGGAGAGGCCGGAGCCGGTGTCACCGGTAGATTTGTCGGGATTATGGGAGCGGGCACAGGAGCTACAGGCGATCCGAGCCCTTCCCCAGGGACCACCCCAGAAGGCCCCCTCTTCGTGTGGCTTGGGGACCCGACCGCTACCCTTCTTGGCCCTGACCCGCTTGGGCAACGCATCCAAATCCCCCTTGGCTGCGGGGGCACAATTATTCGCTTGGGTCTCCCAGATGGCCCAACCTGTTCGTCGAACCTTTGCCTGAGCTCTGCCACGCTCTTGCCTATCTGGTCAACCTTCCCCCATCTCCTGTCCATAGCTGTCATCTTGCGCATCATGCCCTCCAGCATATGCTCCATGCGGGAGCGCCTAGCACCACGACCACTAGCCATCCTCGCAACAGGTATACCACCTGCACTCACCCCCTACACTGAAAGCCCTGCTGTGTCTCAGTGCCCACTAGCGCCTATCTGGTGTTTACCTGCTCCGAGTTGGAGGCACACAGACTGGCCGTAAGCACCACGCAACTGTGACCGCGACACACCAGCTAACCTGGGTGTTGGGCGAGCGCACTCTAGCCCGGCGGCCCAACAGAAGCAGTGAAATGCAGGCCTGCCTGTGTCTCCGAATCGCGTCGTCCCCGCGCCCCTCTCCTTTGGCTCAGTCGCGTTACCGGGATCCTAGGGTAAAAAATTAGTTAGGGTATAGCACTGCCAAATCTTTCAAATAAGGCCCTTATTTTGTGTGCAGCTGGTCCAACCACACCCCCGTTAAATACCTTGCCCACTCCTACATGTGTTTACTAGCAGATCACCCCTCTCAAAAACAATGCCACCACCCCTCACATCTCCTGCCTATCACCATCAAATTTTTTTTTTTTTTTTTTTTTTAAATTTGAAACACCGAAGTTATGGGCTTTGAACCCTTGTCAAAATCCTCACAAACCAAGCTACTTAGCGAAATATTGCTCACCTGCCATTATTCTCTAAAAAATGCCTATCTGCCCCTGTGGTCTCCCATCCATGTGCTGCCCCTGCCTACCCTGCTTCGCCCTCTGTTACCGACTGTGTCTTTGTAGCTACAAGCAGAGTCTGCGCGGGCCGGGTCAGCAGGGAGCACGATCCGCTCCTTCTCCTCCCCGATGCTCGAACCTCGATTTCCAGCACCAAAGCGTGCAATCTAGCCGACGGACCACCTCCTAAGCTACACAGTCACGTGCTTGAATTCCCCCAGAAACCGGGCCCGCAGCTCACAATGCGCCGATCCGGTTACCTGCAAAATTTAAAAGAACAAAGATTATTCTGCGCCTTTGCGAGGCGCGGGGCAAGCCTGGGGAGTGCGGGAACAAGAGGGCGCCTCCCGCGCTCCCCTGGCCTTTTAACCCCTCTGGGGCAGACCAGTTCCAACTGGTCCGCCCACTCTGGCTCCCCTCCTTTGCCCCGGAAGCAATTGGATTGCTTCCGGGTCAAAGCAGGAGCCAGCACCAATCGGCGGTGGGGCGCGCCCGCCGCGTCATCAAGACGCGGCGGAGGGGCATGCCCCACCACCGAGAGTGCAGGGGGAGGAGGGGGGCCGGCGCCCCGCCATACGTGCGGGGGGGCCGAGCGGCCCCCCCTTTCCTGACTTGCAGAAAGCCCTCTCGCTCACCATCGCAGCAACCAGCAACTAGCAGCGGTGCCACACTCGCGGCCGCATCACTGCACCACCACACCACCACAGCTAGAGCCGTGGCACTGCTGAAATCTTTGGCGCTGCAGGGGCAGAAACTCCTAGATGCCTGGAGGAGGAGATGAGCGACTGGGAGCCATGAGGGGGCCAAACAGGGGGCAGCCTGCTCGCTTGCACTGTGCCCTGCATACACAGAGTGGGGATCGCAGGAGAAATGAGGAGACCACCCCGCGCCTCTGCCCCGTCTGCCTGAAACCTTCTCTGTAGTGCACTGCCCCCTGAGCCAGCAAATGTGCCTCACCTTGCTTGGCCCTGTGCCTCGAGGCCCACAGCTCATAGTCACAGAGGCTGTGTCACTCCCTCCCCCTCTCTGAAACGGTCTGCCATCTGCAGCAGGAGGGTGCACCCCTGTTGGGGCAGAGGTGGCTGGTATTAGGCCGGTGTGGATTGTCCCACTGGAGGCCCACTCACCCCGACTTGCAGATTTAACAAGCCACCGCAGCAAACCTCTTACCTCCAGCACACTAGGAACAGATCCAGCAACCGCCACTACCTGGATACCTGGTGGCCCACCAGAGCCGAAAGCTGAAGGAAAACTCGAAATAAGACCAAAACTGACCAAAGAAAACTACGGGTTTACTCAGACCATAGACAAACCTGACTGAGTGCCACCAAAGAGAGCGCCATGCGCACACACACCCGTGGCAACATCCAAACCAGGCACAACCAACGGGTGGGTGGAAGCACTACCCAACACGAGGAAGCTCTACAGGCAGGGTCAAACGCACCAAACTCATCCACACCCACCTGGAACTAGTGCCTGCAAAACTCAAGCACGACAAGAGCCTAAGGCTGCCAAAAGATGGCAAAAAGCTCAACAAGAACCCACCAAAAAAGACTACTCTCAATACAGACAAAACCATGAAGTTTGGCCAGGTAAGAGGAGGCCCCCTGCTCAAAAGAAATGAAAAAAACACAAAAGGAAGTCTCAACCAGCTCAGGGTACCGTGGAAACTTACCCAATAACTCAACCAGATGCACAGTCAGACTGCTCAATAAAATAAATTAATGCCGACACAGGCGACTCACAAAGTGCAACTTCAGAAGGAAACATAATCAAGGTCACAAAGCACCGCCCTTTCCTTTGCCAGCCAATAATCCACACAAACTTCTGTTTCCTTAAAGACGCAGGCACCGCTCTCTTTTCAAGCATCACTGGCATTTAGGGGCTGAAGCCCCACTTCACCCGCTGGATATTGGCAGCCGTAAGGAAGAAATAGGACCTCAAACAAGCACCATCAAACCCGATCCATGAACTGGGCCAGAGACTGAGGGGCATATTTACAAGGAAGTGGCGGAGCGCAGCGTTAGCCTCCTTGGCTTAAAGCAACTTCTGAAACGCAGGGCTGTACCATTTTTACAAGAAAAAGGTGCAACTTTGCGTCTCCCCCTGCGCTGGTGCTAATTTAGCTGCCTAGCACCAACGCAGGCACCCTTGCACCATAGTGCAAAGGTGCCTGCGTTGAGGGGAATGATTGTTTATGTGCAGGCAGGGACACCTTCCTGCACATAAACAATCTGAAATGGCGTTTATAAACTTCTATGTGTGCTGCTTAATGCAGCACACATAGAAGTTGCAAAACTTCATTTTTTTTAAATGATTGTTTATGTGCAGGAAGGGACACCTTCCTGCATATAAACAATCAATGGCATTTTGCTATTTCTATGTGTGCTGCACAGCGCAGCACATATGGAAACAGCAAAAACTAGGAGAAATTAAACATTTCTCCTCATTGCGCCAGGATAAGACCAGGTTTTCCCTGGTCTTAATTTTGGCACTGCCCCATATTTACGCCACCCTTGTAAATATGGGGCAGTGCCAAAATCAATGGGTGTTGCGGTGGAACACCCACCACAACACCCATTGCCCTCCCCTTTCATGCTAAGTATAGCATGAAAGAGTGCCTTATTCACAAGGCGGCGTTAAGCCACGTTAAGGCGAAGTCCCTATCGCCACCACAACATCGAGAAAAGTGATGTTGTGGTGGCGATAGAGGCTTATAAATATACCCCTGAGTATCATCAGAGCATCAACACGACCCTAGGACCAGAGGGAGAAGTCACAACTCTGTTGCAACAACGAATTCACATGGCACGGTTGGTCACAGCAGAGGTCATTGCAACTCACGAGCATGGACCTGAGTCAGCCAGTGCACGTCTCCCTCAGTGAGTCAGGAATACAAACATAGACTCACCCACACAAGGGGGAGGAATTGACACTAGGAACTTCGGGAGAAACTGTATCTTAACCAAGCCTATAACAACAAAGCAGCTAGAAAGCCCAACATCACTCAACGAGAAACAGCCCCCTATCAAAGAACCAAAGCTTCAAGGCAACCCACTGGCCAATTGCAATAAATCAGGCCACCTAATATCACTGCTCCCAACCGCACAGTAGAGAACTCAAGGGCATCAGCCCGAAGACCTGGGACAGCTTTTATATCTTGTCACACAAGAATGGGAGGAAATGCTGGCTGCCTACTCACAGGGAACTAATGATAAATCCACATGCAACAACCCTGCTGAACTCAAAGAACAGGAGTGCCAAAAGAAACAAGGAAAACAGGAAATGGATGAACCAGGAGCAGGCACAGAATATTCAGGGTCAAAAGAGGAAGCAAACAAATGAAACAACGTAAGTGCCTGAACAAGCTTGCTAAAAGTAGTACATCTCTTGGTGGAGGCCCTCCAATACCAATCAGAGAAAATGGACATACAGCTAATCCTACTGACACTCTTGCAGTCTTCTTGATAACCATTGACGAGAACCTAGGAGATTTAAATTCATTTCTTCAAAATATGCAGAATAACCCCAAGACAATAAACCTAGCTGCAGGCGCAGCCCAATGGTTACCAAACTACGCACCCTCCCCTCAATGCTGAATAACTTATGCATGCATCTCAAAAAGGCACCTAAAAGCACCAACACTCCACCTTCAAAGGAGAATCCCCCCTTGAATTACAAAGAAGTGTGGACACCCACCTCTCAACCAACTCACACCAAAAGCCCAACCTCACCAAATCCTCAGTGGAACTCAAGCTCACCCATGAAAGGCGCCAAACAACAGCAACATCTCAAATGGACACCCAGCCTGTACCAAACTCCAAGATAATACCTGACTCATCTCAAATGCACAACAAGTCTGCACCAAACTCCAGGATTAAATCTGACTCGCCTGAATCAAGAACAAACGCAAAGCAAAGAAGAGCCCTAAAGAGGAAAAGCTGGACTCGGAAGCCCGGTCTAAACCAGGAAGACGTCCACTGCTTCTTTAGGCTAACACCTGGTCAAACACTGATCCAAATACCACATCAAGCTACAAATACATTGGAAATGAAGAACAAACAGTCCTCAGAATCTGTAATGACCACAAACCAACATTCCGCCACAGGAACCCCATGCCAACCCCCTTTTGAGGTTAGCCGAGGAGGAGCAAAGCAACCAAAATAACCCCCCATCAAAATAGACATTAATAAACTCAAAAAAACTGAAGAGGCTACAGAACCAACCCGCAACAGGCTAAGCATTGGAACAAACATACACCAACACTCGCCGATCCGTTCATCACCAACACATGTTGTACAAATGGACACAGCTCTTCGGGCTGCCTCAGTAAATGCCGACAGCCAGACCTCTCTGTATCCCGACACCAGGAGGAACAATCAAACAAAGAAAACCACAACTCCCATCAACCTCACTACATAACTGGGCAGCCAGGGGAGGTGGCCCAGATTATGTCAGAAGGGTGCGCAACCGACAACTCCCTCTCTGCAAACACAGCCAAACAAATCCAAGTCGAATCTAACACCAACTACCAACACAGGGCAGGGCAAGAGGTGGGACCCAATCACCACCAGAACCACAAGGCCAAGCTTACTGACCCTTCAACCCAACATTGCATCAGGTCTCCACTGCAACAAACTCATGTGGGGACATTAACACCCTTGCCTTCAGCCTTGAATACACATCCAGAGGACTGCATGACATCCTGACTCGAGGAGACATACTCCAGTTGCTGACCAACATACCAACTCTGACAGACCTATCTACCACAGATTTGGACTCAATAGAATTCATCTTACACACAGAGCCACAGAAAGGAGACGACACTAGGACCACATGAGAACTCCAACCGTTGCACAAAAAATCCTTACAGAAAGCTCCACCTTCAAGAACTGGGGGTTAAGCATTTTCCCCTTCACGAAATGCAGCTACCCTGCCCCTCTGATACCAGAAGGCAAGTGCCCGACCAGCGAGTAAAAAACACCTCAAGATCTGTGCTCAGACAAGCAAAGGGGCTCTCACCAACCAAGGAAGAGACCGTCCAAGACCCACACAGAAGGTGTCTGGAGTCCATCAACCCACTCCATCTACACGAATATCTGTGATGGATCTCAAGGACAATTAATCACCAAGCAAGCAACAACTGACAAGACTGGACCAAACAACCACCAACCAAAGGCAACAACCTACTAGGTATCTGCTCCTGGAACATCAACGAACTCGCCAGCTAGACACCAGACCCAGATCTCATCACTTACCTAAAATCATTTGACATCATCGCATTGCAGAACACCTGGCTGGCAGACCCACCACACCTTTAATGCTTCCTGCACTACTTCACACCAGCCATTAGGGGGGCAAAATATGGCCACCTTCAAGGCAGCCTCGTCATCTACATCGCCATCACAAGCACAACCTCAGTTCATGCAGTGGGTCCGGCCTCTTTGGCAAACATTGCAAAAAGGATATCAGCACTGCCTGCAACGGCAAAAAAACTTGTGCTCAGACATCATACTGATCAATGCCTACATTCACTCAAAAAGGAAAATCTAGGCAGCCCGGCAACTAATAGACCACCTGGATTCATGCATAAGTGAAGGGGGAACAGCAGACATCATCCTCACTGGTGACCTAAATGTACACTTACTATGCTGCTAGACTGCAGATGAAGTGTCTGCCCAAACCTCATTCTGGGACATACCAATGCAGGGAAAAAGCAAACTGGTGCACTTAACCAAAGGTGGCTGGCGCCTATTGGAAGACCTTGAACATCTCAACCTCAGAGCCACCAATGGCAGATTTGCTGACGACAACTCTCCGGCAGACACCTACTACTTCTCGTTCACAAGCTTGATACTAGACTGTACCTTCATTTCTCTTTCCCTTTCTAAACATGTTGTCTCATTCCATCTGGGTGACAAAGGTGACAGTGATCACCGCCCTCAAGAGCTCTCATTTCAAACCACTACACCCATGTTCGAACAGTCTCAGACTGCTCCAAAAACAATCTTCACAATCTACAGAAGGATTAAAATTCCATAAGCATCAACGGAGAGCCTCTTGCAATCTACCACACTCCTCCTTAAGACAAGGTCTGGAACAAGGGAAACAGATAAATGGGAGTGCTTCACCAACAGAATGGCAGAGTCCTTCACAGCCCCTATCAAAGCAAAGGTGCAACAGGACCCCAACAGGATGGAGTGCATTTCAAAAGCACAAAGGGCCCAAATTAGGAACACAAAATATACAATCTATTGCACGTTAAGAACCCTTCGTCACAACCCATCCGACAAAATCTCCTTAACACCATTAAGACAGCAAAAAGCACAACTCAAGAGACAAAAATGGGCTGCCAACAGACAAATAGACAAGGAGGTTTGGGCAAAACTGTATGCTGACACCAAGCTAAGAGATAGGGCATGATTCTGGGGAACAATTAACAGACTCATTCACTCCTCACATGAGGGTGTTTCATCTAACATCTCAAAAGAAGACTGGGCAAAATACCTTGTGGGCCACCTCTATCAAGACCACACTTCACAGTGTATTAGAGCAAAATCTACAACATATTCAAGAGGAAACCCTCAAAAGACTCTACTTGTAATTCACACTGAGGAAGAGAATGCCACAGCACCCCCCTCAACAGGAAGAAACATGACGCCCACACCATCACTTGCACATAGCATCACAGCAATCAGAAAGCAAATAGGAAAAGGACAGCGAGAACCAAATGGAATCCCCCCTGCACTGTTCAAATAGGATGCAGAATTCTGGGCCAAAGCCCTCGTACCTCTCTTCACCGAGATAAGACAAATTGGTACACTTTCGTCCTCCTGGAGGGGCTCAATAATATCCCTGATATTCAAACCTGGAGACGAGTCCCTGCCAAAGAACCATTGCCTAGTCGCTCTCCTAGACAACGAGGCAAAATATTTTGCAGGAATGCTACTAGAAGAACTCCAGTCCTGGGCCAAAGAGAAATCAATCAACCCTCTCAATCAGACAGGCTTTGCCAAGTCAGTCGGAACAACAACAAACATCCTGGCCATGTCACTGTTGATCGATAAGGCAGACGCAACAAAAATGTTGCTACACCTATGCTTCATTGACTACAAAGCAGCTTTTGATCACGTGAATTGCAACAGACTCTGGAGCAAACTGACACAATGGGGAATCCCACAGACTCTGCTAAACCTGCTAAAAAACCTCCACACAGACACATGGGTCCAGATAAAGCTCGGCGACGGCTCCTCTCTGTCAAGACGCATACCAACGAATAAGGGGCTTAAACAGGGGTGCGTCTTGGCTCCAATTTTAATCAACCTTTGCCTAGCAGATCTGGTACCTGCACTGACCGTCTGCAACTCACATGCCCCAAGAATAGGAGGAATAGCACTGCCATGTCTTCTTTATGCGGGCGACATAGTCCTGATCAGCCACAGGCAGGTGGGCCTGCAGCACCTCCTTACCATCACACTGGAATTTTCCAAAATCAATGGCCTAGACATCAACCTGTAGAAAACTAGGACAATGATGATCAAGAAAATCCTAAGGAAGATACCGGTCTGGTACTGCGACAAACCACGCATCGAACCAGTGACAGAATACAAGTACCTAGGCATTATCATAGATAAGGGAGGCAACTTTGTTGCCCTAAAGGACTCGATCAAAAGGAAGGGCTTCATCTTGGCTGTCACACTAAGGAAACTCAGCTCCAAACTGAGTGGCCCATCGCTACTTCCCTTAGTTCAAGTCACACAAGCCAAGCTCCTACCAACAATAGCCTATGGCAGTGAACTACAGAGGGGCAGGGATTCCAAGATCCTGGACAGCACAATCATAAGAGCATACAGAATTATCTACGGCCTGCCAACCACACCTCAACTGCACAGATTAGGCTGGAATTTGGTCTACAAAAATAGACCCTGGCAAGACAAGGATCTTATATTATCACCTGGCACAAAATCCGGAAAGCCCCACCAGAAACCCTCAGCTAGAACTACAACAGAGCCACCTGTCATCTGCCACAAGCTACCTCAAAAATGTCTGTGAAGCACAGGGCTATCGCAACTTTGGGAAACACCTATCACCAAAACTGCATTAAAAAAATTGGTATGGAACACAGTAAAACTTCTATCACTGATTGAAGACAAAGCTGCACTATCGAAGAAGGCTCATAGCTGGATGGCCTTGAGCACCTATACTGCTCTGACCCCTCAAAAATACTTCAATTTAGGATACACAAAAGCCGTCAAAATCCAATTCTTCAAACATCGTCTGGGGCTGCTACTTTGCACATAGCACCTTCAGCATTTGCTCAGTGATCATGGAAGTCCCTCTTGACACTTATACAGCACAGCACCGGAGGACCTGTTGCACCTTTTATGCACCTGAAGGAACCGAAACAGCTACTGAAACCTCGCTTTAGCCAAAGAGGGATCCGAACACGGAGACAAGCCGCGCTGGCCTGCTTTTCATCAGAGGACCCACAGTTGAACTGTCGATTGGTAAAATTCTTGACATTAGTGGGCAAGAAGATGCCAGCTCACTGAGAGAGGGACGCACAGCTAAAATACCACACAGCAAACCTGAAGCACTTATGAGGAAATCTCTGGATCACTGGATCCACACTACACCTTTCGCCCCTCTAATGCCTACTAGCATAGCAATGTCAAACAGATTCTAGTGGGAAACAGGTTCCCATCGACGGCCACTCCACCAAAGACCTACAATGCGAACTCAAAAACTCATTCCACAACTATTACGGTTTACGATTGTCTAAACAACATTTTTTTTTTCTTCTTCCTCTATAAGATTTTAATGCGGTACATTTTATGCAATGTTGTTTATTAACTAAAAATAACTTAGACCTAAATAAAAAGGTCGCTGTAAATTTGCTTCACCCGTTCAAATCTGAACAACCTGGCCATAAATATATTAGACCCCTGTTACTCTTTTGGTGGATAACATTTGTTCTCGACTTCAAATATGGAAATGATCTTCACTATCAAATAACACAGACTAATCCATATTGGATACAATATTTTAGTTGAAATTGACAGGCACATTTTTTTATTACATTTTTAACGTAAATCTTTTTCGACAAATGTGCCTAATGGCTACAAAATGTTAATCTTTAGTTATATATCTGGCATGTATATTTTTGCGCATGCCACTGATGGAAATAAACTAATACAATTAGCACATATCAGTGGAGGGATTCTCTTTAAGAACTAGAACTTAAATCGATTGGATAGGATATTTTGTCATCTGTGGAGTGTGGAATACAAATACATTCAATATACATTCAATATACCTATATATGCTTCTAAAAATATGAGTCATTTGTGATTGGTTTTACGATGCTTTAAGTACGAGATGTCTCTGCAAGCAAAGATGTCTTGCAAATGCATGCTTTCCAAAATATACTTTCAGACGGCTTCTAAAAGCAGTTTGCGTTTACCGAATACTCTGTAAGTAACGGGAACGGGACACGTTCTTTTGTTTACCAGTAACCTTTTAAATTATAGGACACATTTCAACTTTGCTGTCATGGTCGCAACAGGAATCAGTGATAACTATTTGGTTTGTTTCTATGGAGATCGCTTTTTGCAACAATATTACCACACTGGCAATTTCAAAATTGGTCTATCAAGTGCTATTTTGATATATGCTTTTTTACTCTCCTTCCCACAGTATTCAGTGACTACTAATGTATCAACAAGGGCAGGTTTGAAATAGGCTTCTTATCAGCAATATTTCTGTCTTATCAATCAAAGTACATGGATTGTCATTCGGGTCAAAGAGAGCACCAATGTAACGCTGAAAACAAAATGTCATTATATAGCGCTCTGCACAACAAACGTTAGCTAAAAACATGTCAAACTTTTTTATGTGAGTAAAAAACAAGGTTGTATTACCTTAGTATGAGGTGCTAATATTGGCACCTTGGTGTAAATATTGTGCTTTAAAATCGTAGAACTTAGTTAATGTGCCCGTCTCCATGAAGAGGAAAAAATACATGAGAATTATAAATAGTTTCCTAAAGCAGCACTTTTCAAGAAGGCTTTTAGTTACTTGTTTCTTTAACATATAAAGCAGAATACATCAAATACTGAACATTTTAACAATTAAAAGACATGCACAGGAAACTCTAAATTCCCTTAGAACGACAACAATAGGAAACAGGGGGAGGAGCATCTCATTGCCAGGCAACACGCTCCTCCCACACCCCACTGCACTTCTGAGAAGCCCTTGATGGAGCAGGGTAAACGAAAACATTTTAACCTCCTAATATTTATGTTGAATAATTAACACACAAGTTCGTTTCAGTAAATAACCAACCATGTATGTGTCATGATAAGGGTCATGGATAACACGCTATATCCGTGCAAACTAATTTACTTACATTTGTTAACGTGGATAACATAAATCTAATAATTTGCGTACTAATTAGAATAATAAATGCATGATTTGTGCTTGGAAATAAACTGTGTGGTGGCAAAGTAAAGCGGTTGGTAAGTAAGAAATAGCTTTATATGTCGCTTTTGCTAGGTAACACTTAATTGGGGTACGTAGAATGATGGGAGGGAAACAAAAAGGCTTATATTCTTTATTCTTAACTATGTTCTGTTTATCTTTATAATAGTTCGCTTAGGCCTGTTGTGCCGCGATGTAAAAATGGCTGTCGAGGCAAACAAGCTAGAGTACGCATGCGCGAAGGGTTCCGAAAGCGAGAAAGGCTGTGAACAAAAGGATCATGTGACCGTCCCAAAGCCTAGGATGGAAGCTTGGTCAAGGCTGCGATGACCTTATTATACAAACGTGTGCCAAAGAAGGACATTGCGAAAAGCGTGAGAAGTTGCAGTGAATATGTGAATAAACAATGAACTGTTCAACTTAAAGTATCAGAAAAGGATGCAACATTTTCACTTAGTAAGCTAGTATTAGGGTATAAGAAGACCTACTCTTAGGGAGGGGGCTCTGAAGCGGGAGACTGAAGTGCTGGAGCTGCGATTTTATATTTTTGATTGAGCACGAGACGCTGCTGCTGGAGAACCTTTTTGCTTTTAATAGATTTTCCATTTTAATACTATTAGACCTTTTTATTCTTAAAATACTAAAGGGGAAAAGAACGGGATTGTGGCGGGAAACACCCTATAGGTGGTCCGTCGAGAAGGCCTGTTTTTCAGGACAGATAGACAGTTTTCGGGAGTTCTATGCTGTGATCTGAATTCATTGCTGTGACGAACTTTGTTTTTCCATCTAATAGGTATGCATTGCAATTTCAATTTATTCTTATAATGATGCTAAATGTAATAATCTGAATAATAAATTTGAAACTTATTCATGCTTCTAAAAATTAGATAAACTTTATTATCTTTAAAACAATGAGTCTGTGGTTCTTTAGCTCAATGATAAATGTAAATGTTTAAAGGTTTATAGTGATTGAGCTGGTCTTAATCACCATCAACTGATTCCTACTAGTTGGTCCATCGACCAATGAGCGGAATACCTTAAAGTTTGAAAAGTATTATGTTGTTTTAAAAAAGGTATCCCGTCTCCTTCCAGCAAATCATTAACTGTTTTCTCCTAAGTAAAAACGGATGAAATCCAGGGAATATATGAGAGAGTGAATGTTTATGCGGTGTTATGGGCCCCACCGTCATATGGATATAGGTTGTGGAAAAAGGGATATTTGTACCTGGATGTCCAAAGCATATAGGAGAAGAAATGTTATTGATAGCGCTGGATGACCCTCATAGGGCGAATGCTGGCCTGATGCAGAGAGAACTTAACAGAGAGAACAGAGAGCGAATGTGTCTCTGTCACATTGCTCAGCAGTCTATTGAGTCCCCTTCATTTAAAGCAATGTTATTTACCCATCCTCGGTTATTTCCTTGTAGTTGATGTTGCCTGAACCAACTTTATGTTAACCTTTTGCGTTCTAAGTTGTTTAGTTTATTTTGCATTGGGCATGATCTTTTTACTTTCCTAAAATTATATTATAATATACTTACTTAAAGGGACTTTCAGCCACTTCTTGTCTCCCACTGGTCTGTTGTGTCATCCCTATTTTGCTTCCACCTGTAGGGGTTGTGGCCCTAGGCCCCCATGCTCTAATAAGGACTACGCAGACATGGTAATATGGTATCTAGAACTGGCCAAGGGCACCTGCGCCCGCCCCGTATATTGACAGGGTCACATGACCTGTGACAACTGTGATGGATGGGTGTAGAGTGAGTGTGGAAACCAGCCCTCTGGGAGTGGCTGGTGGAAGCACATCACTTATAACCACTAGAACGTGACCAGCCGGTCACTACATTCCTCCCAACCTTTATAAAAAATGGGACAAGTCCAACCTGAGGGAGAGAACAAAATAATAAAACAACAACTCCACTGAGTCCATTCAAGTTGCTGGCAGGACAGGATATGTGGACAGGTGCAGCTGGGAGCACCAGGCATCACTCCATGCCTCCGACGTTTTAACCAGATTCGACTCAATTCCACGCCACGTTTTCACGCTGACACGCTGACACTGAGAGCGAGCGAGCGAGGAAGACGCCGAATTTTGCCTCGCGTCTCCCGGCCGCAGCTCCTGCTACCGCCGGTCTCCTGTTGGTTTCCCGCTGGTCCCAGTCCCTGTTCACGGACCCGCTGGTTTTCTGCCTTTGCCGGCGGTGAGCGGTGGCGGTGGCGAGTTGCTCTTGCGGGCTGGTGCGGGCTGGCTCGGGCTCGGGCTGGCTCGGCTCGGCTGAATCTTGGCTCCCTTTGGCTCCCCATGGCGCTCCTGAGTCTGACTTCCAGTAGCGAGTGAGCCGCAACTTCCTG
Source organism: Calotriton arnoldi (assembly GCA_963921515.1). Taxonomy (NCBI): domain Eukaryota; kingdom Metazoa; phylum Chordata; class Amphibia; order Caudata; family Salamandridae; genus Calotriton; species Calotriton arnoldi. The sequence continues at coordinate 774,406 of CAWUFW010008034.1, read as the reverse complement.
CTGCTACTGCTACCGCTGCTGGTGGACGGGGCGAGGAGCTGAGGAGATCCGCTTCTAAGGACAGAAGAATTGGCGGTGACCAGGAGCCTCACAGCTACACAGCATCTGTGGGACAGAGAGGTGAGCTGGGGGACCTGAGAGAGCTGGAGGCGGATACGGGAGCACTGAGAGGCCGCAGAGGCCGCAGAGAGTGAGCCGTTGGGGGGTGCGGAGGCGGCCCGGTTAGTTCCGGGTGCAGCCCGCCCTGTAGAGCTCCACTCGTCCCACTTACCCTGAGCCTTGGATCTGGCAACCACGTTGAGACCTTGTCATCATTTGCCGCCATCTCCTCCCGCCATCTCCGCCATCTCCTCCATCTCCTCCCGCCCCTTGCCTCTTGCTGCCTTGGCACCTTGGCACTTTGGCACTTTGGCGTTATTGGCGCCAAGTTTAGTCTTGCCAGCACAGAGGAATTCTCGGTCAAGGGAGCGGCGAAGGAGCACTCAGCGGATGTCTTTCCAGCAGTGACACTCTTTTGGCATCTCTTTCGGCACCTTCAGGCATCAGCAATTAAGGTGAAAGATCATATAAGAAAGGCTCACGGAAAAGTCCAAGGATGGGCAGAAAGCGATGCCCGGGCAGAGGCACGGGTAGGAAGGGGCAAATTGATGAAGCAAGAGAGTGCCCAGGCGTGGGTGAAGGGGGGGAAGGCAGCCCAGTATTAGATCTCTTGGGGACCACGCTCAAACATTCACAAACTCACCCACTGATGGAACTTAAATCAGAAACGGAAATAGAAATGGAAACGGAAACGGGCATTCATTCGAACTGGAGTCCATCCAAAGACGGACCGGCAATTACGCCCGTGTGCCCCTTCACACAGGGAAAAATTCAAAGTTTCTTTTAAAAACTCACGCATTCTTCACATTCCACCGGTAATCAAAAACTCAATAGTAACAGTGAGAAGGACCCAAGGGAAAAACCTAGACGTTCTCGATCCTTAAATAGGGCAGCCTCCCTGAGCTCAGAACCGACCCAGCCCAAGGATTTACGAAGATCAATTTCCCATCCCACACTTCAACAAGTCGGAGATTCACTCAGGCTGGCTGGGGGAGATACCCATACTGTAACAACAGCTCAAGTTCACGCCTCAGCACAGGGAACGGTTATTGAGCTAAGCCTACCAATCTCCCCAGAAGTAAAAGCCCCGGAAGTAAAAGCCCCAGAAGAGGAGCAGAAGCAAAGGATTACACCCGTTCCTGCCCAGGGGGCCTATCACAGGAATTTTTATCAACCTTAGAAGCTCAAATAGATGCACAAATGGAAGCATCTCTATCTCAAACACCAAGGCCAGACATTATGCGTGTTACAAATACTAATTACCAATCGCTGTTCCATTTACACAAAGTGAGCAATGACCAAGCCAGTATGGGAAGTCCAGCAGACTATAACTGTGAAGATTTCTGTCTATACAAACAAGACACAATAGCCAAAGCTCTACTCTGGCAGTCACAAAAAATGGAGCTCCAGATTGATCTGATTCAGTCAATAGCAACAACATTAGTGGTTCTAGGGAACAGGTTAACAACGATCGAATACAAACTAGACCAGACGGAAATGGGCCAATCGTGCTCTTGTACTCAACTAATGGACAAACTGATCACATTACCGGAAATTTTGTTGGCCTTGTTAGATAACGCCAGGAAGAACGACCCACCCGCAATTATAACTAAGGATATCGGAGAGGCCGCAACCAGCCACATAAGGAAGACAAGGGAACCAGTATATCAGGCGATAAGTTCTCGCAACAACGAAAGCACGGATGTAAATACTCACTTCAGCACCAGCCTAAGCCCCCACTCAGACCTAAGCGAGAGTCCCAGTAAGCGAATCCTTAATGCATATGCTTCGGAAGAACTTTCTTTTGATTCGCAGCAAGCTCTTAATACTCATGTTTCTGGGGAATCTCTCTATTCACAGCAAGCTCCTATTATTCATGTCTCAGGGGAAGCTCCTCTATCTAGAAGAGCAAAAAAGAAGCTGAAAAAAGGTTTTTGAAAAAGCGCTTACAAAAAAGGTTTCAGGTGACTACAGGCCTAGGACAAAGAGCATACACAATTATACAACAAGGAAAGCCGGTTAAACTTTTCCCCATTTTAAATAAAAGACCAAATTCAGGTTCTAATTTACACTCCAATCACTTAGTTGTTAACATCCAGAAAAAGGAGTCCTCCCCGACACGAGAAAATACTCAGAGTATTCAAAGAATACTAAATACAGACGAAATAGTAAATGGCACGTGAGGTGACTGTCCATCGATTTCAACACAACCAATGGGCATGGTCGGGCCCCTGGCTGATACTCCAGCGATACATCAGTCCAGTTCGGGAGAATTACTAAACAGCGAGAGTGGAAACCATCTTCCAAATAGGCACGTGGGTCAAATTATGGCCCCTGGCATCCCTTTCAATGTAGGAACAGCAGCCATACAGAATGGTATCTATACCATTTGTACTTTGCCTTCCACTTCTATTAGTCCATCAACAATGACTACACATATAAAACCTCCTCAAGGAATACTCACGCACACAACGGTCAACACCATAAGGAATGACGAACAGGTGCACAAAACCTTGCTGAGGGGGAACACAAATATACGAGACTGCACAAGAAATCTCAGTCCATCTCAATTTATGAAAGTAGCTGCGGAGAAAAATGTTACATGGAAGCAAAGCCATAGCCTCTCGCTACACACACAAGGAAGTGCTAGCTGGCCCCTAGCGTTAAGGGACTGTGAGGAAACAGGCCAGGGAGAAAGTGAAAGTTCAGATCTCCAGTCTCATCCATTGGGGCAAGTCTTACATCCCCGTACCAGAGGGGACGGAAAAAAGAAGGAAGAAAATCCATCTGCTGGCTTAATATTTATCCCTCATTACGTCTCTAACGGACCAGCTGATATTTTGAATAGAGGGAACTTATTAAAACTAATTCAACATATTCCTTCTCTCAAGCATCTAACCTCAGTGAAACTACATTCAGTAAAATTTGCCCATATATCGGGGACAAGGGCACCTGAATCCACCATCACAAGCTGGGACTCAACTGCCACCAGAGATGCCATCCTCAAAGCAGCCTCCATTTTTGATGAATGGGGCATAGAATTAGAGCCCACCAGGCCAAGGAAATACCCACACATCCTAATTGAGGACCATAGACCTCCCACTAGAAAATGTACACTGAAGGGAGCTTGGGGGGCAACCCATGATTGGTTAGTAAGTACAACACGAACATCCAATCCATTAACGATCCACTGTGACGAAAAAGACCGGACAATTAGTTGGCAACCCGTAGACCAGAATTTGGAGGGGGCAACGACAAATTCAGCTCTTAAGGATTATAACTTCCTTTATGCTACCTAGCCCGAGAGAACTTTCACTCAGGCCAACTGTAGTACCCATTCAGCATGGGAAATTGGCATTAAAAGACCAACTCACCATCATCTCTTGGAATGTGGCGGGGCTGGCCTCAACGCTTCGTTCTAAACAAGGGCGCGACTTTTTAAGCAACAACGATATTATCTGCCTCCAGGAGACTTGGTCACTCACCCCAACAGCAATCTATGGGTACCATGAAAGCTTTCAATCAGCAACACAAACAAGCTTATTTGGGCGGCCATCGGGGGGCCTTTCGATCTTTCTAAAGCAATCTCTCATGGTCTCGATCTCTGCTGATACGCGGGCCCATAAGAACATACAAGCCATAGCCATTAAAGGCCTAAGAAGCAGTCAGAAGGCTTTCTCATTGGTCCTCATAAATTGTTACCTGAATCCCCGTAAAACTTCAAAAGCGCTTGCCATGAGTAATCTGTGCTCGACCATTAAGACAGTCATCGAATCTTATCCCGCGCACGAAATTCTGTTGGTAGGCGATTTTAACACCAAACATTTGGGCCGTCGACATAATGTGGGACAGAGTAATAGCGATTGTGATGAATTTAACAATCTACTCATCACATATGGCCTAAAAACAGCAAATCAGACTCCGGATGCCTGTCCCACGTTTAAGAAAATCTCCGCAATCGACTACATCTTCATGTCAAATGGTTTGATTAATCATCTTCAGAGCTTCGCCATCGTAAATCACACAGAGAGTGACCACAATCCCCTGGTAATAAATCTGAACTTGAATCACCAGATAGCAGATACAGGCCAAGAGCTAGGCCATTCCACAGAAGATGTACTAACCAACATGGTGAAACAAATAAAATGGCAACCATTTTATTCGCCCCAGGTGATGAACTGACTCAATGAGGTGAACATCCGATTACAGGAACATCCAGGGAATTTTCTTTTTCTTTTAGCAAATTGGGATTTTATGACCAGAGAGTTGGGAGCACTCTTTCAGGGCCATAAAGGCCTTTTCAAAGCGATCCCAACATTTGTCAAGTGACATAAAAAAAACACTGTCGGAACAAACCATTAACCTCACGCGGAAGAACCTGAGGAAGAAATCTCGTCTGTTTAAATTAAATCCAACTTACAGAAACTTATTGGCAGCAAAGGAAGCACGGAAAACCCATAAAAAAACCATCTGGGCCCTGAAACGTGCTCAGCAAGACGAAGAATGGAAAAAGTTATTCATTATGCTCAAAGAAGGATCTTTAGCTCGTTTTTGGGAGTATGTGAACAGATTAAAATCGCTTGGACCCCTGAAGACAAATGCGGTCTCGGCCCCTGTCTGGGAGAACCATGTGAGAACTCAGTTCCAGACACATAATTTAACATCTACCATGGCCCTAGTCCCATCGAATAGAGGTGACCATCAAACCCCAATCCAACCAAGAGATATTATAAGATTAATAAAATGCATGAAATCAAGTGGGGCGCCGGGCCCAAATGGCCTCCCTGCGGGGATCTTCCAATCCGCTCCAGAGGGCTGGGCAATGTTATTGACCCCACTATTCACTATTTAATACCGCTTATACCCTCGGAAAAACCCCAGAAGCCTGGAAGGGATCAATATTATGTCCAATTCACAAAAAAGGAGATCGGCTTAATCCAAACAACTATCGCCTAATAGCTTTGTTAGACCTGGAAGCCAAAGCATATGCACGTATCCTCTTGAAAAAATTGGAAAATTGGGCTGAAGAAAACGAGTTGCTCCCTTTCTTTCAAACAGGCTTCCGAGGAGGAGCTGCAACAACTGACAATATAATCGCATTATCTGCCCTCTGTCATTACGCAGCTCAGCTGCATCAACCTCCACTATTTTGCTGCTTCGTCGATTTAACTGCAGCGTTTGACAAGGTTAACAGACAATTGTTGTGGAAGAAATTAGCGAACTGGGGCATTCCATCCTCACTTTTAACAGCTATAATGTCCCTCTACTCAGAAACCTGGGTGCAGGTGAAAACAGGCCCCACGTCTCTCTCGGCCAAAATCTACATTGCTGGTGGTTTGAAGCAGGGCTGAGTGCTTGCCCCCCTTCTTTTTAATTTGTACACTGCCGATTTAGGAAAAGCTCTTGTTAATAAATGCCTGGCCCCTCCTCAACAAGGAAATCGTTCTATACATATTCTTCAGTATGCAGATGTCATAGTCATCATGGATCATACCAAAGTGGGCCTCCAACGAGCACTGACTAGTTTTCATGAATATTGTACATCCAACTATCTTACCATCAATCCAGATAAAACCAAGATTTTAGTAATAGGTAGGCAAAAACACAAAAAACGTATTACATGTACAATTGGCTCTAGGGTAATTACTACAGTGCAGAAATATAAGTACTTGGGGATATGGCTCACAGAAACAGCAAGATCAACCGCTCATAAAAAGGATCTGATCCATAAATCGACGGCTATAATGTATGGTTTAACAAAATTGAACAACAAGCTAGATAGTCCATCAGCAGAGGCTATAAGAAAGGTCACTCAAGCCTCACTTCTTCCAGCACTCTCGTACGGGCACCAAGCATTTCCGGGTGCTTGTTCAGAAACCTTAGAGCGAGCTCAGTGCGTGGCCTATAAAAGAATCTATCAACTACCAAAACACCTTTCAAGGGGCGAGACTTAGACTAGAGCTCGGGTTAGTTAAACAATCACTAAACCTCGAGGCCGACTTTCTAAAATACTATATTCGAATTTTAAAATCTTCAGGGGATACCTTAAAAAGCTGCCTCAGAGTCATATTTGAAAAAACTGGTTCGCCATGGAACAAGCAGCTCATGAAAGCTATGGATTCCCTTGAAATAAATAAATCAGCACTAGTTCTGACTTGTATTTCCTATATCATCTGGAAAACGCGCATCAACAAACAAGTATAACAAGTTTCTTATCAGCAAGACCAGGCAGTATTAAAAACACTACCCTTCCAGATACCGTTGAATGATTCATATTTAATAAATAAACCTCAGCCTTATTTTACCGCCCTGCTCAACCCTAAGGCCAGAAGAGAGATTATGTATATGCGACTGCTGGCACTCCCAATTACGGACTTCAGTCGAGCTTGGGCAATTCAAAACACAGGAGGGGCATGCCGCTTATGTGAATATAAACGAGAATCATGGCTGCACCTTCTGTGCTGCTGCCCGACTTTAACAACAGAAAGGAGGCTTCTCCTTAGAGACCTTTGCTTGAAAGAAAAAGTAACCACCTGCCAGGGAGCCTCTGCTCTATGTTTTACACAAAATGAACCTTATATCCTGGCTCGCTGTGGAAGATTCGTTCAAACTATCAGGGGTGCTATGTACCTTGGCTTGGCCCCCCGACTTAGTCCTCGAACCGTTCAAACGTTGATACTGGACTATTTCAAACACAGGCCTGCGAAAGACCATTTCCCAACACAGTCACCAAGTATAACCACTTGAAAAGAAAAAGAGTATCAGCAAAAAGAAAAGAAATTAAAGCAGTCTTGGTGATTTGAAGGAGCCAGCAGGGTGACACTTTCTTATGGGTCAAGCCAAAAAACAAAAAAAAAAAACAAAAAGCAACGCCCAATTGAAATCATGATAAGAAGCGCTTAAACAACCACTGCCATTTTAATTATTGCACTTTCTCAGAGCTTGTTTTATTTCTATGAATTGAGATGTTCTTACTTCTTTTAATGTTTTATTGTAATGCAATGGTTTTAATTAACTTATGCAATTAAATAAATAAATACCCCCCCCAAAAAAAAACAGAAGGCTCTGGGCACGAATAGCAGTGTAGATGAACTCTGGATTTCTCGCTCACCAGTTCGTATTGTCACAGTACACCTGGGGACTGTGGGTCCTGTCCCACCTGATCACACTGTTTGGCATGTGAGGGTGCATGCCGAGCAATAGTGAAGTCTGTTGCTGGTACATTTTCAAAGGCACTTTGGCTCCTTGGCTTGCAATCCTCCAAAGACAGATGACGTACGAGAGACTGCAAAAGATTCTACCTCGGATGCCGCTGTGCTTCCAGTTGCCCGATGGGGGAGCAATTTTCGACATCCTTCTCTCACCAGGATTCCCCTCTCATGCCAGGATTCCCCTCTTACGGGAATCCCCTGAGGCCCTCTTCACCAGGCTTACATGGGACTGTGTGGACTACGCCGCGTGCCTCCAACGCCATACTATAGGCCCATTGAGGAATTGCTACGAGTCCCACCTTCAAGTCACTCACTCCACCTCATGGTAGTTGTTTCCAGGTCGTGGTACTTCTGCCATACTGACTCTGGTGCACCGGCATTGACCGGTTAGTCTTTGGGGTAACCAGACTCCGACAGAGATCTTTGTGCTTGCTGGTACCTGCTGGGGAGCTGCTGGAAATGCATCTCTCATGTAGGGATTCCTCTCTCACTGGTATTCCCTGAGGCCCTTGCCCCTGGATTGCCACAGGCCAGTGTAGATTGCTCGGATCCTCTTTTAGGCCCCACGACAGCTGTAACTCAGGACGTCTGAACAGGACCACAACCCAGTCTCACCTGCAACCCCAAAGGTGGATGCCACAAATGGTCCAGCTTGCTCTCTTCCTCAGGCTTCAGGTTCACTCGGTCGAACCAAAGATTTTTGGGCATCCAGCTTCTCATGGTGCCAGAGATGCATCCCTGACCTCTGTGTGTTTCTTAGGGAGAGTGCTTCACGCTAGATGCCCAAGGCGTCTGAGATGTTCTTGGGGATGCACTTGGTTGCGATGACACTCACAGTCATATTCTGTACTTTGCGGTACGCCAGATGTCTACTACACACCCTTCTCTTCTTCTTTCTTTGGACTCTAGTGTTGTGGCCTCATGGCACACTTCTTACCTTTCATCTTCATCCTCTTAATGACACAGTCTGATGCCAGCTTGTCTTACTCTTCTTTCTTTTGACCAGGCCTCTCCATGTGTCGTGCACTTCACATGGGTCACCCTGGCCATGTCCTACCCCTAGTATTGAGCCTTCTCCTCGTCCAATGCCCAGACCTCTCGTCGTGACCTTCTTCCTCATGACCTCTCACAGGTCTTCTTGGGCTTCACATAGGCCTTATGTTCTTCGAGCTCTCACAGTCTCTTCTTCGAGCTCTCACAGGTCTCTTCTTCGAGCTCTCACATGTCTCTTCTTTGAACTCTCACAGTGTTGTGTAGTTCCTACAAATCTATATAGGATCTGCGTGTTTAGACAACATAAACTAAGGGATTGGTGCCCAGACTGATTCCAGACACCCCAAAGGATATGTTAGTCCGTAGACCAGCTAGCTCACAGTGCCACTATAATCCCCACAACCTTACCAAGGAGAGAATCGTTTCTGGCAACTATCAAACATGACAAACCTGATCCATCAGGGATTGTGGAAACAGTACAGTACTTTTCGCTCAGTCACTCGTGCTGACTTTGTCTCAGAGTGATACAAAGAATAAACTGTGGTGACATTTTCAATAAGTATTTATTGAACCAGCGTCATTCTAGTACAAAATATGTGTGCTACAACAACCATGAGACAGAAACAGATATATACGATTAAAGGCACCACCAGAGTAAATAAAAGGTAGAACTCTACCATAGTGCTAAAACAGTGAATATATGCAGGCATATAAATACATGACAGTAGTAATGCATACTCCTACGATGCAATCCTAACTAGATGTACCTAAGTGTGCCTAGCATGTATGTAGGTGTATAGCCAAGAATCCCCCTCGGAAAGATCCAATCCCATTACCTGATGTGAGAGAGCGTAGGACCCTGTCTTGGTCTCGAGTTAAACACCCCGTGAGGGATGTCAGACCACTACATGCTGGAGTATTGGCGTGCAGGGACCTCAGCGTCTCCTGCCAGTGTGTCAGCATGGAAGTCTTTCTCCTCTGGTTTGCCCAGCGAAGATGTGGTGTTTATATACCCAAAAGGTACCCTCAGGGTTCATGGCATGTCGGCCAAGGATAACGATAGTGGTGACCCTTTTGGCCAAGGATGACGACAGTGGTAACCATTATTCAGAGTTATTAAGTGGTAATCCTGCTGTGATACTGAGAATCCTCATGCATAATAAATGAGGCTAGTTTTCAGAGAAAACCACACAACATTTATGCAGCACCTAACTAGGTAAAAGATCAGTACCAAACCCGTTATGTAGAACAATGGTTGGATGAATTTAGGTAAAAGGTCGTGTAACTACCTAGGCCTATATTTGGGTACATTGGGGTTCATAACAACAGGTCTCTTCTTCAACCTTTCCCAGGTCTCCTCTTTGACCTCTCACAGGTCTCCTCTTCGACCTCTCACAGGTCTCCTCTTCCCTTGAGGATGCACCCCTTCTGCCTCAAGGCTATGCCTGCTTTCTTCCTTTCTTTCCTTCTTTATTTTTTTGCTCACTTTTTTGATCTCTTTCCTTCCCTTTTTCCTTCTTTCTTTCTTGTTTACTCTCCTTTCTTCTTTTATCCATCTTTCCTTCTTTTTTGTTCTTTCTTTCATTTTTCACTCTTTTCTCCCTTTTTTACTTCCTTCCTTCCTTCCCTTCTTTCGCAAGGTTGAGGCTAGCAGCCAATGTTAGCTTTTTTAGATCTGGGTCAGCCAAGACTGTTTGGTTTTACAAAAAGTATGTGAGCTGTTAGAAATGGGGTTTCTGGTTGGCTAGGGCATGCACCTAAGGCAGGCAGAACCCACCACTCAAGTCAGGGCAAGGGAGTTACACACATAAGATAGCCCTGATCACCCCCTTGGTAGCTTGGCAGAGCAGTCAGGCTTATCCCAGAGGCAATGTGTAAAGCGTTTGCGCAACAAACACACACACACTAGTGACATGTTAGGCACACCACAAAAAAGAGTCTCCACACAAGGTTATATAAAGATATCCTTTGTATTGTTCATAAAACACATTAGACAATAATCACATAAATCACTGTGCCCCTTGGCACTTGTCATGACATCAAATAGATCACAAATCACTTTGCCATAAGGCAGTGGTCATAACATTACAGAGAGCGCAATAAAGTAGTTAGTTATAAGTTGCGCATGTCCTAAACACATCATGAAAGGCATCCTTACATAAGGCATGCAGACATCGACATCAACATATTAGTGCTAGTCCTGTCTCTTGGTGGTAAACACACACAACTCACCAATACAAGGTATTGCCAGGTAAGGCAAGACACCTGCGCTCCTATTAGGCACTATATGGTCATGTGTGTGAATTTTACAATTATGCGGAGGCCTCTGTTGAGAACTCACCCCGTTCTCTCAAACAAGATACCATGCCCCCTGGTATGCAGGCACAAAGGGGGCGCACACATACTGGTGCTTCTAGGTGGGGAGCCCTCACGGAGTCCCCCACATACCACACTTAAAAGGCAGCTGCCCAAGAACGTGTGGTGCAGCTGCTACCAGTAAGTAGGCATCATAATGGCCCCCGCAAGCGGCACTGACCTCCCAGCATGTCCGAGACCTCTCCGAGGCCTCATGGACTGCTGTTGCAGGAAGAAGGGCAAACACCTCAGGATTGCATAGGAGACCTTGCCCAATCCCCACACTCTGCACACCACTGCTGCTTACCCAAGAGCAGATGCGGCGCTCCCTTTTGGAACTTCCCGAAATGCCCCCAGTTCGGTCTCACCATGGTTTGGAGGGTTGTGGCTGGACTCCCACAATCCTCCCTATGGTCCAAGGCTGCACGTCGACATGGCGGGGTGGAGTCTCCCTCTGCCCGCTCTCCTGGACTCCCGGGGTACAGCCATTGCTTGCATTCTCTGGCTTTCCTTGTCAGCTGCCGTCTCTCTCTCTCGCTGAGGGGTGGGCCGGCAGGTCTACAGTGACTGGCAGGAGCCTGCGTGGCTCTGGCTTCGCCTAGAGGGAGGCGGGTTGCCAGGCAACGGCAGGGATTCCTTTGTGACGGCTGCGCTCTCGCAGGGAGGCCCTCAGTGGTTATTGAGGCTAACAGCTTCATGCACGCTGCTGTCCTGGCGGGTCAAACACCTCTCACTATACTACACGGCCACTGTGACAGGGAAGAGCCCAAAAAATGCAAGCACAAACGGGGCACAGCTGAGTTTTACGTTATACAACACTCATAATGCCCTGACCATGAGGAGACAGCCGAGAGATCACCACGTGCTCTCGGGGGCCAGTGGAGGGGCAAGAAATGAAGCGCGCATCACACGCAAGGAGGGAACCAAGTGCTCACCCTGTGCTCTACTGGCATGGACAAGGGGCATAAGCAGCCCACCTGGGAGATCACTGGGGCACACCAGCAAGGTGCACACAGATAGGCCAGCACAAGGGTCCTCTAAGCATAGTGGTAGTCCTTCTCATAGCCCAACAGGCCAAAGAATTGCCAAAAGGCTTGCAGCCAAAGCAAGCCAGACTTATTGGCTTTGCCAAACCTTGTTTAGGTTTCCTAATATTTGGGTTCCCTGGATAGCTGCCCTGACCTTGATGACCCTGGTTTCCATCTCTTTTCTTTGTCTGAAGCAACTTGCTTTTTTACAGCAGTGATTGATGGAAGGTGCGTCTTGTTAGGAGGCAATGCGCTATTCGCCTACCCTAGTTTAACTTCTAAAAAGGGCTCATCAGACTGATGCTGAAGCAGAGCTGCAGGGGAGGCACACTGCTGGTGTGCTCAGGGCACATGACACTGGTTCAGCACATTTACTGAAGGCTTCCTGTGCTCATCCATGCCACTCTAGTGAGGTCAAAGGTCCTAAACTTCGTTCTGAATAAATCACAAATTACCTATACTTGTGAAGACCTGCTTGTACTCAATCCTTCATTGTATTGTCTGTTCCAGTTAAGCCCCCGTAACTGTGTAGCTTCTGCCTTTCATGCAACCCCAGTCACATTCAACTTGAATTGGATGAAGGATAGAGCTGCAAGCTAAATTTTCTAATTTGATAATGTTCCCTAATATGTCGAAAAATCCAGTTTGATCACAAGTTATGATTCTTTTATTTCGTTTAATATTCTACATCCAGAACAGTGATGCAAACAAAAAGACAGCTAACACGTGTTTTGCCCCTTTTGTAGCTGGGGCTTTCTCAAGGTTGATAATAAATGATATGTTCATTGTAAATTATGAGAAGAGGTAGGACAAGGAAATGGGTAGTAGGAAACGAGAAGAAGGAAAAAATGAGGTATAGACACCGGAACAAGAAAAACAAGGAGACCAAAATTAGTCAAATTAGTTGAATTGGCCAGGTGCAGAATGCATAACAGAAAACAGGAAAATATCAGCAACTCGAAGCCAAAGAAGTTCCCAGCTCAAGGGAAATTAAGATTCAACAGGACAAGTAGTCAATACAGGGATCAATTAAAATACAGGTCCAATCACAAATGTAAAGTTCAAAATAAAATCCTGAAAAGAAACATAAATGAGCACCATCAGTGACATAAGCCACCATATGTAAATTGTTTAATGCAAACAGGTATGAAAAAACATGTGACATGCACAAAACGCAGTGTAATGCCACGCAGTCCAAGATATTAAAGACATAAGTATATACAGTTCAAGTTGTCAAGCATGGGGATAATATATGTTTGTTCAACAAAGAAAGCAAGATGTTTGAACATACGACTCCCAAAAGGATTTGAGATTGGCAATACGGATTCCAGAGAGGCTTTTGTACCATTCATATGTAATGTGAGTGACAATATCAAAAAGAGAAAAGAAAAGAAGAGGGAAAAAGAAGCAACAAAAAGACAGTCAAAATCTAAATTATTGCCAATTCAAATTCCTATTTGGAGTATTACAAACAAAATAACAGGAAAAATGGGGAATTGCCACTAACAACAGATGCACCTTTAAACTAAAGGTTAGTGAATCACTGGATCATCGTCTTCCAAAGTTGACTATAAAAGTAAGGTTAGCAACATATTTTGCTGCAATAATGGAAAGTGATGGAGGAGAGGGGATGAAATGTTGCTTTTCTTGTAGCCAGATCAGAACCCAGCATCACAGAAAGGGGCATATGTATCAAGCTATTTTGAGGTTGCAAACACTGTGAATCGCAAAAAAACAGTGTTTGCGATTGCAAATTAGCCATCCACCAATGTATAACTGAAATTTTCAGCTCAAAATAGGTATTCGCAAAAAAAGCGAATACCTATTTTGCGACTCGGAGAATCTGCAAATAATTTTGCAAAATAGCGAAATGCTATTTGCGAAAATCGCAAAAAGCGCAATCGCAAATTGCGAATTTGCAAACATATGTATGAAAAGTTCGCAAATTGCGAATTCATGAAAATCGCTATTTTGCACATGCAGTTTACCACCAACTCAAAGCAGGTGGTAACCAGGTGCAACCCATTTAAACAGGCCCACAATGCAACATTAACTTCCACAATGGCAGCGCTGTATGTGATAGCCAGGAGGATGCGAATTCAAGCTGCAGCACAGAGAAGGAGGCTACAGGAACGGATATTCAGAGTGCGCATCACTCTGTTCCAGCAGACAGACTCAGAGATCCATGAGAAGTATAGGCTGGACTCTGCTACCATTATGGACTTGATTGCTGAGCTGAAACCCATGCGAGAACACCCAACACGCAGGACCCAAACCATCCCACCACATGTGCAGGTCCTGTGTTCACTGCACTTACTGACATCAGGGAGTTTCCAGGGGGTGATTGCAGCAGCAGGAGGGGTCTCCCAGAATTGAATGTCGCGCTTCTTCCATGCATTCTTGGATGCAATGGTACAGAGGCTACATCATCACATCCAATTCCCCAACACACAACAGGCATTGCAGCAGACAAAACAGGACTTCTATCAGATTGGCCAAATTCCCCATGTCATTGGCTGCATAGATGGGACCCATGTAGCCCTCTCACCCCCCTCAAACAATGAGTATGTATTCAGGAACCGCAAATCATATCATTCCATCAATATACAGGTAATCTGCAATGCTAAACATATCATAACGGATATAGTTGCTAAATACCCTGGCAGTACACACAACTCCTTTATATTTAGACACAGTGGGATATACACACGTCTCACTGGTGGCGAATTTAGAGAGGGCTACCTGCTAGGTAAATGCATGTCTAACACTCTAACATACAGCTAACGCCAGAAGTGAGAGGACAGTGATTAACTGCATGTCTTTCATCCTGTAGGTGACAATGCATATGCTGTAAGAGATTTCATCCTCATACTGTATCTCAATCCAGCCAAAGGGAGCGAAGATACAATCGTGCACACAAATCAACGCGCTGTGTAATTGAACGGACATTTGGGATACTGAAGAGCAGGTTCCGCTGCCTGCATAAAAGCGGAGGAGCACTACAATACAGCCCAGAGACCTGCTGCAAGATTGTGGCTACTTGTGCCATGCTCCACAACATTGCAGCTAGAAAAGGCATACCAGTTGAACTCACCGATACAGATTCAGATTCATATGAGGGCCCAGGACCATGTTGCAGACCAGCAGGTGGTGTAGGGGCAGCTGCGGGCCGACAGAGACATGATGAGATAACACAAAACTATTTCCACGTGGGTAATGATGACACAATGCAAATGTAGATTTGTGCATGACTGTGTTTTATTTTTCCTTTAGCTGCAGGATGAAAATTAGTCACACAGCCAAAAAACAGACTGTGGCACAATGTCTTTCACATGTCATGTCCACAGTGCATGGATGAAGGCTAAACGAAAGACCACATGCCATGGGTTACTTCACCCATTGGCACTCTGCTTTGGTGACAGTTTATTTTTTGCGTGCACGTCCTGCTGTTGCACGTTCAGGGTGCTGACTGCTCTCCCTTGAGGCATCCGATGGTGTTCCCTGCCTCACACTCCTCCGTCTGTGTTCGGGAATTGGTGGGGTGATGCTGCTTCTGCTTGAGAGCTCCTCACTATCCCCTGAGCCCATGAGACCGGTGCCACCCATGGTAGCTGGCTGCAGCTGGTCCACTGCATTTGTCACCTGCACCAACCCTTTGGCCACATCCTGGCTGCAGTGTGCCATTTCCACCTGCCTGCTGACTGACCGGCGTGACAGCACGGAGGTGGCATTAGACAGGCGGTTGACCGCCTTTCTATAAGTATTCAGGCGGGTGTAGAGTCGTTGTTTCCCCCTGCGTCTGGATGCCTGGTCTCTTTTCATGGTGGCACATAGTTCTTTTATTGCGCCCGTCATTTCTCTGATGCTGTCCGCACAGGCCTTATGTCCCTCATCGATTTTGATATTCATCTCTCGGATGCCCTCCTTCATATCAGTCAGGTTGTGGTTCACACACACCAGCTGCCTGTGTATTGACCTCATTGATTTTGATTGCAGGCGCTGTACCTTAACCATGGTGCCCTCCAGGCCGGAAAACACAGTGGGATCCTCAGCAGCATCTGCACTGGTGGTTGCCCTTGGCCAGCGTCTCCTGCATGTTACTTCCCTACGGTGCACAGGCAGCTGATCGTGGGCCTGTTGTGCATGCTGTTCCTGGTCTGGCTGCCCCTCATCCCCTATGGACTCAGGTTCGCCCTCTAAAAGTGGAAGTGGAGGTACAATCTGGTGGTGTCTCCGTGGGACAGGTGTTGGCAGTGTCGACTGCTCTGTGTCCTCCTGCCCTGCCTGGTCCTCTGTGCGTGCTGCCTCCTCAGCTCCTGAATTGTCATCCTGTGTTTCAGGTTGAACTGTGAATGAGAAGGCACATTTTAATTGTGTGTTCTGCTTCACATTCTTCACTAAATAAAGTTTTCAGAATTTAGCTTAGCTAAGTACTGTCTTGCGTTTTGTTCATTTACTGATTCACTTCTACTGATTCTACATTGCTGTGTCTCATTGCTCGACTGTATTATCTGTGTGCCTACATCTCCCATGATGCATTGCTGGGTGTGCTGTAAGAAGTGGAATGGAGTTGCATTGTTGCTTTGTTGTTGGTCCGTTCCTGAGTGTGTGAGTGAGTTGGTAATGTGTCAGGGCAGATTTGGCATGCATCTTACCTTGTCTGGTGTTTGGAGTGTCAGAGCTGTTGATGTCAGCCACACCACTGATACTCTCAGGCTGTAGGGTGGATGATTCAACGCACTGAGATGGAGTCTGGCGGAGAGGATCGACAATTGCGATCTTTTGAGGGGAACGCGACCAATTGGCGCATGGTTCCGAATCAGATGTGGTTGTAGGTACGCTGGACATGAGCAACCACAGGATTGGGTGTGAAAAGGACTGAGGTGAGGACTGGTGCCCCAGCAGCCCTGATGAAGTTGCCTTGACGGTTTTGGCAACGAAACATGTTGGCTAGTGACAAATAATAACGACCATGTGTATGCCTTGTTTTTAAATTGAGGACACTCACAACAGTGAATAAATAGTGTTGTATGTGAGTGCTATCTCGTTTTTAATATATTGAGATACCAATTATCTGTGCACGCTTGGGGTTAATCAAACACTGAGTGAACTTTGTAGCCTCAGTGTTAGGGGTCACATAAACCTGTTGTTTTGACCTTCCACCTCGATGGATTTCTTAGACACACCTTTTTCTTTCTTTATTCTTTTCGGGTAAGAAAGCAACCGATGATGATAACGTGGGCCTACTGGCGAGTACCATCCAGGAGCCCTTTTGATTTGCGCACTTGAGTTGCTTTCTTACCTTTCTCACATTTTTTTCACGTTGTTGGGTATTTTTTACTCGTTTTCTTAGTTCACTCTGAGTAATGAAGTGAACATGATTGTCTGGTGGTTATTGACAATTGATTTTTAAATGAGAACAGTCGGGACAATCCAGATCATTGATGATTGGAATAGATCTGGTTTGGGAAGGGGTATTAACAAATAGATATGACCCCCCTAAGAGTCCTTAAAGTGTTGATGGACTGTTCATAGAGTTCAGACCTTGTTGTGTTTATAATTGATGGAGTGGGGGGCGGTCTGATCTTTATTTCCCCCTATTGCTCCGTTTGTTGATATAATGTAGGGTGGACTCCACCAACTCGTCCAGTGGCGTGGATTCAGTCTCAGTGGATGTTCCCCCGCCAGTCTTCTTTGCCTCTGCAAGCCTGGTTGCCACCTTGTCCTTCGACCTGGAGCGCATATCGTACTAGCGCTTGCGTAGGTCAGCAACGGTGCGCTGGGTAACACCGATGGCATTGAACTTTGCCTGGATGTCCAGCCATATTTTTCTTTTTTGAGATTCTGGCACATGCAGGGATTTTTTGCCAAAACGTAACTCATGGCTATGTACCATTTCTTCTATTAGGACCTCCTGCTCCCTCTCACTTAACTTATGCTTCCTTTTGCTCCCAGCCTCCTCCTTATCCTTCTCCTTCTCCTGGGGATCCATTTGGTTTGGGTGGTGTTGCAGTCCAAAGTGGTTTGCTTCTCCTCCCAGCCTCTCCCACAGCCTCAGGCAATCAAGAACAGCATGGGCAGTCACACTTCCTGGGTGTGATGTCATCAAGCTGCACCTGAATTGCAGATTCGCTAAATTTGCGATTCCTTATTTGCGAATTCGCAAATAAGGAATCGCTATTATGGATTTCGCAAACGTATTCTGCGAATTTTAAAGAATCGCTAACATTTAGCAAATCTTTTTTTACATCACATTTTGCGATTCTCAAAATGCGATTCGCTAAAAAACGCATTTAGAGATTTGCAATTTGCTTTTTTGATACATATGCCCCAAAGAGGCATCACCATTCTAAGAGATTGTTGGATGAAACTACATAAAGTAAAACAAATTCCATCCTGAAGGAAACAACAAGAGGCCTCCCTTTTTCTTTCTTTTCTTTTTGCTTTGAGCAAAATATCTCACTAAAATGCACTCTTTAGTATTGACCCAAAGTCCATTAAAATTGTCTATTCCTTCTACAAAACCTCTATTTATTGCTCACTCAACAATCTGCTTTCAAGATTTGGGAAAGATGCTACAAAAGCTTTTTACATTTCTTAACGGGCCGAATCACAATTTCAGCCATTGAGAAATGCAAAACACCCTTTTCATATGTGTAAAGGTCAAAAACCGGTCACAATTTGCGATTTCTACCCAATAGAAATTACAAATTGCGACTGCAATTTAGGAAACCAAATAGGGACTACCTATTTGCAATTCTTAAAGAATATATACAAAGCATTTCCTAAATGTGAATTGGGCATTTAGGAAATGCTATTACAATTGACTCAAAGTTGCTGGTAACCATGTGCTATAAAGCCCACATATTCTCCTAGGGAATATGTGCGCTTACATGTGCACTAAGAATTTCAGGGTGCCTCCAGGGGGGGCCTTAAGGCCTTGGGTTTCGATTTCCTTAATCAACTTAGGAAATGCAAACCATTTCCTATTTGGCCGATAGATGGGAATGCAATAGCATTTCCTATTCGCGATTTCCTAATAGTGACTCCTAAAATCGCAAATTTTGTACATATCATTTTGCACTTCCTAAATAGCGATTCCTACAGAATCGCTATTTAGGGAATGCAAAATAAGAATTTTGTACATCTGGCCCTGTCTGTTGTAATTTTATATTCTTTGTGGATGAACAGCCAACACGTGTTTCGTCACTTCGTGACTTTTTCAAGGCTTTTGAAAATGCAAGTAGTAAGCGGTTTCAGTGTAGATGGTATAATCCAGGAATAGGTTATAGAATGGTTACCGTCAATACACAAAAAGAATGTACTTGTCAGAAGGCGGGGAGTAATGTAACTACAGTCGATCTCTATGAGTATGAGACGGTGGCCGAACGTTTGGCAAAGATAAAATCAGAAATAAAGGGATCCACTATTTCCGGAGAGTAAAAAGAATGCTAGTAGTAAAGAGACAAGAACAAGTCTGGTGAAACTCAATGTAAAATAGTTCACATTAGGCACCAGGAGTCTACGGTAAGCTACTGTGAGAAAAAGGCCAAGTCCCTGTGTGGCTAAGCTCCTCCTTTGGTGTATAACACTACGGAACCAGTGGATCACTTTATTTCTGGTTTTACCTTTGCCAAACGTTTACCCACCATCTCATACTCATAGAGATCGACTGTAGTTACACTACTACACGCTGTGCGATATTTGAAACTACTACTACTGACTATTGTTTTGTTCTGTCTGTTGTAATGCCTATAATGCCTGTTGTAATGCCTATATTTTAAATGTTGTACAGTGAGAAAGGCAAGTGCCGAAAGCACTAATTAGGAACTGAGAATGATACTCTCCTTTTGTACAACACTGGTTGATGAAGGATTATGGAGACATGAAAATAGAGATGTTGATCTCTATTCACAAATTGAAATTGCAGACTTTTGTTAGTCAAAGACAATCTGCTGCTCTACATCTGCAAAAATTATTTTATACTAATCTGTAGAGTAAGAAATGGGAAGATATTTAGGGCCAGGTGTAAGAAATACTTATTTTTCATTTCCTAAATAGCGACTCCATAGAAATTGCAATTTAGGAAATGCAAAATGGTATGTACAAAAATAAAGATTCCCTAATAGCGATGCCTACAGTTTAGGAATCGCTATTAGGAAATTCCTATTAGAAAATTTCAAATTAGGAAATGCTAAAGCAAGGATGATGTTCGGCCTACGGCCCCCCTTGCTGCACCCTAAAAAAGTGGTGTACATATGAAGCGCACACATACCATAAGGGCATGTGTGCACTTTATATCACTTTTAAAAAAGCATTTTGAAGTGTTTTTTTAAATTGGTCATGGTTATCATCGACCTAGAGTCAATGGTAGTTGCATTTCCTAAATGCCCAATTCGCATTTAGGAAATGCTTTGTACATGTGCATTAGAAATCACAAATAGGAAATCCTTATTTGCGATTTCCTTTTTAGGTGTAGCAAAATGCGATTTCTACTGGGTAGAAATCGCATTTTACTATTCCCAAACGGCCTTTGTACATGCCAAAATGCTCTTTAAGCATTTCTTAATGGGCCGAAATTGCAATTCGGCCCGTTAAGAAATGCTAAATGCTTTTCTACATCTGGGAGCATATTTATCATGCGTTTTCCCGTTCGCAAACGGGCTGAATCTCAGAATCAGCCCGTTTGCGAACAAAGCCTCTTGAGGATGTATCATCCCAAAAGGCCCTCGCAACATAGGGAATCGCAAAATTTGCAATTCCCTGTTTTACGACTGCATTTAAGGAATCGCAAATTGCGATTCCTTAAATGCAATGCAGAAGCACCCATGTTGTGCGATTTTGCCCTAAGAAATCGCAAATTACCACCAACTTCAAGTTGGTGGTAATTTGCGATTTCTTTGAAAAATGCACTTTTTTGTAATTTTCAAAGTGGCCACATGTGCACACATACATATTTCAGGGGTGCAACAGGGTGTCCTTTTGACACCCTTGCACCCTTGAAATTGCATTCGCAATTTGCAAGTACCTAATGGGTACTCGCAAATTGCGATTGTCTTCCCATTCATTTCGCTATTAAGGATTCGCAAAATGAAATGTTGATACATATGCTCCCTGGCCCCCAGCTTCTTGCTTCCGTGAAATACATGGATGAAGAAGTAGGCATGAAAAATTCAGACTTAATATTGGAACTGAGATTAAATCCATACTAGTATATTGATATAGACCTCGGAACAAAACCAACGTTCATCTCAGCTCTACCAGCTAGCAATACAATGGATCTCTTTTATTTGGCTGTTAAAAATTTTGAAACATAGGTGTCTTTCAAAATACACACACCGACAGAGAGTGTATGTAATTGAAAACCTTGTGCAGACTGACAAAAGAAAATTAGCTTAAAAAAAAGGATAACAGAAAGACCTATAAATCTATTCCATGGAATGCAAAGGACCAGGCAAAGGGTAATACAAAAAGCCTTGAAAAAGCCCTTGTGGCATAATAAACCAATCGGTGTGAAATGCATGTCATAACAACGATTTTCTGACAAAAGAGATTTACAAAATACAAAGATGAACGGATTGGCAAAGAAACAGATTTTGGAAAAAAATGGCTTTATTAAATAAAAACCCTTATTCACAACCATCAATACGGAATGACTACCAAGACCAAAGCTATTGAACCTGTATCAACCTTTTGTGCCCATTGCATTCCTGATATAATGCACTGAGAGACACGATGTATGAAGGAGACATGACCCAGTGGAAGCAGTACAAATTACTTGAAAGAAAAAACAAGTGGAAACCCGAAGAGTGTCTGTTTTGAAAAAATATGAACATAATGACCTAGCTAGAGTCAAACAGTTTATTGTTCACGGAAGTTTCAGACTTGGTTTAGCTCCACTCGACAATATGTTTTTGCAAACTCTAATTCAGAACTTTTCTTCCAGCGTCTTTGAACCAGTGAAACAGTAAAGAGAGATCACCTGTAGGAACCCTGAAACAAGAACATATAGACAATCAGCTAGAGAGAATTCTAAAGCCCTACTTTGTCAACTCCGCTGTATTCATCTGCTACTGGGAAAATGGTCAGTTAGCAAGGAAATTGAAGGCAAATCCAGGCGTGAAACAGGATTGTCTGCTGGCTGAAGGGATTTTCAATTAGTATACAAATGATTAACTTCATTTTCATAACACAAAGCGTTGCAGTTAAAGGCAGAACACCCTATGTTTTTCGAAAAACTCTAAAAGTTGCAGCAAATATTGCAAATTAAACAGCATAGTGGCTGAGTGGTCAATAAATGTTACATAGACCACAAATAATGTTGACAAAGAATAACATGTCGCTGCTAAATCGAACTCTCCTGGACCGGGTGCTCATCCAGCAATTTATGGATGCTGCAGGAGAAGCAGGACACTGAAAACGGCTAACAAATGTCACAAGCACATGATGAAGTACCTACTCAGGGACTTATTCCCAGAAGTGATACTCAAGGTAGGATTTTTCCTCATAAAGAAATTTCTGGCAAATCGATTTTGTTTTGCAGTTCTATTCCAGAAGAAGATGTTAGCATGTTTACAAACAGGTAATGCGAGGAAGATGTGGAAGATCTCATGGAAAATGGCTAATTGCTGAATGACACTTTTCCAGACCCAAACCTACTACTACTAAAGGAATCTTCGGCTAACACACAGATCTGAAATTGAAGCTTCCAGTCATCAGTATAATCCTGAAAGGGACAATAACCCACAAACCTCCGGTCTTTGTGAAAGAGAGCAGCATTTCACTTGACAGATAATCAGTATTCAGAGCAAGTAGAGGAACTGAAGCCAAAAGAACTGGCATTAAAGAAGACATGATCATCTTTCTTGTTGATGACCAAGCTGAAAAAAAGATTTCACTTGACTTGTAAAAAAAAAAAAAGAATTACTGGACAGCTTTTGAAAGTAGTCTTCTAATAAAGAAACAATTGTCCAATGATGTAAATCATTCTAATATATTTGAAGCCAACAAATCAAAATTGTCATTTCATCATCATCGTTGAAACTTATCATCTGTGAAGATCCCCAAGGATCACAGTTATATTTTCTCTTGTTCAAGATTTAAATGCAACTTCTGGCTTTGGTCATCTCAATTATATCATATCAAATTCGAAATGTATGTAGACCAAGAAAAAAATTAAACGGAAATAAACAATAACAATACTTGTTGCTAAAACCCATGCGCTTATAAAGGGTTGAGAACCATCTCTGTCTGAACGGCTATAAGACTGATCTCCTCAGAGTCAAGGAGTGTATATATTTTAAAAAGGCATATTTATCATGTAAAGTATTACTTCTGTAGTAGTCTTTTATGTACTCTTACATGCCTTTTGTTGATTGGCACTAAAACCAAAATAAAATTTGAATTTTCACCCGGGAATATTCATTGACATTTAGTACAACGAGGGCTGTGCCCTCAAAGCACTTTTATAATAGGGATTTGGACATTTTGAGACTGATTCTCAAAGGCATGTAAGAATATGAGACAGAGTACTTCCAAAGTGATACCTCCTACACGCATACCTGCTTTTATAAATCAGTCTATAGACTCCTCAGAGTATAATGTGTGATTTTACTGACCTATTGTGGGGATCGTGTGTCACATTCCAGAATGTGTCCTTATGGAATGTCAGCACGCGATGCTGGTTACGGGCTGGGGGACTGGCAGTTTCTGCCGATGCCTGTTGTCGTCGGATGAATAAACCTAATGTCCACTTATCAGTGGTCGTGGAGTCTTCCTTTTTCAGTAGCGACGAGTCACAGGACGACACCGAGTAACCCACTAGCGGAAGTCCATATTGTCCATGCGGTGGCAGCAAGTATTGGAGAACCATAATACGTGAACTGTTGTTTAGCAGTTCAAAGTGCATTTCATCGGAGGTGTGCAGCCTTGATCTGTGGCTGGGCGTCGGAGCTCACCCTTCCGTTCAGCATTGCTGAGGCTGTTTTTTTTGGTGGTGCAGCTGTTGTGGCGTGAGCGTTGCTGTTTCATTGCGCGAGGAGCACGGCTGGTGATGCACAAGTAGTAGCAGTCTTGTGTGCCTGAGGAGCGTGGAGAGCAGTTGGGATGGAGCGCATCTTCAATGTCGGCTCTGGAACAACGCACATGCACATCAACACGTTTGCTCGGCAACAGCCATCTTAATTTGCAGAGTGTTTCCTAGCAGCAAGTGTATGTGGATTAGTGCACATGTCGTTTTCTCGGTGGTGGCCATTTTGAGTTGGGCAACATTTCCTGGGCAGTAAGTGTTTGTGGATTGGTGCTGATCCAGCGATCAGGGATCGATACTTTTTCACAAACATAGGCCCATTTACATTACCCAACTAATCCCTTCACGCTGGGGTTCAGTGTGATGCAAATTTATTCCTAATTCACTAAATACACTTCAGGACCTGCATTTCTCCTAACATATAATTGTGTCAATGGACCTAAAGTTGAGTAGTTGATGTCAATAATATGTACTTATCTATGTGTCCATTTTTACTTAATAATAAACTCAGGGGCATATTAGCAAGACCCACGTTAAAATGTTCGCCGTTTTGGCGGCAGGAAACTGCCGCTAAAACGGCGATAATGGGCTTGCTAATATGCGTAATAGAATTCCAATAGAAGCCCAGGTTAGATGTGCAGGACATCTAACCTGGGCTTC
The DNA here is from genome assembly GCA_963921515.1 of Calotriton arnoldi. Lineage (NCBI taxonomy): Eukaryota > Metazoa > Chordata > Amphibia > Caudata > Salamandridae > Calotriton > Calotriton arnoldi. The sequence goes on along the minus strand of CAWUFW010008034.1, from coordinate 750,032 downwards.
TATTGGAATTCCATAACGCATATTAGCAAGCCCATTATCGCCCTTTTTAGAGGCAGTTTCCTGCCGCTAAAACGGCGATAATTTTAACGTGGGTCTTGCTAATATGTCCCTCAATGTGTAGTTTTATGTTGCTTACCGTAAATAATGTAAGAAAATAATGCAAGTACAGTTACACAAATACAAATGATGAATTATCACAGAGAGAAAACATTGGTAATATATAAATTCAAACTCATATCAAAATAAACAATGCATTGAGGAGTGGATAGGCGAAGAGAGAAAAGTTTCAGAGACAAATACATTTGCAAATGATTATGCAAATTCAGTAGATTATCTATACTAACCCGAATAAGAATCGGGAAAACTACCCCACTGGCCAGTTAGGGCAGCAAGGCCACTCAAGTAGAGATGAATGGCAAAGATTAAGTCAGGAGTCAGGAAAACAGGTAGGCCTCTATCTGGAAACAGCAAACCGACGACAGGGACGATCTCCCGCTAGCTAAATACCAGCCAACCCTAACCACTCCCACCAGGGACCTTCAGTTATACCCTAAAACCTAAATGTCCAACCCACATTTGTTTCATTTTTAAAACGCACTACATCTCCCATTGGCTAAGATTGGGGGTGTACTGTCACACCACTCTTCATCATGAACACTTTATTAAACAATTCTTTGTTCTAAACATTCAACATTACAAAGATTCATCTCAGGAACCAACTTTGAACACAATCATACTAAATATTTCCTTCAACATTTTACATGTTGCAAGTCTCTACGCCTCTATTGTTCGCCTCTGCCATCTCGTGAAGGAAGCTACACATTTCCACTTGTTTATTTACTCTTCCGTAGCTTAGCGGACATTTAGCACACGACGAAGGTCATTCACTTGTGCTTCTTCATTTCTCTCTTTGTTTGAAAGCTTTCTCGAACATTTTCATTTTTACTTAGCAAATTAACCCCAAACTGGCATGCAGAAGTATAGGCCCATGGTGGCTTTTCTACAGAAAACGAAACACAGACATTTATTATTCTTCAAGAAATGTAATTTTCAAAGCGCATCATCCCAGCATTGCACTAACCCATGCACAACCCATATTATTCCTAGCAATTATTAACGTACACAAAAGCAGCATTAATTTTATTATCGAAGCAATTTTTGCAGCCTAGTCTCATGCATTAGTCACACATTAGTTTATGCATGCGCATAAGCATTTCCCCATGTTTTAGCATTTATTAATAACATTTTCACAGCACACTGTTAATATGTGTTACTGAAGGTTTAATCTGAGCAGGTTTTATTTACGCAAAACCCTGCTCCATCAGTGCACATGTCTTTTTATGCAGAATCATAATTAGTGGGCGATTTTGTGTGTTTGTCTTCACAGTGACAGGCACACCTCATGGACTTCTGGACATTATTGATGCAGTAGGAACTTTTGCAGGGAAATTTTCAGGTGTCTATTGGAGTGGTAAGGTCAGTGGCATCATCATAAGTGTTGGTTATTAAGGGGTTGCTGACCTCTTTGGTAAGTTTGCAGCGCAATATGGAAAGGATTTCTTCACCGCCATCATTTTTGTCTGTTCCTGGCACTCCACTCATGGCCTGGGAACGATGGCATGAAGCTTTTAAAGTTTATTTGGAAGCTATTGATGGGGATACTTTTGCTTCTAAAAAGAAAAGAGCGTTGCTGGTATATAATCTAGGTGCGGAAGGTAGAAGAGTGCTCAAAACACTTCATATAGAACCTGTGCTCATTCATGTTTGCTCTGGGGATAATTGAGATGCAGCTGTGGTTGATGAGTATGCTTCTGTTGTGTATACTTTGAACAAGAGATTTCACCCCAAAAAGAACGTGGTGCTTGAACGCCATAAGTTTTTGCAGCGATGACAATCTCCTGGTGAAATGATGGATGATTTTGTGGCTGCGTTATATACTTTGGCTATAACTTGCAATTACTGTGAGCTCAGGGATGGGATTATAAATGACCAGCTGATCGAAAAAACAAACAACAAGAAAGTTCAGGAACGTCTACAGAAGATCCTAGTTTGGAAGCAGCACTAGCCATTGCAAGGAGTATAAAACATTGTCAACATTGTATGAAGGAGATGAGTGGGGGAGGCATGAATTGTGTGGTGAATCAGTTGATGAAACAAAGAGATAAAGGAGGCATAAAGGTCACTGGAAATTCTCGTTTGAATGTTGGCTGGGTTACCGTCAAAGCAGCAGGAGAGCATTCAGAGCGTGTTACATTATCGTGTTTCAGGTGTGGGAGCAAAGCATACGTGAGCAGTGCTAAGTTTTGTCCTGCCACGAATATTATGTGCTTTAAGTGTGGTAAGAGGGGTCATTTCACAAGAGTGTGTAGGTCATACATTGTTCAGAAAGGGCAGAGTGAAATGGGCATAGTAAGTTCCATTGAGGAAGATGTGTATGATGATGATGAAAATTGTGCAATAATGTTATCTGAAAATGAGACTGGACAAGTGTCAATTATAGGTATATCTGTGATGAATTTTGCTGGAAAGACTGCATGTTTGTGCGAATTGTTAAAAAAAAAACTAAGTATGTGTTGACCGATGAGTGTCATGGAGTTTTTGATATGATCAAAAATGACATTGTTTCCGCGAATCCCCTCAAGCCATTTGACACGCAGGATTTGTGTATCATCTCTACTAATGCCAGTAACCATGGTTTGGGTGGAGTGTTGATGCAGAAAAGAAGCAGTAGTAAAGAGGAGATTATTGCTTTTGCATCTAGAGCACTTCGCAGAGCTGAGCCAACTTACTCCACCATAGAGAAAGAAGCCATGAGTTTGTGGTGGGGTGTTCATTGTTTCAGGAATTTTGTGTGGGGAAATCAATTTATCCTTCGTATCGATCACAAACCTTTAGTGGATTTATTCAGTACTAGTAATGGTGATAGGGCAAACCCGGACATTGCTAAGTGACAATACCGCATGCAGGTGTTTCAGTATAAGTTACAATGTGCTCCTGGTGTTCAAAATTTTTCAGCTGATTGTTTGTCACGATTACCGTTAGAGGTTGATGGGGATTCGGATGTTGACTGTGATGAAAGTTTAGAAGTTGTTTGTGCCATTGATGCAGTTTCTGATGGTGTGTTATCAGAAGTGGAAGGGTGTGCAGCTGTTGAGGGTGACGAAGTCTTAAAGGAGGTAATCAAGTATGTGACGGGACATTGGCCATGTATTCATGAGATGAGTGAGGCCCTGGTTCCCTTTTAGAGGGCGGTTAATGAGTTGTCCATCGTCAATGGAATCTTATTGAGGGGTGAGCAGTTGGTGGTTCCTGGAATTATGCGGTCCAAGATTCTTGAACTTTTTCATAAAGGACATGCTGGCTTGTGAGCGATGAAGCACAGGGTCAGAGAAGATTTCTGGTGGCTTGGGGCAGACAGGTTAATTGAACATTTTCCGAGAGATTGTAATGCGTGTGTTTTAAGTGACAAATCACAGGTTACAGTGCCTCTCTTGTATCAGTGGTGGTCAGTAGTGGAATACCATGGCATAAATTGGCATTTGACATATCCTTACCATTTGGGGTTTTAGGAGCAGCACCCAAATATGCCCTGGTGTTAATTGATTATGGGCCAGATGTAGGAAGCGAAATAGCGATCGCAAACGCTAAAATTTGCAGAATTTCAACGTTTGCGACCGCAAAATACCCCTGTGCAATGTAGGTAGGAAAAACCTACTCGCAAAATAAAGAATCGCAAATTTTGCGATTCCCTATTTTGCAACTGCCTTTAAGGAATCTCAAATTGCGATTCCTTAAATGCAATGCAGGAAGCCCAGAAAGTCTGCGATTTGGGCTTAAGGAATGCAAATTACCACCAACTTCAAGTTGGTGGTAATTTGCAATTTCTTTGAAAAATGCACTTTTTGCATTTTTCAAAGTGCCATAGTGGCGCACATACATGCCCTTAGGGCATGTATGTGCGCCACATGTGCACACATACATATTTCAGGGGTGCAACAGGGTGTCCTTTTGACACCCTTGCACCCTGAAAATACATTCGCAATTTGCGAGTACCTAATGGGTACTCGCAAATTGCGAATGTCTTCCCATTCATTCCTATGGGCCTCTAGGCCCATAGGAATGAATGGGAAGGTATTCTTAATTGCGAATCGCAATTTGCAATTCGCAATTAAGGAATATTAAGGAATCGCAATTAATATTGCGATTCCTACCTACATTCCATTTTGCGAGTCCTTAATAGCGATTCGCTAAAAATCGCTATTAAGGACTCACAGAAATGAGTTTACCTACATCTGGCCCTATATGTCTAAGTGGGCTAAGTTGGAGTTTGTCAGTAGTATTGATTCCAGGGTGGCCATAACATTTTTGTGTAGAGTTATCATTAGGGAAGGTTTTCTGGAGGTTTTGGTTACAGATAATGGCACCCAGTTGGTGTCCAAAGAAATGAGCGATTTTCTGGAGAAGAATGGCATCAAACACGTAAAGACTTCCCCATAGCAATGGTCTTGTGGAGAGGGTCAACTGTGTTATTAAGGACTAGCTACAATTGGCATTAATCAATGGATTGGATTGGGTAAAGATCATTCAGGACATGTTGTGTGCTATGAGAATTACTCCCCATGTCAGTACTGGTATGGCTCCCTTCTCTTTGATGAGGGGCAGAGTTGCGGGTACGCATTTAAGCAGGGAATGGATGGGTAGGAAAAGTTTGGATTGTGAAAAAGTGGGAAGAGTGTTGGATGTGTGTAGTCGTGTTCAGGAGAAATATTGCCCTATGTGTGATGATGGTTCCAGCAGGGAGATTGATGTTCGTGAATGTGATGTTGTGAGAGTTGTTGCTTCTCGTCATGTTCGTAAGGGACAATCGAGATTTTCGCCTCCCATGTTGGTGCGGGAGGGAAATGATCATGTAGTGGTGTTGGAGAATGGTAAGATGTGGAATCAGAGCATGGTGGTAGTGGTGCCTAGCTTTAAAGCGAGCTATGTATGTGGAAGAATGGGGAAGGAAGTGCCCAGGAGTTCTATGAGTCCCATGCAACTTGAGAACACAGATGTTTGATGTTCGGCAACAGTAAAGAGGAGATCTGTCCCTAAAAAGTTTGATGATTATGTGGTATACAAGTAGATGTGTGGCGTTGATTTATGTAGCAGTAACATTTGTATTGTTATTTCTTTTGCCATTCATTGCACGCTGGATCTTTCTTGTTTTTTTTGTGTTGTTTATTATCATGTGTACTTTGTATTTTTTTTCATTGCAGTGTTTATAATGTTTTGCATTTATTTTAAGGCAAGGGGATATGTGGGGATCGCGTGTTACATTCCAGAATGTGTGCTTATCGAATGTCATCATGCGATGCTGGTTATGGGCTGGGGGACTGGCAGTTGCTGCCAGCACCCGGTGTCTGTGGTCGTTGAGTCTTCCTTTTCACCTATGTATCTAGGAGCACCGGCCCAGATGTACGAAGCCATTTAGCATTTCTTAACCAGTCAATCACTATTTCTGCCCATTAAGAAAATGCTAAGTGGCCTTTTCACATGTTCAAAGGGCCAAAACCGGTCGCAATTTGTGATTTCTACACTATAGAAATCGCATATTGGGCCGCGATATAGGAATCAAAAATAGGTACAACCTATTTGCTATTCCTAAAGCACATGTATGAAGCATTTCATAAATACAAATTAAGGATTTAGGAAATGCAATTACCATTGACTTCAAGTCGATATTAACCATGTGCAAAATAAAATAATGCATTAAAATACATTTCATTCTTGTGACATGAAATGCACATATGCTCTTACGGCATATGTGCACCTACATGTGCAGTAGGACATTTGGTGTGCCTGCAGAGGGGCCTTAAGCCCAGGGGCACCCTTGGCTTTGCATTTCTTAAATTCCGATTTCATAGTAGGAAATCACAATTCTAGGAAATGCAAACCATTTCCTATTTCGCCCATAGGTGGGAATGCAATAGCATTTCCTATTTGCGATTCGCTAATTGCGATTCCTTATCTGTAGGAATAACTATAAGGGAATCGCAAATTTTGTAGATATCCTTTTGCATTTCTTAAATAGCGATTCCTAAGGGAAATGCAAGTGGGAACCTTAGTACATCTAGCCCATGATTTACGATTTCGCATACAAGGGATGTGAAATTTGCACTCTGACATTTTACAAATCAATAATTTTGTTTGAGATGTCATGAGTGATGTCATGAATGATGTAAGTTAGTGTGTTACCAATGTAATGTGTGCGGTTATAAGCAGTGCATGGCGAGGTTGTAAGTTACAGTGAGCTGCGCAAACTATAAGTGGTGAATTTTAGTGCTCTTTTATTTTTAAACATTAGTTTTGATCTTCTTTCAACACTGAACTGTAATGTCACTTTTTTTTTTAAGTTCAAAATATTTTATTTTATTTTGTTTATAGACAACTAATAAAGACATTACATAAAATGTTATTATTTAGCAACAAAATACCTAATAACAATTCACAAATTGACCCAAATTATTTAAAAATTACAATAGGTATTGAGATATTACATATTGAAAAGATACATAAAGGGGAGAAGGAAGGAAAGGTGAGGGAGGGAACAAATATAACAATTGATGCATAAGATTTACACAGAGCTACTATATTTTATCATACGTATAATCTATTTGAGTTAAAATCAACATTAAAGATATAAATACAACATTAAGAGGATAAATATACATCCACAGGTAACCAAAAAGATTGATATGCGAGCGAATTATGTGAAATCCCATTCATGGATAATTGAGCACCTCTTCTAGTAAAGATAACCCACGACCACCAGGCATTAACAGATAATATAGAAACATCTTTCCAACAAAAAGTGATGGATTTTATAGCTGCTGAGATTAGGAAATTAAAAAGTTTGCTTTCTAAATCATGTAAGTTTTGTGAAATAATAGCAGATTTACATATTATTAATTGATAGGAAACATCAATATGGAGTTTTAAAATCTTTTGTATGATAACCCAAACTTCAGACCAAAATTCAAAAACCATAGGACAATCAAAAAGCATATGTTGTAATGTACCTGGATGTAATTTACAATGCCAACAATCTGCAGAGGGAAGAAGTTTAGCCTTAAATAAACGTGATGGAGTCCATAAACAATTGTATAGGATATAAGAGTTGGTTTGGTAGATCGAAATAGGAAGCCAACCAGATATACTGCTAAGCCAAATATCCTTCCATGTGTCAATAGATAAAGAAAGCGAAAGTTCATTGTTCCAAAAAGATGAAATCATCTCTAAATTGCTACCTAGAGTATCTGATCATTTTTTATATAGAATGGAAACCCCATGAGACGATCTAGAGACTGTTTGAATGTAAATTGATAAATCTGCTGTAACATTAGACGGAATAGCATTGGGGAAGGAATCTAAGATTGAATTGCACAAATATTGATACTTAATAAGGTCAGATTTAAGTAAACCAAATCTTGCTTGCAACGTTTCAAAAGCAATAAAGGTATTATTGGAATAAACATCTTTAAGATAAAAAATACCAGCTCTAATCCATGAAATCAAAAACTAATATTCTTGTTTAATTTAATGACATTACTATACCACAGTGATAACTCATCAGTATTATTCATGGGAAAGAGAAAAATTAAGTCAAGGTCATTAAATAACAATTTAGTAGATTTAATAATAACTGATTTTTGAAAAAATTTAGCATTGTTATGCATAGACACTAAAGTAGGTAATGGAAATGGACTTACTAAAGATTTCTCGATACATAGCCATGCAGGAGGATTATTTAAAAAGGAGTGGTTAAACCATAATGAGCTTTGTTTTAAAAAAAAGCTTTATGATAAAGAAAGAAGTCTGGGATACCGAAACCAGCATTACGTTTAGACACTTTTAACTTTTTATAACTAATACGAGGAGATTTGTTGTTCCATAAAAACTTTGACAAAAATTTATCAACCTCTTTATAAAACTTTAATGGAAATTGAGTAGGGATCATGGCAAGGGTATAAAAGATTTTGGGAGCAATAGTCATTTTGATAGAGTCCATTCTGCCCCACCATGAAAGATGTAATGATGCCCATTTAGACGTTTTATTTTTAATGTAATTTAGGATGAAATCACAGTTTAAATTTATTGTTGATTTTATGGAAGAGGAAAATAAAATTCCAAGATATTTTAACTTATTCTTTTGCCAAATAATTTCACGCATGGGAAGCATATCATGAGTGCAATAAACATTTAGGGAAAAAATTCAGTTTTGTTGGTATTTAAAGTGTAGCCCGAAACTGTAGAATAATTTGTTATAATATCCATTAATGATGGGAACGAAGATATAGGATCACTAACAAATAAAAGCACATCATCCGCATAAGCAAGAGTTTTAACCATAACATCCTTAATATTAATTCCTTTAATATTGTCACATTTTCTTATAGAGGTAAGAAAAGGTTCAATGCCAATTAAAAATAAAAGAGGAGAAAGAGGACATCCTTGTCTTGTACCTCTAAAAAGCGAAAATTGATTTGAGACTTGTCCATTAATAAACGAGCAGTAGGGGCAAAATATAGAGCTGAAATCATGCGTATAAAAGTATCTCCAAAATTAAATGAGGACAACGTATGAAATAAAAATTGCCAATGGATTTTATCGAATGCTTTCTCAGCATCTAAGGCTAAAATTCCAGATGGTAAGTTAAAGTAGGACTTTGTTCAATAATATGTAGCAAAGTTCTTGTATTATGAGCAGAATACCTATTCTTCATAAAACCAGATTGATCCGGGTGTATAATAGAATCTAATATGGGGCCCAATCTAGTAGCAAGTATTTTAGCATATAATTTACAATCTTGATTAATTAAGGATATAGGGCGATAATTAGATACAAGATTGGGATCTTTATCTGGTTTCAGAAGTACTATAATTAACGCTTCTGTAAAAGAACCAGAGGTAGTTCCTGTGGATCCGAAAAATGAAAATAGTTGGTGTAAAAAAGGTAAAAGGTATGACTGAAATTCTTTGTAGAATTCCGCTGAAATCCCATCAGGACCAGGAGATTTGTTCTTTTTAAGGGATTTTATAGCTGATAAGATTTCATCTATGGTAATAGGTGCATCAAGTCCAATTTTATCTGATTGTGGAGTCTTGGGTAACTCACAGGAATTTAAAAGGAGTCGATTAACGAAGCATCTTGAAAATCAGGTTTATTATATAATTCAGAATAGAAATTTAAAAATTCATTAACGATTTCATTGTGAGAAAGAGCAATTTTACCATGGGCACTATGAATTGAGTTGATTTGAGTTTTATCCTTTTTTATACGTAGATAATTAGCTAATAGCCTTCCAGATCTATTGGTATTAAAACTAAATCTGGCTTTAGCATTAGAGATTTGGATACCTGCTCTTTTACTAAGGATTGAATTAAATTCATAACGCAATTTTTGTAGCTTAAATTTATATTGAGGGTTGTTGGATGTAATAAAAAGTCGTTCAAATTTCGCAATCTGTTTTTGAAGATTTTTAGCATTTGCATGAAAGGTTTTATTTTCATGGGCCATAATAGATATAGTTACACCCCTAATATAAGCTTTAAAAGCATCCCATCTATTAATCATAGAAGTAGAACCTTCAGGGTTGAGTATAAAATATTCTTGAATGGCGGTTAAAAGTTTAGGCTTGTTATACTCATTTAAAATTATACCAGTGTTCATACGCCATCTAGATTGTTTAGTAAAAGTTGATTCCAAATTCAAAACCAAAGAAATCATAGCATGATCTGAGATGTCAATGTTACCAATAGTAGGAGTAGTTATTGAACCAATTAGTTGCCTAGAAACCAATAAACAATCAATTCTAGAGTGGGAATTGTGAGGATTTGAGAAGAATGTAAAACATTTTTCTGTAGGAAAATGTAGTCTCCAAATATCAACTAACTTAGTGGCTTGAATAAATGATTTGAAAGCATAATACATTTTAGAAGGGTGAAACTTAGTAAGAGATAATCTATCTAATAAAGGGTCAGAGATAACATTAAAATCACCTCCAACAATTAAAGGGGCATTACCGACCTTTAGAACCTCTGTTGTAAGATTAGTCCAAAAACTGGGTCATCTGCAGTAGGACCATAAACATTTAATAAAAATAGAACTGAGTCATGAACTTTAATTTTAACGAGAATGTATCTACCATCCTTATCAGAAATTTTACTCAAAATTTGACAGTGAAGTTTTTTGCAAACAAAATAGCTACACCATTTTTCTTACCATTAGCAGGGAAAGAAACAATAACATCTACCCATTTCTTCTTCATATAATCTAAAATTTTATCATCTATATGAGTTTCTTGCATAAAACAAACATCCGTTTTGCAACTACCTAGATAATCTAGAATTTTTGTACGTTTAACTGGATGGCGCAATCCTTTAACATTTAATGAAACTACTTTAAAATTATGTGTATTAGCCATAATAGAAAAAAAGGAGAAAAAGAGACCAAAAAGAGGAAGATAAAAGAAGATCAAGAGAATGAGAAAAAGGTAGCTCCAAATAAGGAAAAGGGAAAGGAAAAATGAAAAAGATGGAAAAAACGACAAACAAAAGACATAAATATGAAATGTGAAACGCACTACACGCTTTACAAGCATGACCGGAACCGCTGGAGCCCTTCACAAAGAAATGTCAGTACTGTGTCAGAAAGGACATAACTGGTAAATATCTTAACTGGTAAAAATCATGCAGCAGAGTCATTGGTATCCATTGAGAGCTGTGACTGATGAACCAAAAAATGTCTCAAATCTTCTGGACGTTGAAAAGATTTCGAAAAGTTATCCTTCCAAATGCGCATCGTCGACGGATCAAAAAGACCATATTTGTAGCCTAGACTTCGTAGTTGAGGACGAAGAGCGGTGAATTCTTTGCGAATTGAGACAGTTTCTTTGGCGAAGTCCTGATGAATAAATATTTTATTTCCATTTACCATCAATGAAGGTATTTCTCTAGCTGCTTTTCTGATTAAAACCAAATGGTGGTGTCGAAGAACTTTAAAAATCATTTGTCGCGGTTTTGTGTGAAGAGGGTTCCTATGTGAGGGAATCCTGTGAGCCTTATCAATTTCAAACGTTTCTGGGAATTTAATTTGCAAAAGACCAGGCAATAAATTCTCCAAATATAATCTACAGTTATTTCCCTCAACATCTTCCGGCAAATTAAATATGCGTAGATTATATTGTCTGTTACGGTTTTCCATGTCCAATAATGTTGAGCACATAGGTGAAATTTTTGCCACAAGTGGAGAAAATGTGTCAATTTTGACCTTATTATCCTGTATTTTGATGGAATTATCCGATATTTTCATTGACAGACTGGCCATTTCTTTGCGCACATGTTTAACTTCAGAAGCAATAGTGTCTGTATTGACACGAAGTGCCTGAATTTCCTCAATATTAAAGATAGTGAGGGTTCAGAAGACTCCACTACTTTAGATTTAGCAGGAGGAGGAGAAATTTGCTGCCTCCTTTTATTATTAATAGCACTTTTAGTTTCCATTTTGAGTAAAAAGAGACAAAATGAGACTTGCAGAAGTAAAATAGTGTATGAAATAGCCAAAGCTGTGGAAATAACCAGGAAATGACTGGTGCAGCAGCTAAAATGGGTTGGGGGAGTGGCTAGGCCCAAGCCAGGCCCTTTCCTAAAAGATCACTCCGCCCCCTTGACAGAAAGCCTGGCTGTACCTGAAAGCAGTGCAAGGAGCAGGAACCAGGCGATGAAAAAACCCACTTCCGCTGCGCAGAATCGTCGACAAAAGCTCCACAACAAAGGTAAGTTGTTTATGAATGCAGCGACCTCCACCAGAATGCCTTTCCTGACTGGAATTCGTTGTTTAAACCCTAAAAATGGGCTTAATTAGCGTGAAGTCTCTCACGCGGCGGCCATCTTGAATCGCGCACTCGCGCGTCTCCTGTAATGTCACTTTAACCTTCGTTTATTTCAGTGGATTTCTAGGTTTTATTTTATGTAATACAAAATCTTTTTACTATACCTAAGTATAATATCTCTTTTAGGCCTGGGCGGAACATAAAAACTCTGCAAGATTTCGCAGAGATTTGCAAATGGGCAGAAAATGCACATTGCACTGCTCGTGCTGCTATGTATTACCTGTAGCATGTTCTGCGCTGAAAAATCAGCGCGAACGGCGACACGCAGTCGGCAAGCGCATGGCTATTTTTCTTTATCTAGCCTGCTTCATCTGTTTTATCCTGACTTTGTCCTGCTCCAACCCATCCAATCCACCCCATCTGTTCATTTTTCTTAATTATTCACACCTTCTCTTTACTTTATTGATTACTTTTTGATTTTCTGTGTGTATTGTGTTTCTGTGTGTGCTTTTATGACATTTTAGTATAGTTTTTTTTTCTTTCCTGACCTGTCCGATTCTTTCCCAGTCCTAGTCCCAAACTCCAAATGGCAGAAGCAAGCAGCACAAATTGCACCACCTGTGGCCAATGCAGATGGATGGGGGTGCAACCACCATTCTTGATGAGGCGGAGGTGGCCCGCATTTATCTTTTGTGTGCAGCGTCACCTCCCCTGCCTTTTGGCATCAGGCCACAGAGCTGGGATGGGTTACGCCATGCTTGAGCATTGGGTGCTCTGGGGGCAAGTGCCGCACTCTATGTGCTGCACCACTGGCCTCCTGTGCACCCAGCAGCAGCTGATGCACTGCTGGGTGCCTGCTCCCCTTTTAAAGTACATAGGGACCCTGGGGGATGAGGTACCCAGGGCCTAATGAGGTTTGAGGAGGGGGGCCACATGTCCCCCCTTCCCTTTAAAATATATAGGGCCCTGGAGAATGGGGTCCCCGGGGCCTAATAAGACTCTAGGGGGTAGCAGCATGGCCACCTCCCTTTGACATTATATTTGGCTCTTGGGTATGGATCAGAGAGGGCTCAGGGAGGCCCAATGCCTAATGCCCAATCCTACACTGCATGGCAAAGGCTCAACCCCGTCGCATATGGCTGAAGGCTGTAGACAGTGATGGGTTGGCTGCCTACAGGTGTTGGCCGCAGGGCACAGGCAAAGGACAGACCATGTTGCCACCCTCCACCACACATGGCCGAAGACCCTGTGCGCATGTGGCAACCCCACACCATGCGCAGCTTGGGGTTGGCTGCATGCAGGAGGGTTGGCCGCTAGTCCCAGTGGCCAACCCGCTATCCACACAACCAAAGGCCCTGCACAGCGTATGGTTGGCTGCCTTTGGAGGGTTGGCCACAGAGCCTGGACTGCAGTCAGGCCTTGTGACCAACTACCCTCCCTGCATGGCCAAAGGCTGTGAACAGTGTGGCATTGGCTGCATGTGGGGGGTTGGTTGCAGGGTTTAGCTGCCAGTCAGGCCCTGCAGCCAACCCCAAGGCGGGGTTGGATTTACATATGGCAATAAATTATTACTTTACATTAAAAAAAACTGGGAATTCACTGAAAAAAAACAACTTTATAGTTATGTGAAATGTTCTGTGACAACGTAATGTTTTAAACTCTAAAAACCACAGAAATTCACCAGTTATAGTTATCTCAAGTAACTATGACTTGTGCCCTAAGGTAACTATAACTCTTGCCATGCACTACTAATTATCCCACATATTATATTACATTATTCCGACCAGCACTCAGGAATCCCACTGTAAAGGACTTACTGGAGGTAACAGGAGGGCTTCTTGGCCCCCAAGGTCCCTCAGCGGCCAAGAGGACTTTATTCCCCAAGCAGAAGAGTGCCAGGAGGCATGTTTGTAGAGTGGTGGAGAAAGAGGGCATGGCCTACAAAGTCCTTACAGCAATTGTGCTCTGTGGGACTTACTGGAGGTAACAGGAGGGGTAGTTGGCCCCCAAGGACGCTCTGGAACCAAGAGGACTTCATCTCTCAACCAGTAATGCAGCTGGAGGTGCATTTGCAGAATGGTGGAGAAAGTTGGCATGGCCTCCGATAACCTCTCAGCAATCCCACTGTGTGGGACTTACTGGAGGTGACAGGAGGAGTTGGTCCCCAAGTACCCTCTGGAGCCAAGGGGACTTCATCCCCCAACCAGTATTGCAACAGGAGGCATGTTTGCAGAGTGGTGGACAAAGGGGGTGGCCTCTGAAGTCCTCTCAGCAATCAGGTTGTGTGGGACTCACTGGAGGTGACAGGAGAGGTAGTTGGTCCCCAAGGACCCTCTGGAGCCAAGGTGACTTCCTCCCCCAACCGGAAATGCACCAGGAGGCATGTTTGTAGAGTTGTGGTGAAGGGGGCGTGTCCTCAGGTGACTTCCCCCTCCCCGGCCGATTTTAGTCCCGGGGACCCCATCCCCCGAGGCTCGGCCTCTAGTCTGGGTGCCCTGGTCCCACCTAGGGAACCCAGACACTTTGTTGGGAACCGCACGGGGAGCCTGAAGGTCCCGGGTCCCATGCCGGCTCGCTGTGTCCTGCAGGAGCCACCATTGCTTTTGGACAGCGGGAGCTGCTGAACTTGCAGCTCCCTCTGTCCAAAAGCAATTCTGCTCTGCTTTTAGTAAGCGAGAGCATTTCTTTCAGCGGTGAAGCTCTCTCCGAGCCACAGCAAACTGCTATTCCCTGGTGTGGGCACCCTGAGACATTGCAGGAGCTGGCCCTGGGGGGTGGCGGTCTCCAGGTACATCTTTGGTTCCAGGACGGGGGCCACGTGGCCCCCTCCTTTGTTTCATTTAGACACAGGGAGGTGGTGGTCTCTGGGGCCAGAGGTCTGCAACAGACCCCCTTCATCATATCGTTTGAGTCCTGGGAAAGTGGTGGTACCCAGGGCTGTGGGGGGCTGCCAGGAACACCCACATTTCTCTGGTTATTGCCCAAAGAATTGTCGGTCCCCAGGGCTGGGGGGGTCCGTACTGCCCCTCATTATTGAAAATGAAAGCCCTGGGAAGGTGGTGATCCCTAAGGTTGTGGGGGGCCTTGATGCCCCAGCATTTATTTTGAATAAAGTCCCACGGAGGTGGTGGTCCCCCGGGCTGGGGAGTCTGCGTGCCCGCCCCTATTATTGAAAGTTAAAGCCCCAGGGAAGTGGTGGTCCCTAGACCTGGTTCAATCCCAGATTCAGGATGATGGCAGATGAGGTGTGTCACAGATGTGTGACATGTCAACAAATGAATGCAGGAAAAAGGACATACATTACTCACATAGGGAGTTCAGGTGGTCCATTCAAAAGGATGCAGATGGACTTTATCGAAATTACTGTTCGTAATGGGATGAGATATGTCCTAGTCATAATGTGTGTCTTCTAGAGCTTGGTGGAAGCCTACCCAACCAGAAGAAATAACAGTCTCACAGTGGCAAAACTGTTATTGCGAGAATTGATACCCAGGTATGACATGCCAGTCTGTTTGTCAGATATGGGAATCCATTTAAATAATGAAATCCTGAAGATGATTTGCACTGCATTACAAATTGAGCAAAGATTACATTGCAGCTATTGACCTGAAGCTTCTGCCATTGTCGAGCAGATGAATGGGACTATCAAGTCTTGTTTAGCAGGCGTTTGTGCCTCAACCTCACTGAAGTGGCCAGGTGCTTTACCATAGGTACTGATGAATATTCGAAGTATTCCTGATAGAAAGACTGGTATTTATTCCCATGAAGTCTTGAAGAGAAGAGCAATGGGATTTACTGCTGTACCCGCAAATGCACTGTTGAACATTACAGATAATATAATATTAGACTACTGCAAAAGATTGGCTGATGTGGTGCATTCTGTTTCTTACCAGGTTGCAGCTGCCACTAAATATCCACATCTAGAACAGTTCCACGACCTCAGTCCTTGTGATTGGGTTGCGATCAAGAAGCATGTTCAGAAGGATTGTCTGGAGCCATGGTGGAAAGGCCCCTTCTAGATCATTTTGGTGACCAATACTGCGGTGAAGTGTGGGGGAGTTCCAAACTGGGTGCATGTGTCCCAAACCAAGAAGGTGAGAACTCCCAACGAAGAAATTTTGCTCTTTCACCATGAAACAAGAGCATTGGTGATTGCATCACCACAAGCTGAGAGACCGTGTGGAGCAGTGGTACAGAGATCTCACCAGCAGCAAGAAGACGAAAGGGGTGAAGAACTGCAACACGTTGCACCAATTCAAATACCTGTTGCTGCACCAAGTGGCATCGAATTCTATAATGAAAAAGAAGCAGAGACTGATCCTCAATTGGGAGCTGTGATTGAAGCAACATTACAGCAAGAATATCCTGGTGAAGGCACAAGCACAGGATGAAGAAGAAACACCTGTGAAGTTCAATGGCCACAGACCCATAATCAATGAAGATTGAAACAAAGTTTGTCAATTGATCAAATTCCAGTGACAATACAGGAAGAAACAGAAACAAGTTGTGATAGTGACTCAGTAAAAAATCAAAAAAGGTTGAGAAATCAAAAAGAGTAAGAGTACCTTGTCGGAGGTATTCAGCACCTGAGTGGACTTCAGTCGCGGCTCCTAGTGGGAGTGCTGCAGGGTGGCGGGGCGGGGGAGGGGCAGGGCGGGGGGTAGTAAACTCTGGCGTACAGCCGAAGGGAGGTAAGTACATAAATAAATAAATAAAACGAATTACATTGCGCGCGCCGCATCGCCATTTGGCGTTGCAGCGCGCGCAATGTAATACGTTTTATTTATTTATTTATGTACTTACCTCCGTTCGGCCGTACGCCGGAGTTTACAACCCCCTCACCCTGCCCCCCGCCCCACCGCCCCACAGCACTCCCACCAGGAGCCGCGACTGGTGGAATTACTATCAAAATGAAGTGCTAAATGTCACAGTTGATTAACTGTGTGATATGAGATCTGAACTGTTTGAACTACCATAATATTACTAAAAATAAGCTGTGCTAGGGAAATAATTTAACAAAAATGAACTGTGCATTTACAAAAAGACTACAAAAATTTGAAAGAAAGTATATGAATAATAGAAAGACTGACATTTTTGAATTCCTATTTTTTATTTTAGCTTTTTATTTTACAGACGTTCAACCTTGGCCCGAGTGTGCGGCAAAAGAGTAGGTATAACACGGAGAAGGGTTAAGGATTGTATAATCCTGCTGGCTGGAAACTAATCATTAAAAGAAACTTTGAAAAAAAAATACTTTGCATTTTGAGCTTTTACTTTATACCTTTCTTCTGATACTAAAGAGAACATGTGCTGCCTTAGAAATAAGTGTAAATATATGATGTGTTCAATCTTCATGATAACAGTTAATATGATTACTATAGTATTAGGTAGAGCTTTATTTAACATCCAAGAAAGATTTCAAGAATGCAATCTCTACACAAGAACATATGTATCTGAGTGATGAAGAGCAATTGAAAGCCTCAATTTTTGCATCAATAGGGAGGATTACTCAACAAACGTTTATTCTAGATTAGTACAGGAATACACACATGCCATGGGATCTAAAGACTGTTATGGCTGTGCTCATTTGCCATCATCCGCATCAGAAGAAGTCATCTATTACCATATGCTTTTATCCTCAGAATTCACTTGTATATAGACGAGAACACTTGAAATATCTATTTCTATTCTAACTATGACTTAATACTTTCTATCAATCAATCAATTAATCAATCAATCAATCAATCAATCAGTGACTTGTAAAGCGCAGCCACTTGCCCGAAAGGGTCTTAAGGCGCTGGGGGGGGCACTGCTACTGGATGTTACCGGTGATTTGTCGAAGAGCCAGGTTTTGAGGTCCTTCAAGAACTTGGAGAGTGTTGGAGCCTGTCGGAGGTGGAGAGAGAGGATTTTCCATGCCTTTGCCGTGAGGAGGAAGAAGGAGCATCCTCCTGTTCTGGTCTTCTTGATGCGTGGTACTGTCACCAGCGAGAGCTGGGCTGAGCGGAGGGATCTTTGGGGTGCGTAGAACGAGAGGCAGTGGTTCATGTAGGTGGGTCCGTTGTTGTGGTGTGCTTTGTGGGTGTGGGTGAGCAGCTTGAAGGTGATTGTCTTCTCGACGGGGAGCCAGTGTAGTATCCGTAGGTGTTGGCTGTTGTGGCAGTGGCGCAGTAGGTTGAGGACTAGTCTGGTGGCGGCGTTCTGGATGTTCTGGAGTTTGGGGTGAGGTTCTTGTTGATCCCGGTGTAGAGTGCTTTGCAGTAGTGCAGTCTGCTGCTGAAGAGGACGTGGGTGATGGTTTTCCTGTGTTCAAAGGGAATCCAGTTGAAAGTTTTTCAGAGGAGGCAGAGGGTGTGGTATCAGGAGGAGGTGACAGTGTTGATCTGGCGGTCCATTTTGAGTTCGGAGTCCAGGATGATTCCGAGGTTGTGTGTGTGGTCCGTGGGGGAGGCAGGGTTCCCGAGATTTGGAGCCACGAGGTGTCGTCCCAGGCATCGGGGTCTGGGTCCATGATGAGTACTTCGGTTTTGTCCGTGTTGAGTTGTAGGCAGCTTTTCTTCATCCAGCTGGTGACTGCTTCCATTCCTTCTTGAAAGTTGTGTTTGGAGGTGTTGGGATCGTTTGATAGGGAGAGGATGAGTTGGGTGTCATCTGCGTATGATACGATGTTGAGTCCGTGTGATCTGACGATGGATGCAAGCGGGGCCATGTAGATGTTGAACAGGATGGGGCTGATGGAGGATCCTTGGGGGACTCTGCAGGTGGTCGGTGTGGGTTGCGAGAGGAAAGGAGGGAGTCTGACATGCTGCATTCTGATGGAGAGGAAAGAGCGGATCCAGTCGAGGGCTTTGTTCCGGATTGTTGCGTCGTGGAGTCTGCGGGCTAGGGTGCGATGTGAGACTGTGTTAAAGGCAGCAGAGACGTCCAGGAGGATTAGGGCCACAGACTCTCCTCTGTCGAGGAGGAATTGGATGTCATGTGTTGTGCAAGAAGGGCAATTTCTGTGCTGTGATTCTTCCTGAAGCCTGATTTGGAGGAGTCGAGGATGTTGTTTTCTTCTATGAAGGAGGCGAGTTGACTGTTGACGGCTTTTTCCATGACTTTCGCTGGATCCGGGAGTATGGAGATCGGTCTGAAGTTGTTGAGGTCGGTGGGGTCCACCAAGGGTTTTTCAGGAGAGGGTTGATCTCGGTGTGTTTCCAGTTGTTGGGGAAAGAGGCGGTCTCAAAGGAGTGATTAATGATTTGTCGAAGCTCAGGGCGATGATGTCTGCGGCTCTGTGGTAGATGTGGTGGGATCCGGGGTCCATGGGGGCCCTGAAGTGGGTTGACTTCATAGTCTTCAGGGTGTCTTTAATGCTGGGGTGGTCCAGCTGTCAAGTGTCAGCTGTGTGGTGTAGGGGACAGCGGCCGTGGGTTCTTCGTGAAGGTTGTTGTCGTCGAAGTCGTCATAGATGGTCTTGACTTTGAGATGGAAGAAGGCACTGAGTCTGTCGCAGAGGTCCTGGGAGGGTCGGATGTCGGTAGTCTCACTGTTAGGTTGGGCAAACTCTTTGATGATGCCGAAGAGTTCCTTGCTGTTGTGTGCATGGGTGGAGATTCTGTCCTGGAGTGCTTTCTTCCTTGAGTGTCTGATGGGTTTGTTGTGGGTGATGGTGGCTACTTTGAAGTTGTCAAGGTCTGCTGTGGTTTTGGAGTTCCTCCATAGCTTTTCGAGGCGTCTGCAGGTTCGACTTCTTTTGATCAAAAGCATGAATTTACACTCACAAAGACAATAATTGGAGTCAGCTTGGTATTATTCAATGCCAAATAGGCCTATAGATAATTTGTAAAAGCTTACCAAAAAAATGTAACCTGCTTGATGCGCCTTTAGAGAAAGTCTTTATTATGGCTTGAGAAACAAGAAACATTAACATAACGCATAGCAAAGACAAATATAATGATGCTTTGAAAAATGTTTGAAAGAAAGAAGAAGATGAATATAGAAAGAAAATGGTTTACCCAAAATTAAGATTAGAAAATCAATACAAAGGGAAGGTTTGTTTTTACAGAAGAAGGACACCAAAACGAACCAGACTTGGGGATTAGTAGTAGTGAACATACATTTGAATTAATGGGAGGTACATGACAAATTTTGCAAGGAGAAGAATCCGCAATTCCATGAGTTTATTTTGTTTTTGAACTAAATGCTTATATTCTTTTGGCTGATGATTGGGAGGGTTTTGTTATTTAGGAGTACTATTTTCTAAAATGTACCATGTGACTAGTATACATGCATTAACAATTTCTCCAGCACACAGACACATTTATAATACAGATAAAGGAGCTCAACTAGTAGGAACCATTTTTGGAGCAATCATTCCACCTGTAGGAGTAATTTTAAAAGACAACAACATTTGAAAAAGTGTTAATTGTTGTCAACAAGCTAGCAACATGCACTTCTGGAGCTTTGCTAGCAATAAACACTGAGCTGATTGTTATACGTTTAATGGTTTTGCAAGATTGCATAGCATTAGACATTTTACTCGCAGCAAAAGGCAGAATCTGCAAAATGCTTAAATTAACTCATTGCTGCTCCTATATACCTGATGAGAGAAAGAAGACAGAGGAATTTGCAAAGAACGTTTCAGATTTAAAATCTGAATTAGAATAGCTGGAAACACATAGGGGCAGATTTACAATTCCTGGCGCATCCCTGCAAATCAGCAGGGATGCGCCAGGAAACTTACGACATGCATCACCATCCTTGCGCCACCACTGATGCGCCGCATTTACAATGCGGCGCATCATGGCTCAAGGAAATGCAGATGCGTGTCGCATCTGCCGTCGTAACGTTGGCGCAGTGCTGGAGTTGTGTCGCGGGCGTGACGCAACTCCAGCACTGTGCCGACCCGGCCTATCTTGCACATGGTGCGTCACACCTTACGCCTGCTTCATGCAGGCGCAAGGTTTAGACGCACCGGGGTCAGAAAAGTGACTGAGTGAAATCTAGTAGATTTCACTCAGCCACTTTTGCGAAGCGTTCCTGCGCCGGAACGCCCCCCCCTGCTCCGGAACACCCACATGAAACCTGACGCAGGTTTCATGTGGCGCAGGGCTTTACTATGTGACTCATCTCCCTAGATGCATCACGTTGTAAATACCCCGCAGCATGGCGCAGGCTTTACGCCGCCGTTGCGTCACAGAAGTGATGCAACGGCGGCGCTAAAGAGGCTTGTAAATCTGCCCCATAGGGCCTTATTATGATGCAGCCCATAAAGGCTTTTGGGCCGCATCTCGGTTTAATTTCCGACCGTCGCATTACAATGCTGGCGGTCGGAAATTAAACCGGCCGGTCAATATGCCGGCTTCTGACGGGCTCAAGGAGCCAGCAGGCCTGTTAGAGGCTGGCCCGTAATCCAAAGGACGGCCTTTCCGCCCTTCAGATTACGATACTCGGTCTCCAGCAGGCTTTCCATGTCGGGCTTTCTGACATGGAAAGCCTGTCAGAGAGCAAGTATGGGGGCTCCTAGCAGGGGCATTTGCCTCTGCGGCCTCCAGTTAGGGGCCGAAGGGGCAGATAGGTGCACCCCTGTTCATCCCTGCACCGTGCGACAGGTACCCTGAGGTGCCTGCCGCACAGTGCAGGGATGAACACAAACTCCCATTCCTCTATGGGAGCTTGTGTTACGGCCAGTTTATGGCCGTAACACGAGCTCCCATAGAGGAATAGGAGTATGCAACTAAACAGCATGTCAGGTCACATCGTGATTAGGCAGTTGGAACTGCTGACCTGAGGTCTGTGGGTCCCGTCTCTGCGTCGGTGTCAGGCGGACGTAAGTCCACCTGGCATCGTAATCACCCCATAGTGTTTTAGAAAATTTGGGAAAAGGAGTTCATACAATTAGAAATTGGATTGCAACTGCAGGAGGAGTTTTTTTAAAGGCTATATTATTACCAGTGACAGCTCTAGGGCTATGCTTGATGTTTGTATCCTTTAGTCAAAAGTTATAAATATTAATTGCACATGAGAAGGAACAGAGAAATGAACAAAAGATTTGAAAAGAGTTTGACATTGAATCACATCATGAATGGTGACTATAGAAAGTCATTACAATTTCAAAGGAAAAATAGAAAGAGAAGGGATTCAACTGATGACCAGAGTGCCCATTGAACAGAACTCACAAGTGAAACCAAAATAGTGTGATGGTTTTTAAACCATCAGATGGGGCCCAATAGAGACTAAAAATTAGAAACAAAAAATTGATTAATACATTATGCTAAATGTGCCGTAAAAAGAGTAAAACTTAAGATTTAACTGACATGCATTTGAAATGTGCTAATTCGCAGTAAGTAATTTATCTATTTGCATGATTAATTAAAACTGTTGCAATCCTTTACATAAAAGAACAATTAAAATTGATGATACAATATTAAGACTTGTAGGTTGATCAAGTTCTTTCAAAGTTACATTCCTGTTTGTCCTCTTGAGTGCTGATGTTACCCTCTTCCACCACAGATGATGGGTTCAGAATGTGCCTCATGTTTAATAACATAAGTCAACAGTATCTAGCCTCTTTGACTGTACTGAGCTCATGATTTCAGTCGATTGAGGGTGCAAAGATGTGCAAAAATGTGCAAACAGTGCTGATGGTTGAGATTACATTTTGTCTGTGTAAGTTGAACAAATAAAAGTGCGACCATCATTTCATAGTAAAATGAAGTGAGAATAGCCTTGACAAAAGTTATTCTATCTATTTTTTGGCAAAGCTCAGAAACCTGACCAGGCGACAGCTTATTGGACGTCCTCTCCTGAAAAACTTGCTTTCACTGCCTGCCTGCATGACCGTATTTTTTTGCTGTTGAAGATTGGTCTCAGCAATGCTCTGCGTTCATTTAGTAGCTCTATGCATTTGCATAGCAAGTTTGTAATGTCTTCTTTTCCCACCCCGCATTGCCGGCATGCTGATGGTGACAGCGGGACGTAGCCATGGTGGTAGATGAAGTGCAGAGGGTAGTATTCCTAGATGATACTGCAGGTATTTCTCTTTGGAGGCTTTAGAAAACCCAATCTATCCCTCTCATTGCTTCACTTCCTTAGGTGATTGCTTGTATAAGTTTCCCCTGAATCACCTGAACCAGTGACGGGAAGCTTGTGGCTGCAAGCTTGTGCTTTAAGTTCCTCAGTGCCCATGCTGTTGCTGTGCCCTTCCTTTATATGGCTTCCTTTTGGGCAGCAAAGTTTCCTTTGTTATCAATTATAACTCCAAAGTATTTATGCTCTTGAACAACTACCAGCTGTTGTGTAGGAAAATGACAGCGGTATGGTGTTTTCTGCGTTGGTTCACATTTATGACCTTTGTTTTAAATTGATACACAAACCATTTTTTTCTGAGTAGTTTAGTGTTATGTCTAGTAAGCGATGAAGAGCACTTGCAGTTCAGCTAATAACTACGATGTCATCCGCATATAGTAAGTTTGAAAGGGCCAAGCCCACCATCTTTGGGGTGTGAGAATTGCATTTTTCAAGCCTTGTTGACAGTTCTGACACAAAGAGTTTGAACAGGGTTGGAGCTAACACACAGCCCTGTTTCAGCCCCATAGATATTGGAATCTTCTTTGTCAGGTAGTTACCTGCACCCAGTTTTACTTGCACCCACGTGTTTGAGTGCAAGAGGATTAATTGTTTTAGAAGTGAGGGTGGGATGTTCCACTTGGTCAACTTTCGCCAAAATATGTTTCTGTCAATGCGATCAAATGCAGAGAACAGAGGCTGTTCGGCTGCAATTGTGGCATCAATCATTAAAGAGAGAGTTAAAATATTAGTGGTAGTCCCCATGTTTCTGCAAAAGCATGTTTGGTTTAGATGGGTGACTCTGTTTTCTGTTGCCCAGTTTGTGTTTGTTAATTCGTGTAAGATAAGCCCTGCGTAGTATTTAGCATTGTAATCAATCAGGGCTACTAACCGGTAGTTTTTTGCCTTGTTCCTGTTGCCCTTTTTGTAAATTGGGGAGATGATAGAACCGCTCCATGATGCTGGGATTGAATCTGTTAGTAGTATTGTTTCAAAGTGTGGTTTCAGTGCTTCAGCCCAATATACCTGGTCTAATTTAAACAAGATATGGGGAATCCCATTAGGGCCCAGGGCACCCTCTCGTCTGAAATTAGTTATTCTCCTGGAAATTTGGTTGATTGAGATTGAGATTGAAATTGAATTGACCATTAATTGGTAGGTTCTTCTTGAATTCTTATTGGCTCCAGGTAAACTGGGTCAGTGTTTGTGCTAGAGTCGCTCTCGGGTTCTTTGTTGAAGTGAGAGCGAAGGAAGGTTTGTTAAGACCTCTTCAGTCAGATGTGAATTGGTCTTGTGAGTTGATGCTTTTGTTAGGGTATTAATTGTGTGCTAAAATCGAGAGCTGTTATTGCTCTTGATGTCTTACAAATGTCTTACAAAGGTTTGGCCCACAAGCTCTCATCTGCTGCCTTTTTGAGTCACCAGATTAGCCTTTTGTGTGTTGCTTTTAATTGTCTCAGTTCAGATTCTGGTGTCCTGGCCCCCTCTTTGGAGTATCCGTGCCACTTGGTTTATGGCTTTCTTGATCTGTTTTATTTGCACATTATTTGAGATGACTGGGTTCCCCTCCCTTGGATTTGATGCTCCTGGTTTTGTTGGTCCATTTTGTCTATATATGCTCTTCCTAGTGCTTTTGTGAAGCTTTCCCAACCTGTTAGTGCATTAAGTTCTGACGTTTGTTTTTCTTAGCAGAGTTTTTTTGCAAGGGCCAGGAGCCTTTCCCGGTCATGGGTTTTGCATCTCAGTCTTTTGTTATTAGTGGTATAAACTGGACCTGGTATGTTTACTAGCTGTGTGGTAGTTATGACCGGTGTCTTCATTGTGATCTATATTCAAGTGCTCCGATTGATAATCTACTACTTTACCAAGCAGAGGAAGTGAAACAAAGGTGTAATCAATTGTTGTACTAGTTGCTGTGTTATGGAATGTTGTAGCTGGAGGGTGGACTCCTGGAAATCAACCATTTAATGCATGTAAGCTCAGGTTTTTTAAGATTCCAAGAAGTTTCTTTGCTAGTTTGGTTTGTCTTCCCCACTTGGTACATGCAACAGGGTGGTCTTCCATGGGATTGTCGTCAACCTTGTGCCCAGCATATGTAGATTGAGGTCACCGGTGAATATTAAGTTGGGGGTTTGTTTGTCCATTTATAAAAATGAAAAATTCTTCTCCCAGCTGTTAATATCCCTAGTCTTATATCGAGGATGTAAATATACATTTATTAATACCAGGTATTGGCTTTTGTTTGACCCTTGTAATGGTATTCAAAGCGCTTGTATTGCATTGGGGGTGCTTGTTTAATAGATAGCGCATTACCGCGTAAATGTTCCTTGCAGAAATGTAAATTGTAAGGCCTCCTTTGCGGTGACCAAATTTGGCACTTTTGGTGGCTGGTAGGTAATGTACATTAAATCCTTCTAAATAGATTGTTTGGTCCCATGCAGTTTATATTCCAGGAGCAGAGAAGCAATGCTTTTTTTTTCCTTTTGTGAAATTTTCATTCTTTGCCAGGGTTTGTGATTCCTGGTGTTTATTGCCCTGGCAAGCCAGCCCCAGTCTTGCAAAACTATGGTTCCTGTTTCATTTTTCCCAAAGCCAGACTGCGCTATGTCCTCTTTGCTCTTAGGGTATGTGCTACAGGCCCCCCGAAGCATGGAGAATAATCGAACGTTCGAAGGATCGTGGCGAGACTCATGTTGGTTCTTGTGCTTAACTAGTAATGGTTTTCACTATCTTGGTTTGAGGAAGGGTAACAATTTGATGCCCCAAGCATGGAGTTGTGCTTGCTCATTCAGAATCCTTTCGGCTATTTCAGGTGAAGACTAGACTGCTTTTGTTGCTTTGATCTCTGGATGCTCTTTAGACTCCACAAATTCTATTGATTCCAAATCGCAGGAGCTTAAGCCCTTCAAGCTGCTGATTGACATTAGAAGCCGTAGGATGTTACCCCTGTTTAATATGTCCGCCCGGCCTGTGGATTTATATTCAGGGTGAAACAGGGTGGTTGATGACTATGCATGAGTCAGATGTCCTCTGAGTATAATGTTTGTTGAATCCTTAAGCTCGGTTCTTAGGGGTTCCTTTCTCCAGACCGTGCCAGATCTGTGCCAGGTCCCATGGTCAGATTTGGTTTCCATTGAGTAATTCTTTCTCCTACCTGTGTCTCATCCTTGGGGACTGTATTGGTGTCTGTTGGTTCCTTCAGTAGGCAATCATTGTTATTCATGTAGGCCATAGAAGAACCCTGATACAAAATGTGCTTGTTAAAAAAAAGCTTGATTTTTCTGAAATGTGCACAGTGTGATTTAGCAGCTTGACCTTAGAGTGACATGCTTAGGGATGTTGTCATAACTGCAACCTATGTGTACTGCAGAATGCAACACATATGGAAAGTGGGAAAACGAGGAGAAATAAAGTTATTTCTCCTCTTTGCCCTTCCCCTAGGAAGGTGTGAGATTTTTATCTTTACATTTTTATTATTGTGCTGCCATTGCATAATACACATCATAATACACATCATATAGCTGAGTCGGCCTCAACATTCGGCCGTACTCAGTACCTCTGCAGCTTTAACTAAATCCCCGACCCCGTTAACACCCCCCTCCCTTCCCACCCCCCGTGTGCCAGCTATGACCATCGTGCTTCCACCTCCATGGGTTACAAAGTCAGAGAGATGCCAGTGGGTTGGGGGTTCGGTCAGGTGCAACAACTTGAGATATCTGGGGCCTGTGATCTCGGTGAATTCTTGGGATAGAAGTTCTATGAATGGGTGCCATGTATCTCTAAATATGTCACCCCCTGTGTCAAGTGAAGTTGCTAGTCTTTCTATTCCTAGGAGGTCCCAGATGCGGTGCAGCCAGGCAAGTCTCGATGGGATTCTCTCAGAGCCCCAAAGCGCCAAAATTGCCTGGTGGGCCGCGCGCAGTGCTAGTGTAATATGTCTGCCTCATTTGGAGTGGAGCGGGTAGGTGAGCGGATTGGGCAGCCCCAGGATTGTGTAGGAGGGAAACCTAGGGAGCTGGATGTCGAAGTGCTTGTCAATTTCTGTTAGGATCTCTTCCCAGAAAGCTGTTAGTCTAGGACACTCTCAAATAATATGGTCTAGGGTCCCAGGAGAGTTGCTACATCTCCAGCACTTTTCCCCTTTAGCCGGGCTGATTTTATATAGTCTGGCTGGGGCCAGTACCAGTACAACACAATTTTCACCGTCGTCTCTGTACTGCACATGTTAGGTGTCGTATGTCGTGCCCTATAATATATTTCTTGCCACTCCTTCTGTGTTAACGGGCAGCCTAGCTCCTGTTCCCACCTCAGCTGTGCCAGAGTTTTTGTCTGCGGTTCTGTGCCCAATAGGAATTTGTATAGGTCTGTGACCATGCATTTGTCTGAGTCCTTGCCAATGAGCCACCTCTCAAAGCTGGTTAAGGGTCTCTGTGCAAAGTTCCCGATTACTGGGTTCATGACCCAATGTCTTATTTGTGTGTATCGAAACCTCTCCTCTGGAAGCCCAAGGTTTGCTTTTAGTGTATTGAACGGGATGGGGCCCTTTTCATCAAAGAGGTTTCCCACAGATCTGCTGCCTGGCCTCTGCCAGGCTTCAAAAGCCCTGCTGTGCAGGCCCAGTGTGGAATCTGGGTTTCCTACTATTGGGGTTAGCGGAGAGGAGAACGATGTCAGATTAAGCTTAGTCCCCACTATGTCCCAGACCCTCAGCAGGGGTGCCATAATGGCTGAGAGATATAGGTTGGGGGGGCAGCCCACCTTCCTCGTAAAAGGGATCTTCCACAAGGAGGTCCCCGCCAATGCCCTATCCATAAATAGCCATGATTTGTCGGATTCGGGCCGGGATCATTCCACTATGTATCGTAGTTGGGCTGCCTGAAAATAGTGTTGAAGGGATGGGATCCCAAGACCCCCCTCCCTCGGGCTGCATCAGCTCAAATTTCGCTTCATCCAAGGCTGCCAGTTCGCCCATACAAAGGCCTGGAAGGCCTTCTGTAGGGCTTGAATTGTCCCAAGTGGGGGCCAGAGCGGTAGGGTCAGGAGCACGTATAGTACCCTAGGTAGGACCGTCATTTTAAGGGCCGCTACCCATCCAAGCCAGGATAGCGAATATAGCTGCCAGCGGAGCAAATCCGATTTGACTTTATCCACCAAATCTTCATAGTTAAGTGCCGCCGTCTCTTGGATGGTTGGTAAAAGCTGAATACCTAGATAGCGGATGCTGGAGCTCAAGCGGATCGAGAACGATCACATGAGGGATTCCTGTGTGGTCCGGGGCACCGAAAGACTCATTGCTTGAGATTTGGAGATATTGGTCTTGAGGCCCGAGACAACGCTAAAAACCTTGATCTCCTGTAGGAAACTCGGGAGAGAAGACCTGGGATCGTCTAATGAAACCATCACATCGTCGGCATACAGGGTAATCAAGTGCTCCTCTCCCCCAAAGCATACCCCCTTAATTTCAGGTGAATCTCGGACCCTCTGCGCAAACAGCTCCAAGTAGAGTGCAAATAAGAGGGGGCAAAGGGGGCATCCCGGTCACGTCCCGCGGCAGACGGGGAATCAATCAGAGTTCCTGCCGTTCACTCTAACTAATGCATGCGACCCAGGTCTGAAATCAGTCTCCCAGCCCAAAATGGTTCAGGACCTCAGCTAGGTAGGGCCAATGTACCTTATCAAAGGCTTTCTCCGCATCGATGGATAAAAGCATGATCTCTCGTTGGGTGCGTGACGCTTTGTCTACAAATGTAACAGCCTCTTTGTGTTATCAGGACATTGCCTGTTGGGTATAAAGCCGGATTGATCTGGCCCAATCAGCCCTGGCATCAGGGTGTTCAGCCTCGCCGCTAGTAACCCCGTAAACAGTTTTGCGTTGACGTTTAACAGCGAAATCGGCCTATATGACCCGCATAGTCTCCTGTCCTTGCCCGGTTTTGTTGTGATAGAGGCTTCGAGCATTGAGGGGGGCAATGACGCAGGACCTGTGATTGTATTGAACACCGTTGTGAGGAGGAAGGCCAGCAGACTACAGTACGTTTTATAGAAAATGGCCGAGAAGCCATCCGGGCCCAGGGACTTATTCGGTTTTAGCCTCACTATCACAGTTATGACCTCCCCTATTCTGATAGGGGCATCTAATTCCGCCGCCTGATCTGCCATTGCGCTGGAGACCCGTGCTCCTTCTAGATAATCCGGGATGGGCTCGGAGGAGATATTCTGTGCTGTATTCAGGTCTTTATAGAATTCTCCGAACCGGGCCGCTATTGCCTCATCTCCCACTATCTCCTCACCAGATTCCGAGGTCAACAGCTCTACCATATTGGCCTGTCGCTGCCCCCTCAATTTATTTGGTAACATCCTCCCGCACCTATTTGCCCCAGTGTAAAAAGCGTGCTTGAGGCGTAGAAGTGAATATTCGGCGTGGTCGAAGTCTAGGCCCGCCAGTTGTTTTCGAGCTGCCTCCAGTTGTCTCCACACCCTGGGGGCCCCTGTACGATGATGTATGTGCTCCAGCTCCAGTACCTGGGTCTGAAGTTTTGCCCTGATATCTTGCCGTGCCCTGTTGTCTGTCCCTGATATCGCGATCAATACCCCTCTAATCATAGCTTTCAAAGCGTCACATGTCATCGCTGGGGGGACTCCAGGGTATCGTTCACCTCCAGGTAATCCTTTGGTTCTACCTCCACTTGTTGGATCACCTCTGGGGCGGCGAAGTAGGGCCTCCCTCAGTCTCCAGGTTTTGGGTATTCGACCCTGGGGTGGGAGAGTAAGGTCTAATGCGACCGCTTACTGATCAGATAAGTTACGGGGGTCTATCTCTACTGAGGCTAATGCCTCCTGCACCCCCCCTGGACCCCAGGAAGCAGTCCAATCTGGCATATGACCTATGGGTGTGTGAATAAAAGGTGTAATACCTCGAGGTCGGGTAATGATCTCTCCACAGGTCCCTGAGTCCCATGTCGCGCACCCATCCCAGGGTCCCCTCGCTAAGGGCTCCAGTTGCTCCAAGGCGGGAGGTGGAACGGTCCAGATCGATTGAAGACTATGTTTAAGTCGCCCCCCCAGGATCACCCACTCATCCTGCATCGCCATTATGTCCCCTATTGCCTCTTGCATAAACTGTTCCTGCTTCTCATTTGGAGTGTATATAGAGGCTACTAGTATGGAATGCGAGCCTAAGTGCATTCAATACCCCAATAGGCGACCTTTGAACTCTGCGACCTTCATCCCTACCTTCCCTTGGAAAGCACGTGAGCATAGGATTTCTACTGTGGCTGCTTTATGTGCCATGGAAGAAAACAACTGTTGTGGGAAGGCTCTGGACTTGAGTCTGTTCCAGTCCCAATGCAGTAAGTGAGTTTCCTGCTAGAGGCATACGTCCGCGCATGAGTGTTCGAGGTATGACAGCACTGCTTTTCATTTCACCGGGTTATTTAAGCCTTTGACATAAGTAACCTCAAGGGTTTAGTGGGTGTGGACATGGCATGGTGTAAGGAGACCTCTCGTCAGGCCGGTCCGATCACCTCCCCTCCGGATCCCCATGTAATGTAGCGCAGACGAAGCAAAATGTAGTGTGCATGTGTGTAGGTTGACACCCATAAACAACCCCCAAAATCAAAGAACAAGAAAAATAGTGTCTCTGGCATGGAGATGCTGCGTAGTTCGTCATCCCATTACCAGTGGTATAGTTCCTACGTGGGTGTTGTGGTAGACCGCAACCGAGTCTCTTCATCTCTTGGTCTCGTGTCCTCCACTCCTGCCCGCCGCCGGATTTCCTTTCGACGATGGAATCCTCATTTTTTGATGCTCGCTGTGGGTCCCTCAGAGACCTTATCCAGCACATCTTTCCTCTCGGCTGCTATGCCTTCTCGATCTGGGCCTGAACTCTTGCAGCCCCTGGGGACTCTCTGCCATCTTCCTCCCTCCTCCTGGTTGTGCCTGCATGTTCGAGTGGGCCCTCTTGTGTCTTCGGATTGCTCTATTTGGAGCAGTTTACATGCCTCTGTCAGTGTTCTTAGCTGTCGCAGTTTGCCCTGCCAACGAAACACCAGGTAGAACGGGTGACCCCACGAGTAGGTCACCTTCGTCTCCCGTAGGAACGTTGTGACCTGCCTGAATCTGCGGCACTTCTAGATCGTTGAGGCCGCTTATTCTTGGAAAAGGTGGACTGTCTGGCCCTGAAAGACTATTTATTGCGCGTCTTGGGCCTTCTTGAGGATCTGTTCCTTCAGGGGGAAGCTGTGCACACATGTTAGGATGTCCAAAGGGCGGGTCCTCCCCGACCCCCAACTGCCCACTCTATGGGTCCGATCTAGTCGGATCTCATTAGGCGCTGTGTCACCCAAGATATTTTTGAATAGACTGGTGACATATAGTTCGATGTCTTCTCCCTCCGCATCCCATGCAACTCCCCGGATTCAGATGTTGTCCTGCCTGGAGCGGTTTTCTAAGTCCTCCGTATGCACCTGTAGGTCCAACTGCTGCTCCGCGAGGCGAATAATCTCCTGTTGCAACTGTTCTGTTTCTTCTTCATGTGATGTGTCTCTTCCTTCTAGGGCATCCACCCTGTCCCCGATGTCCGTCACCTCCTTTCGGATGGCCTGCATCTCTCCTGTGAGGTCTCTCTTGACTGCCAGAAGATCTTCTCTCAGGCTTAGGAATAAGGCCTTCATGTATGAGCGCATTACAGGTGCCTCTGCATCTTCCTGTGATGGAGAGGCCGTCCTGCTCATCCGGCTCTTGTTTTCTCCCTCTTGCAGGCCCCCAGTTTTCAGGAGCAATACCTTGATAGATCCCCCTTTCTTCATTCTGGTGGTCCCCATTGGGACGGTGGGGATTTTTGTCTGTTTATGCCGCCATACTAGGTCTTCTTCTCCAGCTCCCAGTTCGGCCTCTGTCCGCGGAATTCACTGCTGAGGCGGTCTCCGGCTGCCTCGGGACATGGATCAATTCTGCTCGAGTTGCATCTCCTGCCTCACTCTCACCGACCAGGGGGACCTCCCCAGTCGGGCCTCGTCTCTTTGCTGCGCCCCTCTCCCAGCTGATATACCTGGTCCGGGGCAGTTCACCTCCTCCTTGCCTAGTAGAATCTGGGGCCCTCCCCTGTTGGGCTGTTGCTACTGGGACTGTCTAGGTCGACTAGAAGGTGGGGGGAGCTCAATCTTGCTAGAGGGCTCTCCGCAGGTCCCTGTCTATGCGCGAGGGTGTCCAAGGCACCAGGCCTCATGCTCGGGCGAATCTGTCAGTCTGCCCACCAGTGCTCCCCCTTCAGGTTTGTGTAGGCCGCTGCCCGTCTGCCGTCTATCCGGCCCCACTGCAGTACTCACGGTCTTCACCGCAGATCTTGGGTATTGCTGGTGCTTGGAGGTAATTCGGGGGCAGAATCTGCCGTGTGGAAGCCTGCAATCTCCTGGGCATCTCCTACGGTCCCCTTCTCTGTTCCCTGGGGCACGGTCAGGGAGCTCGCCAGGCCCCCGCTCAGCTGGACCAGCTCGTCACCCGGGCATCCCGCCCGCTCCTCTTCTGCAGCCGGGTCAGGCGCCACACGCCAGCCGCATTTCTGCCATGCCGATATCCAGTCTTGGGCCGCTGTCTCAGGCAGTCGGTCAGTCAGCCCCGCCCTCCGGCTGTCGCAGGTTAGTGTCTCTGCGAGTCTGCGGTACAGGCTATCGGTCTCCATCGAATTCGGAGGTCCGTCAGTGCTGAACTGGGCGTTAAGGCCGGCGGCGGGCTGGAGAGATGAGCAAACGCGTCTTACTCAGTCGCCATCTTGGCCATGCCCCCCAGGTGTGAGATTTTTGCGCAACCCCAGGTGTACATGGTTTTGTGGGGAAGCATCAAAATACATGGGTGTTGCATGGGAACACCCACCACAATGCCCATGAAACGCCTTCCTAGTGCAGAGTAAGGCAATGCAGCAATTTGCACTGTCTTGCCTTACTCCATATTTATGAGGCCATTCAAACCAAGCAAAGTGGCCTTGCGTGACCTCTTAAATATGATTTTGTAGTCTGCACTGCCGGAGCATCACAAAAAGTGATGCTATGGTGGCACAAGGGGCTCATAAATATGCCCAAATATGTTTTAAAAACCCGAAAAGATGTAGTAAATCTTAAAGGTGCAAAATGGCGGAAAACCTTTCTCTTGACGAGATTTGTGGTATGCTGTGGTTACCACAGCATCCAGCTCAGGATGCATTCCTGGATGGAACTCAAGACAGTGGTAAATAAGTGAAAATTTAAATCCACAGATGAGGAGCTACCAATTTTGATATTGTATTGCATTGTATAGTAATTGGTTTAACATAGCGCTTACTATCTCTGGCGGTGCGTCGAAGTGCTTTTTCAGTGAGTAGCACGCTACTCCGGAATCCACAAAGGATTGGTGGTGAATTAGTATTGTGAAAAACAAAAGTCATTTGAGTGGTGGATACATTAGTCAGTTGTTTGGATTGAGGAAGATAGCGAAGGGATAGAAGAGGGAAAAATGTTTGCATTTATATAGCGCTTGCTACCCCTGATGAGGTGTTGAAGCGCTTTTTTGGCGAGAAGCACGCTACTCCAGAACCCATAAAGGATTAGTGATGAATTAGTATAGTGAAATATGCAATTAATTTGAGTGATGGACATGTTAGTCTGTTATTTGGATTGAAAAGGATATTGGAGGGATGTTTATGAGCTCATAGCAATAAGAGGAGGCTTGGGATGAGTAAAAGGGAGGCGGAGGGGGAAGAGTCAGAGGGAAAGGTTTAGAAAGGCTTATTTTGGGGGATCAGAATACTAAAAGAGGTATGAGATGATGCAAGGAGGGGTAGAGTAGGTAAGAGTGTAGAAAGGGTTATTTTAGGGATCATAGTAGTGGTTTGGGGTTTGAGATGAATGAGAGAGTGGAGGTAGAGGATAATTGATAGAGGTATAGGGTGAGAAATAGGTAGTGCGTAAGAAAAGAGTAGTAGAAAGAGGTTTGAGATGAGTCAGAGAGTTGAGGTAGAGGATATATTGAGAGCTGTATAGTGTGAGAAATAGGGTAGTGCATTGGATTAGCTGAATTAGAAGAAAAGTAATACATAGATAGATCCATAAGTACATGGAAGGTATATAGATGTATAAAGGAAGGTAGTATATGTTGATTAAAGATGCATTAAACAAACTCCAGCTTTCAAGTGTTGTTGTAGTTTAAATTAATTATATATATATATATATATATATATTTATATATATATATATATACTCCACACTCCCTCTTGTGCGTGTACCACTGCCTCCAAAACGAAAGTCACGTCGCCTCTCGGGACCCTACAAGAGCAGGTCCATGCAATTGCCAACTTTATCCTCAAAACGAGGATGACGACGCCATGTGCAGTCGAAATATTTATTTTATTTTATTTTATTCGGCCAAAATTGGCCGAATAAATTAATATTTCAACTGCACATGGCGTCGTCATCCATGTTGTGATGATAAAGTTGGCATATATATATATATATATATATATATATATATATATATATATATATATATATTACCTACTGGCGGTCCGCTCCTACCCTGAAAGTCTCGGGGTGATTCGTCAAGCGGGGGCCGAGAAAAAAGGGGGGTCCCAAAACGCGTTTTCCCCATTCATTTTTCCATAGGAAACTTTAGACACGGCTACAGCCCGAACTGCTGAACGGAATTATACCAAATTTGGCAAAGAGGTAGTTCTTGGTTCAGAAAGAACCCTTTTTGTTAAATGGTGTAAATCCGTTCAGTAGTTGCTGAGAAAATCAAAAGTAAAAGTACATATATATCTATGGGCACGGAGGATCCGCGCACCCTGAGCGCACCCTGCGCGCACCGTCCCGATCACGAGCTGCATGTTAATTGGCTGTCAGCTGGCTGTCAACATTCCGATTCAGGAAATGTTGGCAGCCATGTTGTCCCTCGGTAGAACCGAGGGACAGAAACAAGTGCGCAAAGCGCACAAAGGGGGCAGGGTAGAAACACCCTGACCCCCTAGGTCTGCTCAGGGGGTCCCATAAGGACCCCCTGGGCAGAAAAAAGCATTTTTTTTTAAAAAAAAATCGGCAGGATGCGCTCAGGGTGCGCGGATCCTGCCGATAAAAAAAAAAATCGAAGCGCGGTCTCCCGCGCTTTGATTGTATTTTGCCCCCGGGTGGCCCAAGTCCCGGGGGCATGGTGGGGGGGGTTAAATTTATGTATGGGGGCCTCAAAGGGCCCCCCAAGCCCCGGGGACCGCCACCCCCGGGGGCTTTCATTTTAAAATGGTGCGGGAGGGCACTCGGCCCTCCCGCAGCCCCGGGGACCACCACCTCCCCAGGGCTTCTTTTTTTTAAAAAAAAATAATTCCTGTGTGGGAGGGCTTGAGCCCCCCACACGCCCCGGGCACCGCCACCTGCCCGGGGCACTAAAAAATTTAAAATGGGGGTCCGTTTTGGACCCCCGAAGCCCCGGGGACCACCACCTCCCCGGGGCTGTGCAATGTGAGGGAGGGGGCCGCGCGGCCCCCCTCCTGGAGCCCTTGATGGCCCTGGGGACCACCACCCCCAGGGCCGGCTCCTGCAGTGTCCCGGGGTGCCTACCCCGGGACACTGCTGTTTGCAATGACAGGGACGGGAGCCTCGCGGCTCCCGTCCTGTCATTGCAAACTGCTTTGGATTTTGGAAGAGAGAGCAGGAAACCTGCTCTCTCTTCCAATATCTAAAGCAAATTGCTTTTCCACACGGGGAGCTGCATGTCAGCAGCTCCCCATGTGGAAAAGCAATGCCGGCTCTCGAAGGACGCGGGGAGCCGGCGGGACCGTGGGGGCATTGGGGCTCCCCTCACGGTCTCCATTATTATGTATAGGCCCCGGGGGATGGGGTCCCCGGGGAGAATATAAATTAGTGGTAGGAGCTATCAAAAATTTTACGGAGAAATAAGGAGTCGCGCACCCAGCGCGCCGCTCAGAGCGGCCCCTAGTGTGAACGCGTTGGGTGCGCGACTCCCAGCGCGCCCCCTGGTGTAAACGCGTTGGGTGCGCGACTCCAAGGTAAACGCGTTGGGTGCGCGAATCCCCCAAATATTTAAAAAATTAAGTAAATATACATGAAGTATATATGTTTATATCTTGGGTGGCTCTAAAAAGAGCCCTTGTGTTTATTGATAGATTATGGTACCTACAAGTAAGTACCGATGCAGAGTCTAAAGTTGATGAGAAAGACTCTGTTACCCTCATCTGTAAAATGTACACCGTCTCTCCTATAGATGCCATCCATATTAAAATGCAGATTGTTGTTGAAAATGGACCCCATCCTATAATCTCTGAGATAAGCAGAAACAGCTTTATTGACATGTTTCCTAGCTTTCTCAAACTGTGGACAAAAATGATTGGACCACTGCCATTTCTGTCTTTGGCATATGTTCGAATTGACAAAGGCAGTTTGGGGGAAAAGTGACATGAATTCTGCAAAGGTGTCCTTCATAAGCATTTCCAGACCTACCCCAGTCAAAGTGCCTAGGTCATTGCCACCACAGTGCACAATTATGAGGTCAGGGTGTTGGAGATGCAAAAGGATTTAACCAATGGCATCAATTGGTGCCACTTTAATCCTCTCTGACCAATCCATTTAATGTCTACATTTGGCAAAGCTAAATCTTTGTCAATACCTCTGCTTTCAGCATACCTTTTGCACCAGAAAACATAGCTGTGTCCCACAATCCACACTGAAAGCATCTTGAAGGGATCAATGTAGGTAATAAAAAGATGTCTGTAGCTGAGGTAGGTAGGAGGGAAAATGAAATCTATCTAAAATGGTGGACAACATGCTGTTTTTAAGTAGAGATTTGATTGGCTGTTTAAGAACACTCTACATTCTAATATAGGGTGCATTTTTCTTTGTTTAGAAAGCATGTTTATTATTGGTTACAATGAAAAGTTTGAAAGGTACAGCAGAAAGGATAAGTGAATGCTTTGCAAAGCCAACCACACCTGCTGTTGTCATTTGCAACATTGTGTGGTGAACTTGTGACCTGGCAGCTAAGTTGAATGTTGCATGAGCTGTTGCTATGGAAACTGATATTCAGAACAAGGGGGGAAGATGTCAGTTGAAAAGTATTATTCTCTATGACCAATGGAAATTCGTTTTACAATTTGAAAAACACTGGGAAGTCATGTGTATATGTATGAAAAATTAGAGGGAAAGTTTGCCATTACTGGTTTTATATTGGAGAGTGTGCTTATCTACATTCTGTGCGAAAAAGAAAATCCTGACTGAGTGTGTGAGATTTTTAATTCAACAGATTTATTTAATAGGTGAGTTATATATTTTGGACGTTTATTTAAAAAAG
The DNA here is from genome assembly GCA_963921515.1 of Calotriton arnoldi. Classification (NCBI taxonomy): domain Eukaryota; kingdom Metazoa; phylum Chordata; class Amphibia; order Caudata; family Salamandridae; genus Calotriton; species Calotriton arnoldi. The sequence goes on along the minus strand of CAWUFW010008034.1, from coordinate 712,783 downwards.
ATTTGATAGTTTAATGAAACTGTGTTTTTTGAAATATATTATTAAATGTACTGATGTATACTTTAATTATTTTTATTGTATTTGATGTTTGTTTTAAAAATAGTATGGGGCAGTTTTAGAAGCCTCTTGCGCCACTTTTGCGTCACTTTTAACATGGGAAAAGTGACGCAAATGTGGCGCAAGGGACTTGTAAATCTGCCCCTTTGTATAGTAATATATATATTTTAAACTGTGTTGAAAGGTATAGTTGAATAATTATTTATTCTACTATCCTGTTGTCAAGTTTCTGTAGTATTAGAACTCAGTCACTGCTTATGGATTTGCAGAATGATTCAGGCATTCACACTACCAATGCTGTAGTGAAATGTGTAGAATGTATGCAGTCACCTAACCTCTTCCAGACTAGTGCGTCTCTTTTGCTAAAGCACAGGGAATAGTTTTGGTTCTCTAGAATCACACTGTGAGTATGTGTGCACTTCTGCAACCATTGTGACAGAAGCTTGTGATTACTTTATGTCTTTGCTGACACATAACTGCTTAAAAGTCTAACCTGTTGTCAAGTTTCAGTAGTAGTATAACTTAGTTACTGCTTATGGATTTGCACAATGAGTCAGGCATTCACATTAGCAGTGCTGTAGTGAAATGTGTAGAATGTATGTAGTCACCTAACTGCTTCCAGGCTAGTGAGTCTCTTCTGATAAATTTCAGAGAATAGTTTGGCTTGTGTAGAATCACACTGTGAGTATGTGTGCACTTGTGTAACCATTGTGAGAGAAGCATGTGGTTACTTTATGTCTCTGCTAACACATAACTGTTTAAAAACCTATCCTATTGTCAAGTTGCACTAGTATTAGAACTCAGTCACTGCTTATGGATCCGCAGAATTATTCAGGCATTCACACTAGCAATGCTGTAGTGAAATGTGTAGAATGTATGCAGTCTCCTAACCTCTTCCAGACTAGTGCGTCTCTTTTGCTAAAGCCCAGGGAATAGTTTTGGTTCTCTAGAATCACACTGTGAGTATGTGTGCACCTGTGAAACCATTGTGACAGAAGCATGTGGTTACTTTATGTCTTTGCTGACACATAACTGCTTAAAAACCTAACCTGTTGTCAAGTTTTAGTAGTAGTAGAACTTAGTTACTGCTTATGGATTCGCACAATTAGTTAGGCATTCACACTAGCAGTGTTGTAGTGAAATGTGTAGAATGTATGTAGTCACCTAACTGCTTCCAGACTAGTGAGTCTTTGTAATTGCAATTCTCTAATCAGCCACCCAGCACCATGTAGTAATCCTTTCGCTGCGCCAAAACCTAACCACTTATACATTCACCCAGGCACTCTCCTTGTAGTACTCTAATCATTCATTCTGTACCCAAGTACTCATTCAGTGACCCAGGCCTTAGCACATAGAGTGCTTCAAACCCCTATCCACTATGCATGCAGTTCTCTAACCACCTACACACTTGTCTTTCACACCTTCAAATCCCCAGTCAGTATCCATACACTCCAGCAAACATCCTGTCACTACCCTTGCAGTCCTCTGTTGACTCATTCAGCAACACCTACAAAGCCATTTGCTGCGCCAAAACCAAACCACTTATACATTCACCCAGGCACTCTCCTTGTAGTACTCTAATCGTTCATTCAGTACCCAAGTACTCATTCAGTGACTTAGGCCTTAGCACATAGACTGCTTCAAACCCTTAATCACTATGCATGCGGTTCTCTAACCACCTACACACTTGTCTTTCACACCTTCAATTCACCACTAACTAACCATACACTACAGCAAACATCCTGTCACTACCCTTGCAGTCCTATGTTGACTCATTCAGCAACACCTAAAAATCCATTCGCTGCGCCAAAACCAAAACACTTATACATTCACCCAGGCACTCTCCTTGTACTACTCTAATCGTTCAGTCTATACCCAAGTACTCATTCAGTGACCCAGGCCTTAGCACATAGACTGTTTCAAACCCCTATACACTATGCATGCAGTTCTCTAACCACCTACACACTTGTCTTTCACACCTTCAATTCCCCAGTCAGTATCCATACACTCCAGCAAACATCCTGTCACTCCCCTTGCAGTCCTCTGTTTATTCATTCAGCAACACCTACAAATCCATTCGCTGCACCAAAACCCAACCACTTATACATTCACCCAGGCACTCTCCTTGTAGTACTCTAATCGTTCATTCAGTACCCAAGTACTCATTCAGTGACTTAGGTCTTAGCACATAGACTGCTTCAAACCCTTAATCACTATGCATGCGGTTCTCTAACCACCTACACACTTGTCTTTCACACCTTCAAATCCCCAGTCAGTATCCATACACTCCAGCAAACATCCTGTCACTACCCTTGCAGTCCTCTGTTGACTCATTCAGCAACACCTAAAAATCCATTCGCTGCGCAAAAACCAAACCACTTATACATTCACCCAGGCACTCTTGTTGTACTACTCTAATCGTTCAGTCTATACCCAAGTACTCATTCAGTGACCCAGGCCTTAGCACATAGACTGTTTCAAACCCCTATCCACTATGCATGCAGTTCTCTAACCACCTACACACTTGTCTTTCACACCTTCAATTCCCCAGTCAGTATCCATACACTCCAGCAAACATCCTGTCACTCCCCTTGCAGTCTTCTGTTGACTCATTCAGCAACACCTACAAATCCATTCACTGCGCCAAAACCCAACCACTTATACACTCACCCAGGCACTCTCCTTGTACTACTCTAATCGTTCAGTCTGTACCCAAGTACTCATTCAGTGACCCAGGCCTTAGCACATAGACTGCTTCAAACCCTATCCACTATGCATGTGGTTCTCTATCCACCTACACACTTGTCTTTCACACCTTCAATTCCCCAGTCATTATCCATACACTCCAGCAAACATCCTGTGACTACCCTTGCAGTCCTCTGTTGACTCATTGAGCAACACCTAAAAATCCATTCGCTGCGCCAAAACCCAACCACTTATACACTCACCCAGGCACTCTCCTTGTAGTACTCTAATCGTTTAGTCTGTACCCAAGTACTCATTCAGTGACTTAGGCCTTAGCACATAGACTGCTTCAAACCCCTATCCACTATGCATGCGGTTCTCTAACCACCTACACAGTTGTCTTTCACACCTTCAAATCCTCAGTCAGTAGCCATACACTCCAGCAAACATCCTGTCACTCCCCTTGCAGTCTTCTGTTGACTCATTCAGCAACACCTACAAATCCATTCACTGCGCCAAAACCCAACCACTTATACACTCACCCAGGCACTCTCCTTGTACTACTCTAATCGTTCAGTCTATACCCAAGTACTCATTCAGTGACCCAGGCCTTAGCACATAGACTTCTTCAAACCCATAATCACTATGCATGCGGTTCTCTAACCACCTACACACTTGTCTTTCACACCTTCAATTCCCCACTCACTAACCATACACTCCAGCAAACATCCTGTCACTACCCTTGCAGTCCTCTGTTGATTCATTCAGCAACACCTACAAATCCATTTGCTGCACAAAAACTCAACAACTTATACATTCACCCAGACACTCTCCTTGCAGTACTGTAATCGTTCACTCAGTATCCAAGTACTCATGCACTGTCTCAGGTCTTAACACATGCACTATTACAAACTCCTCTCCAATACGCATGCACTCCTCTAACCATCTACACACTTCTGTTTCACACCTTTAATTAGTCATTAGAAAAGAAAGTGCTTAAATGTTTTTTATATACAATGTGTTTGTTTAGTAATAGAAAAGTATAATTTATATATTTATTTCAATAAATGTATTTAAAATTATTTTTTACAGATATTGATTAGGATCATTAAAATAAACTTATCATGCCTAAAAAAACAGAAAAGAGAAAAGGAAACAAAAAGGGCTATTATTTGAAGAAAAATCAACAAACAATATTGGATGAGCAACAACATGTGGGGAAAAACAATAAGTCTTCTGGTAAGAGAACAAAACAATTTATTGAAAAACTTTCAAAGCCAAGAAACAGTGTGCAAAATGTGGAAAATATGGAAAATGGTTCTACCAGAAAAAAGAATATGAATAAAAACAATACAAAAAATGGGAATTTACATTAAAAAAACACAATGTATGGTAAAAGAAGGCAGAGTCAGTATAAAGAAATCAGAAAAAAGATTTTTTATAATAGAGTTGTTCTTAATTTGTTGAAAGATGTGAGGAAATCTAAAAAAAGAGCAGTATTTTATCGAAAGAAGAAGCATATTGAAATTCTAGTTGAAAAGACTTTTGAATTAAAAAGGAAATTATTCATTTTAGTTTTAAACAGAATTCGAACTCTAGATAAACCAATCCATTTATTAAAGGATAAAAGTAAGAAGAAAAGAGTAATTAACAGAACTAATTTTTGTGAATTTTTTTTGGGTGAATGGAAACACACTTCAAGTTCAGAGCCTTTCTTTAATGAAGAGAGTTATTTTCAGACCAATAATTTATTGCATACCGTTGATACCAGTGGTCGAGCTTATGAGGTTAGAAATGGTTGTCCAATTGAGAAAGAGAAGATGGTTTCCAGAAATGTAGAAGAAGTGTTAGCTGATGAAGTTGTAGGGAGACGACCTAAAGCCCCAGTGTATACTTGGGATTGCAGTAGTATTTGTAGTATACGACAAGAATCTATTGATATTTTACGCAATTTCTTACGAGAGTATACTAAAAAAAGTGTTAAGCAAAAGATTAAGATGTTGCAAGGACTAGACCCTTGCAGAGGGAGAAAAAATACTGGTTTGCAAGGACATTCTCTCGCTTGTCTTTCTAGAAAAGTATGTCAAAGTGTTTTTCATCATTTTAGGATGTTAGCAGTACATCATTCTGAAATGCGAAAGTTAGTCAGAAGATTGTATTATGCAAAAAGTCCAGCACTAATGTTAAATGAGTTGAACAGTGCTCTTTTGCGTGGGTCAGTATCAGATGTGAAAAAGGTTTGTGATAAAATTGAGTTTTGTTACTTTGGTCCTGGAGAAGAGAGTGCAGAAACTGACACATTAATACAGGAAAATGTTGAGGAGAATGTGCAACATACCACTACAAAAAAATTTGAAGAACAAATTACAAAGTTTGAGGTGATTTCATGTGAAAGGCCAAATTATACTTGTATTTGTTGCCGACTGAACTCACTATAAAATTCAGACTAGGACTGTTGATCTGTATTTACAAAGTGAAAGAGAAAATAATGATAAGTGGAAGGAATTTGCAACTTATTTGTTCGTAGAGGATTGTTTTGATTTGGGTTCTGATCAGCGTATTTGTAAATATTGTTATAACAAATTAAACGAGAATAAAATGCCTGCTAGAGCTGTCCATAATAATCTAGAGTTGGTAACTATTCCTCCAGAACTGATAGATTTAAATACATATGAATCTATTCTGATTCAATGTGTGCACCCATTTCAAGCTATTGTTCGTATGGAGCCTAAGACAGGTAAATTGCCTCCTACAGATTTACAGAGAGGATTAAAAGGAAGAGTTGTATATTTACCTCTAGATTTAAAGAAAAATATTGAAACTATTGGTGGAGAGAATGTAGAAAGTGAGCCACTACTTATTCTAGTTAATGGTGTTCCTACTAAGAGTAAGAAAATCTGGCAAGAATTAGTGGATGTTAGGAAAACGCAAAAGGCAACATTATATCTGATTCAAAACAATGATTACTACAAAAATGTATATGTGGAAGAAGAAGAAATTCTTTTAGGAGATGATACTGAAACGTCAAATGGACAAATTGAAAAAGTGGACATGACCAAAAGTGAAGAAATCTAAGAACATTATAGTGTACATCCACTTCATTCGAAAGAAGTGATGGGGAATACAATTGAATTATTCCAAATGAAAAAAGCAAAGGGTACTCCCATGAGTGTATGGGAGAAAAGTTTGGAAGCTCGTTGTTTTCCGCAGCTGTTTCCAACTGGAAAAGGTGGACGATATGATGAACGACCAGTGCAGATTCCTGCATCTGAATATCGGACAACAAGATTGTATGCAGAAGATCCAAGGTTTCGACAATGTATCCCATATATATTTCATCTTTTGTTTGAGAGTGACTTATCTGGACTTTCATATGCAGTCAACCACATTTTGAAAACAGGAGTACATTTTCAAAATGTTTCTGCAAAGCAATTTATGGATAAAGTACATCAGAGAGACGATCATCTAGAATCTCAGTTGATTAATTTGATGGCATGTCAGCGTGGTACTAATGAGTATTGGTACCGTCGTCATGGAGAACTTAAATGCATGCTAAGGAACTTAGGAACTCCTACATGGTTTGTTACCCTAAGCTGTGCTGAATACGCTTGGGATGATTTACTTGAATTTCTTCGTGAGGCAAATTCAAATGTAAAAAATATTGAATACAAGACACCTGGAGAATTGTGCTCTTTGGATCCTGTTAATGTATGCAGGTATTTCAATCATAGGTTTGAAGCTATGATGTGTTTTATCTGCAATAAAAAGAATCCTCCTCTTGGAGAAGTTTTAGATTTTTTTGGGAGAAAGGAGTATCAAGCTAGAGGTGCTCCTCATATACATATGCTGTTATGGATTAAGGATGCACCTAAATTCGTAACTGATTCGGATGACACCGTTTTGTCTTTTATTGTGGAATATGCGACATGTGCTATACCAAAAAGAACAGATGAGAACAGCTTAAAACAACAAGTGTTACGATTCCAAAATCATCGATGTGGAAAATACTGCCGACGGAAGTACAAGTCGAAGGAAAAGTTTTACACCAAATGTCGTTTTGGATTTCCACGTCCTGTAATATCCAAAGGAAGAGTAAACAGTTTTATGTCAGCTATGAGACATACCATCACTAGAAAATCACCCAAAAATACATATAATTTGAGAAGAAGTGAAGAATCAAAATATATTAATGATTATAATCCAGTTATTCTCTCAATGTGGAATGCTAATATGGATATTCAGTATGTTGCGGATAATTCCATTGCAGTTGCCCGGTATGTCACTTCTTATATAACAAAATCTGAAAAGACAGAGTTAAAAGAAATGTGGGAAGAAATTGCTCATGAGAAGAGTCTTAGTAAGAAGTTATACAGTTTCAGTTTGAAGATGTTATCCCATCGAGAAATTGGAGCATATGAATGCTCAGATCGGTTATCATCTGCAAGTTTATACTCAAAATCTAGATCAATTATTTGGGTGAGTCTAGGTCTTGCTGCAACATGAAATCGAGTACTTAAATCTGTACAAGAAATTGAATATTTAGCAGAAAAAGATCCAGAAAGTACAGATATTGTCAAAACAAACATGTTGGATACATATTATCCAAATAGAAGTCATAATCTTGAGAACATATGTCTATATGAAGTGCTGCAATACTACAGTTTTAAATGGAATACTACAGAAAACATAAACGATGGAAAATATGCAGTTATTGGTTCAGAAGGATGTTTGGTGAAACAAAGGAAAGGAAATTTGATTAATCACAGAAAACTGAGTTGTGACACTGAACAGAAAAGGGAATTTTACTATTTAGCACTTTTGCAACTCTTCAAACCGTGGCGTACAGAATTGGAATTACTTGGGGATTTTCAGAGCTATGAAGATTCCTTCAATGCTTGTAAAGATACCATAGAATGTCCAGTTTTTGCTAACTATCTGAAAATGTTGAACGATGAAATGGATCAAGAAGCTACTATTGCAGCTTAGATTGCTAGAGACAGTTCTCAAGACAGTCAAAGTTCTGCTCCACTGAGTGAAGATCCACTAGGACAACCAATTGTTCAAAATGAAGCAGCAATCGCAATGAATGAGGTGGAAACAGCAATGCATCAAGCTCAAGAAGATATTATGGACTTAGGAAACTTGGAAGAACAACTAAATATTGAACAGAAAGAAATATATCAGCAAGTGAGACAACAGATTGACCATAGATTTCTTCATGAAAAGAAAGAATGCACATGCACATCATTTCAACCTATCCGAATGTATGTCAGTGGTCAAGCTGGAACAGGAAAAAGTTTCTTAATTAAAGTATTGACCAGTTATCTGCAGAAAACAACTGACTCACATTTGTCTTGTGTTGTAACTGCTCCAACTGGGTTGGCAGCACACAATATTAAAGGAATTACATTGCATCGTTTACTTATGCTACCTGTAGAGCATGAAAACAAATTGGAATATCATAAGCTATCTGGAGAAGCTTGTTATGAAGTTTCAAGAGTGCTAAAGAAAATGAAACTTCTAATTATTGATGAAGTAAGCATGGTCTCAAACTTAATGCTTGCTTTTGTGCATTTAAGAATGCAGCAAATTCTTAAAACAGAATATGATGTCTTATTTGGAAGAAAACATGTCATAGTTTTTGGAGATCTTCTGCAACTTACTCCTGTAAAAGGACAACCAGTATTTAAAACACTTGTGCATGAAGACACCAGAAAGTCTTTGGGAAGTGTTGGCAACGTTAATATTTGGTCATATTTTGAATACAAAGAACTCATTACAAATATGCGACAGGCAAATGATGTTAATTATGGATCTATACTTCAAGATATAAGAATTGGAGTTCTCAGAGAAGAAGGCAAACAAGCTTTGCTAAGTCGACTATTTAAGAATTTGTTTCCAAATGAAAATAAAGTTCCAGAAAAAATGTATATGAAAATTGCTGAAAGTAAATCTATAATTTGTTTAATGCCAACACTCCGTGAGTGTTCTATTTTCAATGAACAACTTTTGAAGCTAGAAAATCAAGAAATCAAAAAAATGGAAGCCATTGATAAAATAGAGCATGAAGGAATTACTATTATTTTCACGGACAAATTGAAAAAAAAATTGGATTCTTTAGAAAAATCCATATCTAAAACTGCTGGTTTAGAAAAGAATTTATATCTATGTGTCAACTGTCGAGTAATTTTACGGCGTAATTTGGATGTGGAAAAAGGTTTAGTTAATGGAGCAATGGGGAAAGTTGTGAATTTTGTTAATTATCAAAAAACAGATGGAATTGAATTTTTAAAAATTAAATTTGATCAAATTGAAGAAGTAAAACAAATTGGTCGTTGTTCTGTTCGTTTTTTGCTTGTTAAAGATTTGTATGTCCGTAGGAAACAATTTCCACTTTCTTTGGCATATGCAGTCACTATTCATAAATCTCAAGGATTGAGTGTAGACAGTGCTTTGGTGAACATTGGAAGTAGCGTGTTTAAAGAGGGTATGGCATATGTTGCTTTGTCCCGAGTCAGAACTTTATCTGGATTGTTTTTGATTGATTTTGATGAGTCAAAGATTACTGCAGATGCAAACTGTGTAAAAGAGTATAATAGGTTAAGAAGAGCGTATACTCCAAATTTAGGTGAATATCCTGTATTTGAAAAGTGTGTAGTACATCGAAAAAGAAGATATGAGAATATCTGTAGTGAAGTTATAGAGAAGGAAAAAAATGAAGATAATGTTCATATTGCAAGCAAAAAGAAAAAGGATAGTATTGAAGAGATTGTTGGGTATCAGTTAGAAAACAGTTCAGGTATCAACTGCTATGCTAATGTAGTGGTCAATGTAGTTTTTTTTCTAGAAAGTTTGCAACAGCAAATCATGGAAAATCGTGAAAAAAGATTTTGTTCCATATTGCATTGTTTTTATGAAAAATTGAACACTAATAAAAGGAAATTACAAAGTGTTTCTCATATTCGTAATCTTTTGGATATATGTTCTGGTTGTACACAATTTACGCAGGATATTCAACAAGACGCTCAGGAATTTCTAATGTATATGCTTACAGTATTAGAAAATGAGGGAATACAAATTGAAAATCTTTTTGGCCTTCGTTATAAATGGGAACATGAATGTGAAAATTGTATGTTTACATGTACAACTAACATAGATACTGAAAGATTTATATATTTGACATTACCAGACTGTAAAACAGTGTCTTTCAATAAACTAGTTAAAGCAGCAAATCAAAACATGGAGTGTAGCCAATGCAAATCACAAATGTTATCAACATTATTTATACAAAGATTTGGACAATACATAATTTTAATGATACAACGTTGTAGAGCTGATGGAAGAAAATTGGAAACTTTAATTAAACATTTTGTAGCAAGTCAACTATCTATATCCGGAAGGACTTTTGTAGCAGTATCAATTATTTTCCATCATGGTCCTTCTACAACATCTGGACATTACACTGTGTATTTAAAATGCAATAGAGGATGGACATATTGTAATGATGCTCAATTGGATTTTAAACAACGTTTGCCTAGTGAATTACCAAATTCCTACTTAATATTTTTAAAACCAAAGTTTTAGGAACATAATTCAACCTCTGAAGAATTTATTGATATTTCATAATATGATTACTATTGGGCAATTTTAATTTAAAGGATTTCAAAAAAACTATTTGGCCTAGAGGAAAAGTATATATTTTAATTATGGACTTTTTCTTGCACATCCTCTCAGCATATATTTTGAAAGAAAAACATTTACTGTGTATAGAATTTCAAGTTACAACATTTTCTTAGGAGAGAGCATTTCATATACCTGTAATTTGTATTATATGGTATGTTATTGAGCAGGAAGTTTTTATGTAATGTTCATAAATAGTTAAGTATATTTAAAATATTTTACAAGTAGTTTTGGGTTTTTTAAAACAATCTTATTGATTGTTTTGTTTTTTTGCCCGCTGTTATGTGATGAGTAACATTGAAATCACTATTTGTAGTGAAATTCAATGTATTCTGAGAACAGCAAAAAAACAAAGAAAATAATTTATAAAATGTGAAAATCATGTTGTGTTATAAAAAATATAATATTATATATTATAACGATTTTTTCTTCTCTTTTACAGATCCTAATTCTACAATTTTTAATTTTTCAGAAATTTTAGTTAACAAAACAAGTGGGAAAAATGATTAGTGTTTTTTATAACTATTACTGTGAAGGTAAAATTAACTAAGTATTAAAATGAAAAATGGTCTGTGAGAGGACACTGGTGAAGAAAGGGGGGATTGACGGTGTAGATATCTCTGGAAAGATGCTCTGTGGGTGTTTTAATTTATATGATTAAGTTACCTTGTAGTACAACTAAATTACTGCTTATGGATTTGCAGAATGAGTCAGGCATTGACACTAGCAGTGTTGTAGTGAAATTTGTAGAATGTATGTAGTCACCTAACTGCTTCCAGGCTAGTGAGTCTTTGTAATTGTACTTTTCCAATCAGCCATCCAGCACCATGTACTAATTCATTCACTGTGTCAAAACCCAACCACTTATACATTCACCCAGGCACTCTCCTTCCAGTATTCTAATCGTTCAGTCAGTACCCAAGTACTCATTCAGTGACGCAGGCCTTACCATATACACTGCTTCAAACCCCTATCCACTATGCATGCAGTTCTCTAACCACCTACACACTTGTCTTTCACACCTTCAATTCCCCAGTCACTATCCATACACTCCAGCAAACATCCTGTCACTACCCTTGCAGTCCTCTGTTGACTCATTCAGCAACACCTACAAATCCATTCGCTGCACCAAAACCCAACCACTTATACATTCACCCAGGCACTCTCCTTGTACTACTCTAATCGTTCATTTAGTACCGAAGTACTCATTTAGTGACCCAGGCCTTAGCACATAGACTGCTTCAAACCCCTATCCACTATGCATGCGGTTCTCTAACCACCTACACAGTTGTCTTTCACACCTTCAAATCCCCAGTCAGTATCCATACACTCCAGCAAACATCCTGTCACTCCCCTTGCAGTCCTCTGTTGACTCATTCAGCAACACCTACAAATCCATTCGCTGCGCCAAAACTCAAAGCACTTCTACATTCATCCAGGCACTCTCCTTGCAGTACTCTAATCGTTCAGTCAGTACCCAAGTACTCATTCAGTGACCCAGGCCTTAGCACTTACACTGCTTCAAACCCCTATCCACTATGCATGCGGTTCTCTAACCACCTACACACATGTCTTTCACACCTTCAATTCCCCAGTCACTATCCATACACTCCAGCAAACATCCTGTCACTCCACTTGCAGTCCTCTGTTGACTCATTCAGCAACACCTACAAATCAATTTGCAGCGCCAAAACTCAAAGCACTTCTACATTCATCCAGGCACTCTCCTTGCAGTACTCTAATCGTTCAGTCAGTACCCAAGTACTCATTCAGTGACCCAGGCCTTAGCACATACACTGCTTCAGACCCCTATCCACTATGCATGCGGTTCTCTAACCACCTACACACATGTCTTTCACACCTTCAATTCCCCAGTCACTATCCATACACTCCAGCAAACATCCTGTCACTCCACTTGCAGTCCTCCGTTGACTCATTCAGCAACACCTACAAATCCATTCGCTGTGCCAAAAACCAAACACTTATACATTCAGCCAGGGACTCTCCTTGCAGTACTCTAATCGTTCAGTCAGTACCCAAGTACACATTCAGTGACCCAGGCCTTAGCACATAGAGTGCTTCAAACCCCTATCCACTATGCATGCGGTTCTCTAACCACCTACACACTTGTCTTTCACACCTTCAATTCCCCACTCACTATCCATACACTCCAGCAAACATCCTGTCACTCCCCTTGCAGTCCTCTGTTGACTCATTCAGTAACACCTACAAATCCATTTGCAGCGCCAAAACTCAAAGCACTTCTACATTCATCCAGGCACTCTCCTTGCAGTACTGTAATCGTTCAGTCAGTACCCAAGTAATCATTCAGTGACCCAGGCCTTAGCACATACACTGCTTCAAACCCCTATCCACTATGCATGCGGTTCTCTAACCACCTACACACATGTCTTTCACACCTTCAATTCCCCAGTCACTATCCATACACTCCAGCAAACATCCTGTCACTCCCCTTGCAGTCCTCTGTTGACTCATTCAGCAACACCTACAAATCCATTCGCTGTGCCAAAACCCAAACACTTATACATTCAGCCAGGCACTCTCCTTGCAGTACTCTCATCGTTCAGTCAGTACCCAAGTACTCATTCAGTGACCTAGGCCTTAGCACATACAATGCTTCAAACCCATATCCACTATGCATGCGGTTCTCTAACCACCTACACACATGTCTTTCACACCTTCAATTCCCCAGTCACTATCCATACACTCCAGCAAACATCCTGTCACTCCCCTTGCAGTCCTCTGTTGACTCATTCAGCAACACCTACAAATCCATTCGCTGCGCCAAAACCCAAACACTTATACATTCAGCCAGGCACTCTCCTTGCAGTACCCTCATCGTTCAGTCAGTACCTAAGTACTCATTCAGTGACCTAGGCCTTAGCACATACAATGCTTCAAACCCATATCCACTATGCATGCGGTTCTATAACCACTTACACAGATGTCTTTCACATCTTCAATTCCCCAGTCACTATCCATACACTCCAGCAAACATCCTGTCACTCCCCTTGCAGTCCTCTGTTGACTCATTCAGCAACACGTACAAATCCATTTGCAGCGCCAAAACTCAAAGCACTTCTACATTCATCCAGGCACTCTCCTTGCAGTACTCTAATCGTTCAGTCAGTACCCAAGTACTCATTTAGTGAACTAGGCCTTAGCACATAGACTGCTTCAAACCCCTATCCACTATGCATGTGGTTCTCTAACCACCTACACACATGTCTTTCACACCTTCAATTCCCCAGTCACTATCCATACACTCCAGCAAACATCTTGTCACTCCCCTTGCAGTCCTCTGTTCACTCATTCAGCAACACCTACAAATCCATTCGCTGCGCCAAAACCCAACCACTTATACATTCACCCAGGCACTCTCCTTCCAGTATTCTCATCGTTCAGTCAGTACCCAAGTACTCATTCAGTGACCTAGGCCTTACCATATAGACTGCTTCAAACCCCTATCCACTATGCATGCGGTTCTCTAACCACCTACACACATGTCTTTCACACCTTCAATTCCCCAGTCACTATCCATACACTCCAGCAGACATCCTGTCACTCCCCTTGCAGTCCTCTGTTGACTCATTCAGCAACACCTACAAATCCATTCGCAGCGCCAAAACGTAAACACTTATACATTCAGCCAGGCACTCTCCTTGCAGTACTCTAATCGTTCAGTCAGTACCCAAGTACTCATTCAGTGACCCAGGCCTTAGCACATAGACTGCTTCAAACCCCTATCCACTATGCATGCGATTCTCTAACCACCTACACACATGTCTTTCACACCTTCAATTCCCCAGTCACTATCCATACACTCCAGCAAACATCCTGTCACTCCCCTTGCAGTCCTCTGTTGACTCATTCAGCAACACCTACAAATCCATTCGCTGCGCCAAAACCCAAACACTTATACATTCAGCCAGGCACTCTCCTTGTAGTACTCTCATCGTTCAGTCAGTACCCAAGTATTCATTCAGTGACCTAGGCCTTAGCACATACAATGCTTCAAACCCATATCCACTATGCATGCGGTTCTCTAACCACCTACACACATGTCTTTCACACCTTCAATTCCCCAGTCACTATCCATACACTCCAGCAAACATCCTGTCACTCCCCTTGCAGTCCTCTGTTGACTCATTCAGCAACACCTACAAATCCATTCGCTGCGCCAAAACCCAAACACTTATACATTCAGCCAGGCACTCTCCTTGCAGTACTCTCATCGTTCAGTCAGTACCTAAGTACTCATTCAGTGACCTAGGCCTTAGCACATACAATGCTTCAAACCCATATCCACTATGCATGCGGTTCTATAACCACTTACACAGATGTCTTTCACACCTTCAATTCCCCAGTCACTATCCATACACTCCAGCAAACATCCTGTCACTCCCCTTGCAGTCCTCTGTTGACTCATTCAGCAACACGTACAAATCCATTTGCAGCGCCAAAACTCAAAGCACTTCTACATTCATCCAGGCACTCTCCTTGCAGTACTCTAATCGTTCAGTCAGTACCCAAGTACTCATTCAGTGACCCAGGCCTTAGCACATACACTGCTTCAAACCCCTATCCACTATGCATGCGGTTCTCTAACCACCTACACACATGTCTTTCACACCTTCAATTCCCCAGTCACTATCCATACACTCCAGCAAACATCCTGTCACTCCCCTTGCAGTCCTCTGTTGACTCATTCAGCAACACCTACAAATCCATTTGCTGCACAAAAACTCAACAACTTATACATTCAGCCAGGCACTCTCCTTGCAGTACTCTAATCGTTCAGTCAGTACCCAAGAACTCATTTAGTGAACTAGGCCTTAGCACATAGACTGCTTCAAACCCCTATCCACTATGCATGTGGTTCTGTAACCACCTACACACATGTCTTTCACACCTTCAATTCCCCAGTCACTATCCATACACTCCAGCAAACATCTTGTCACTCCCCTTGCAGTCCTCTGTTCACTCATTCAGCAACACCTACAAATCCATTCGCTGCGCCAAAACCCAACCACTTATACATTCAGCCAGTCACTCTGCTTGCAGTACTCTCATCGTTCAGTCAGTACCCAAGTACTCATTCAGTGACCTAGGCCTTAGCACATACAGTGCTTCAAACCCATATCCACTATGCATGCGGTTCTGTAACCACCTACACACTTGTCTTTCACACCTTCAATTCCCCAGTCACTATCCATACACTCCAGCAAACATCCTATCACTCCCCTTGCAGTCCTCTGTTGAATCATTCAGCAACACGTACAAATCCATTCGCAGCGCCAAAACCCAAACACTTATACATTCAGCCAGTCACTCTCCTTGCAGTACTCTAATCGTTCAGTCAGTACCCAAGTACTCATTCAGTGACCTAGGCCTTAGCACATACAGTGCTTCAAACCCATATCCACTATGCATGCGGTTCTGTAACCACCTACACACATGTCTTTCACACCTTCAATTCCCCAGTCACTATCCATACACTCCAGCAAACATCCTGTCACTCCCCTAGCAGTCCTCTGTTGACTCATTCAGCAACACCTACAAATCCATTCGCAGCGCCAAAACCTAAACACTTATACATTCAGCCAGGCACTCTCATTGCAGTAATCTCATCGTTCAGTCAGTACCCAAGTACTCATTCAGTGACCTAGGCCTTAGCACATACAATGCTTCAAACCCCTATCCACTATGCATGCCGTTCTCTAACCACCTACACACTTGTCTTTCACACCTTCAATTCCCCAGTCAGTATCCATACACTCAAGAAGACATACTCTCACTTCCCTTGCAGTCCTCTGTTGACTCATTCAGCAACACCTACAAATCCATTCGCTGCGCCAAAAGCAAACCACTTATACATTCACCAAGGCACTCTCCTTGTACTACTCTATTCGTTCATTCAGTACCCAAGTACTCATTCAGTGACCCAGGCCTTAGCACATAGACTGTTTCAAACCCCTATCCACTATGCATGCAGTTCTCTAACCACCTGCACACTTGTCTTTCACACCTTCAAATCCCCAGTCAGTATCCATACACTCCAGCAAACATCCTGTCACTACCCTTGCAGTCCTCTGTTGACTCATTCAGCAACACCTAAAAATCCATTCGCTGCGCCAAAACCAAACCACTTATACATTCACCCAGGCACTCTCCTTGTAGTACTCTAATCGTTCATTCAGTACCCAAGTACTCATTCAGTGACCCAGGCCTTAGCACATAGACTGCTTCAAACCCTTAATCACTATGCATGCGGTTCTCTAACCACCTACACACTTGTCTTTCACACCTTCAATTCCCCAGTCACTATCCATACACTCCAGCAAACATCCTGTCACTCCCCTTGCAGTCCTCTGTTGACTGATTCAGCAACACCTACAAAGCCATTCGCTGCACCAAAACCCAAACACTTATACATTCACCTAGGCACTCTTCTTGTAGTACTCTAATCGTTCAGTCTGTACCCAACTACTCATTCAGTGACCTAGGCCTTAGCACATACACTGCTTCAAACCCATATCCACTATGCATGCGGTTCTCTAACCACCTACACACTTGTCTTTCACACCTTTAACATTCTCTGCAGTATGCTTGCACAACTCTAACCGCATCTATACTATTGATACACTCTTGCAAATACCCACTTCGTATGCATGCAGACTAGCAATCCAGCTGTCACTCCTATGCACTTCCTCATTCACCCGTCCAGCACTATCTTCCTATCCCATCACTCCGCCAATATCTAACCACTCATAACTTCAGCATGCACTACTAATGTATTCTTTCAGTCAATCATACTCTACACGTATATTCAAGCAAACTTTCACACATTACCATGCAATTATAGTTCTTTTTTTAACCAGATAAGGTAGTTCTGAGAAGAACTTTTTTTTTTCTTTTTTTCTTTTGTATTTTTTTTGTATTTTTTGAAAAAATTTGTATTTTTTTTGGTGTTTTTTAAGAATTGAACAAAAAAAGAACTAAGAAAACAGAAAGCTTTTGGAATTATACATCATTCCAAAAACAAACAAACAAAAAAATAAATTAGCACTTGTGATTTCTTTGTGCTGCACAAATTGCATCTACGGATTGTTCTCCATAACAAACAATGGATTTGCACTTAGTGCAGTGCTGTTCCAAAAATGCAAATTCCGGCCGAATGTCTAAAGCAGTTGCCGATGTTGACGCTCTGGAGGTGCTAGCAGTGGCTGGTGGTGGATTAGTTGCTGCACGTCGCATTTCCTCTCGTGCCAGATTACGAGGATGAATGGTGCGCAGATGTTTGTACATACTGGCTGTACCACATGAGTATTTTTTGTCACTCCCTCGTGACAGGACCCTTTGACAGAGCGAGCAGGTAACTTTCCGTGCATTGACTTTTTTTTCTTCTGCTGGAAATGTAAAAAATTTCCACACCACTGACTCTGGTCGCTTCTTCGGGGGATCTTCCTCCAAAATATCTTCTTCAGAAGAATGTTGAGGAACTTGTGGAGCAGATGCCATTGCTGTAAATGAATTCCCTCAAAACACCCAAAAAAATACAAAATCAGCTCTGGAAGGAAAAGAGATGTGTCTCATCCAGTGCTCTAAAAAGAATAATTAAAAAGGGTGTGGTCCTTCAATAGTTACAGTGGGAAATATTATGGACCAATCAAATCCTTTTTTTTGAGGTCACATGGGATTCGCGCACCGTGCGCACACGGCGCGCGCACGCGACGCGGTTTCGCGAAAATACATTTAAAAGTAATATAAGTGTATTACAAGTAGAAATATATTATTTTTTAGATTACCTTAGATAATCTCTTACCTTCATATGTACATTAAAGACACATACATATTATTTTTCAATATAAAAACTTTCGCGGGAGTCGCGCACCCTGCACGCCCGGGCACGTATTTGACGTCACGCGGGGCCTGCCACCGCGCAAGCGTCGTGTATGGTAATTCGTATGTGTCGCATATAAGCCGGAGCAGGAATCTCGTACCGGTCGCTTAGGAAACGCGTACACACGCAATATACGTATGTTACGGGTCTAGAAACACGCACCCGTCGCATACCATACGCGGATCCTTTACGACTTCCTTAAATAGGTGGCTGGGGTACGCGTATGCGCCGCGTTCGGTACGCTTTCGGTGCGCGATTCCAAAAAAACATTTTTTTTTTAAAAATTAAACAATACAAATATATTAAAATAAAAATATAACAGAAAAAAATTATACTATATTTTACTTTTTAATTTATTAATTTTTTTTGTGTGCAAAATACACAAAAATATACAATATTGTTTAATAAATAATATATTTACAAATAAATATAAAAAACTAAAGAAATTCAGTACAAGAAACATAACTATAACTATTATGACACTTAAATATTAGCTTTTGAAAAACCTTTGAAATTCACTGAAAAAACCATAGGTTTCAGACACGTTATAGTTAGAAATTAGCATTTAAAAAACCTTTGAAATTCACTGAAAAAACCATAGGTTTTAGGGACAGTTATAGTTAGTTGGACATTTCACTCGTACAAAACCTGTGAAATTCCCCTGTTATAGTTAGTTCAGCTAACTATAACTCGCGCCCCCGCAATGCACTGCTGATGACGTCACATATTACATCACTCATGACATGGTCAGTGACATCACTGATGACATCACAGATGACATCTCAAATGACATCACTGATGACATCACTGATGACATCATCCAGTGACTGTGTGTTTCTGTAAAGTTTAAATATGTTTAATATATATAGGGAAAGGCGTATTGAAGAATGAGTGGGTGTATAAGTGTCTGAATGGATGATTTAGTACATGAGTGACTGACTCTACAAGTGAGTGATTAAACGTATCTTACTGAATGCATGGGTTAGTGACTAAACTGTGTGAATGTCTGTATCCGTGTGTTTGTTGGTGTGTAAGTGGATGCATGGATTTGCGAATAGCTACATGAGTGTCTATATGGGTTATTGATTGGTTCTCTGAGTATCTGTATGGCTGCCTGAGTGTTTGTGTGGGTGGGGTGTGTGTGACTCTGTACATAGATGTGTGAGTGGGTGATTCACTGGGTGCATGATTTCAAGAGTGCATCTGTGATGGACTGCTTGGGTGGGTGAGTGTGTGTATGGGTGTTTTAGTGAGTGAATGTATATCTCAGTGGTACATGTGCGAGTAACTACATATGTAAAAGGCAGTATATATGTGTGTTAGAGTTTTTGAAATGGCTATAAGTGAGAGTGTGTGATTGTGAGAGTGGCTGTATGGATGTGTGTGTGCTTGTATCAGTTATTGTATAAGAGCGTAAGAATGTGCTAGTATTTGTATGAGTAAGTGAGCTGGTGTGTGTATAACTGTATAGGTGAGTAAATGGGTGTGTGATTCATTTTTTGCATGACTGACTAGGTGTGTGAGTACCTCTATGGATGAGTGGCGGTGTGTGAGTGTTTATATAGGTGTATGAGTGCATATGATAGTCCTGTACTGAGTGACTGTAAGTATGAGTGACTGGACCGGTGAGTGAGTAGATGTGTGTGTGTGTATGTAGACCTAAGAATCAGTGAGTGGGTATGTAGTTATTGGTATTGGAGTGTGTATGGTTTTGCGAATGGCAGTCTGTAATTTAGAGTGGGTGTATCAAAAGTTATATTAGGGTGTGAGAAGATGCATGAAATAATCACATGGATGATGTCATCAGTGATGTCATCAGTGATGTCATTTGAGATGTCATCAGTGATGTCATCAGTGATGTCACTGACCATGTCATGAGGGATGTAATATGTGACATCATCAGCAGTGCATTGCGGGCGCGAGTTATAGTTAGCTGAACTAACTATAACAGGGGAATTTCACGGGTTTTCTACGAGTGAAATGTCCAACTAACTATAACTGTCCCTAAAACCTATGGTTTTT
The DNA here is from genome assembly GCA_963921515.1 of Calotriton arnoldi. Classification (NCBI taxonomy): domain Eukaryota; kingdom Metazoa; phylum Chordata; class Amphibia; order Caudata; family Salamandridae; genus Calotriton; species Calotriton arnoldi. The sequence continues at coordinate 692,415 of CAWUFW010008034.1, read as the reverse complement.
TCAGTGAATTTCAAAGGTTTTTTAATTTTAATTTCTAACTATAACGTGTCTGAAACCTATGGTTTTTTCAGTGAATATATATATATATATATATATATGTATATATATATATATATATATAAATATATATATATATGTATATATATGTATATATATATATATATTCACTGAAAAAACCATAGGTTTTAGGGACAGTTATAGTTAGTTGGACATTTCACTCGTACAAAACCATAGAAATTCCCCCATTATAGTTAGTTCAGCTAACTATAACTCGCGCCCCCACAATGCACTGCTGATGACGTCACATATTACATCATTCATGACATGGTCAGTGACATCACTGATGACATCACTGATGACATCTCAAATGACATGCTAATTTCTAACTATAACGTGCCTGAAACCTATGGTTTTTTCAGTGAATTTCAAAGGTTTTTAAATGCTAATTTCTAACTATAACGCCCTAAAACCTATGGTTTTTTCAGTGAATTTCAAAGGTTTTGTAAATGACAATTTTTAAATGTATTTATTGTTATATTTATTTTTTTGATACTGATTTACAACATTTTTTTCAACTATTTATTTTTAGATATTTTATTTTTTAAATTACATTGTAATTACATTATACATTACATTACAAAATATACTTTCTCAGAATGAATTACTTTAGTTTAAATACTTTGCAAATAGGCAATAGACTTTTAAGTACAGTAGTTACAGTTGTTGCAATGGGCAACACAATTTCAAACACAATGCAACATTGAGCTCAATGTGAATTTCTACTTAAATGCAATTAGTTACTTTATGGATTACTTTTCTCACCACAGGACTGGATCCTAGATTCAGTCCTAGGACATCTCCTGTAAACAGTTGAGTAAAGCGTTTTGGTTACAGTAGTGATTTTTAAGGAATATTATTGTATTTTACTAAAGTTGACACTTGGAAACTTTTTCACATAGAATCACCAATGTTATCCTAAGGGAGGAAATTCACTTAGCAGGTAAGTAGTGTTATCGTTACTTTTTCTTACTCGGTGGTGGATCCTGGATCCAGCACTGGTGCATCTCCTGTAAACAGTTGAAAGAATGCGTTTACGTCATACAGGCGATTTTTAAGGAATATTTGTAGTTTGTGAAAATCGACACTTTGAAACTTTTCTGCTGAAAACCAGACAATGGATTCCTATGGAAGGAAATTCAAGTTACTGGTAAGTACGGTTAGAATTACTTTTCAAGGTCAGTGCTGGGCTAAAAGATGCAGCACTGGGTTCTCTCCTGATAACAGGTGAGTAAATCGGAATTCGTAGTTCGGCTGATTTTAGAGGAATATTATAAAGTTCCAAAACTCCACACTTAGAAGAATTTCCAAGTGAAACCAGTCAATGTTAGCCTATGGAAGGAAATTCAAGTTACTGGTAAGTACGGTTAGAATTACTTTTCAGGGTCAGTGCTGGGCTAAAGATGCAGCACTGGGTTCTCTCCTGATAACAGGTGAGTAAATCGGAATTCGTAGTTCGGCTGATTTTAGAGGAATATTATAAAGTTCCAAAACTCCACACTTAGAAGAATTTCCAAGTGAAACCAGTCAATGTTAGCCTATGGAAGGAAATTCAAGTTACTGGTAAGTACGGTTAGAATTACTTTTCAAGGTCAGTGCTGGGCTAAAGATGCAGCACTGGGTTCTCTCCTGATAACAGGTGAGTAAATCGGAATTCGTAGTTTGGCTGATTTTAGAGGAATATTATAAAGTTCCAAAACTCCACACTTAGAAGAATTTCCAAGTGAAACCAGTCAATGTTAGCCTATGGAACGAAATTCAAGTTACTGGTAAGTACGGTTAAAATTACTTTTCAGGATCAGTACTGGGCTCAAAGATGCAGCACTGAGGTCTCTCCTGATAACAGGTGAGTAAATCGGAATTCGTAGTTCGGTTGATTTTAGAGGAATATTTGCACAATGGTGAAGGAAGGGGGTGGGGCCTGAGGTGACATGTCTGCAAACACGCCCTATGGCGCGTTTTAAGTTGGAGAATTAATTCCTCCTCAATCCTGAGGGTCCCTAGGGGCCAACTAGCCCACCAGGAACCTCCAGTATGCGCCAGGGGGCTGCGTTGCAGAGAGGTGTACAGAGGCCACGCCCCTTTATACAACACTCTGCAACGCAGCTCCGTGGCGCTTACTGGAGGTACCTGGTGGGCTAGTTGGCCCCAGGGACCCTCAGGATGAAGAGGATTTAATTCCCCATCTTAAAATGCGCCACGGGGCCTGTTTGCACACATGTCACCTGAAGCCCCGCCCTCCCTTCACCACTGTGCAAACGCGCCCGTGGCGCATTTTAAGTTGGGGGATTAAGTCCCCTTGAATCCTGAGGGTCCCTGGAGTCCAACTAGCCCACCATGTACTACCAAAAGCGCCACAGAGCTGCGTTGCAGAGAGGTGTAAAAGGGGTGTGGCCTCTGTACATCTCTCTGCAACGCAGCCCCTGGTGCATACTGGAGGTTCCTGGTGGGCTAGTTGGCCTCAGGACCCCCAGTATTCAAGGGGAAATCGTCGCCATCTGCAAACGCGCCAGGGGACGCGTTTGCAGACTGCTGCAGGGTGGGGGCGGGGCCTCCGGCACGATGCCGGTCTTTTTTTAAATTTTTTTATTTATTTTTTGTATGGGAGGGGGCTGCGTGGCCCCCTTCCCTTGGCCTCTTTGGCCCCGGGGACCCCATCCCCCGGGGCATGAGGATTTTCATTTTTTTAAAAATTAAAATAAAACGGGAAGGGGGCCGCGTGGCCCCCTTCCCATGGCCTATATTGGCCCCGGGGACCCCATCCCCCAGGGCATGCCCTTTTTTAAAACATTTTTAAATATTTGGAGGGGGCTGCGTGGCCCCCTCCTCAGGCCATTTAAGGCCCCGGGACCCCATCCCCGGGGCCGGCCTTTCCTTTTTTTTTTCACTTTTTTTTTTTTTTGGAGGAGGGGGGCTGCGTGGCCCCCCTCCTAAGGCCTCTATTGGCCCCGGGGACCCCATCCTCCGGGCCGGCCTTTTTAAAATTTATTTATTTTTTATTTTTTATTATTTTTGCGGAGGGGGCCGCGTGGCCCCCCTCCCGGGCCACTACTTGCCCCGGGGACCCCATCCCCCGGGGCTGGCCCTATCCTTTGGGAGTCCGTGGGGGACCCCAACTCCCCCACGGACCCTGCCGGCTCCCGCGTCCTGTGGGAGCCGGTATTGCTTTTCCACATGGGGAGCTGCTATCATGCAGCTCCCCGTGTGGAAAAGCAATGTGCTTGGATATTGGAAGAGAGAGCAGGTTTCCTGCTCTCTCTTCCAATATCCAAAGCAGTTTGCTATGACAGGACGGGAGCCGCGAGGCTCCCGTCCTGTCATAGCAAACTACAGTGTCCCGGGGGTAGGCACCCTGGGACACTGCAGGAGCCGGCCCTGGGGGGTGGTGGAACCCAGGGCCATCAAGGGCTCCAGGAGGGGGGCCGCGTGGCCCCCCTCCCAACTTATTCAAAGCCCCGGGAGGTGGTGGTTACCGGGGCTCTGGGGGTCCGTAACAGACCCCCATATTTAAATCTTTAGTGCCCCGGGGAGGTGGCAGTCCCCGGGGCGTGTGGGGGGGCTGGAGCCCCCCACACAGGCAATTTTAATTTAAAAAAAGAAGTCCCGGGGGTGGCGGTCCCCGGGGCTGCGGGAGGGTCGAGAGCCCTCCCGCACCATTTGTTTTTAAAGCCCCGGGGGTGGCGGTCCCCGGGGCTTGGGGCCCCCACATATTATAAATAAACCCTGCATGCCCCCGGGACTTGGCCTACCCGGGGGCCAATTAACAACGAAGCGCGGAAGACCGCGCTTTGTTTTTTTTTTTTATCGGCAGGAGCCGCGCACTTGTTTTTCTCTTTTCTTGTTCCTCGGTTCTACTGAGGAACAAGATGGCTGCCAACACTTCCCGGTTAGGAGTGTTGACAGCCAATTAGCATGCAGCTCGTGATCGGGAGGGTGCGCGGACCCTACGCGGCCATAGATATATATGTGATTTTTCTTTTTATTTTCTCAAGAACTACTGAATGGATTTACACCATTTAACAAAAAGGGTTCTTTCTGAACCAAGAACTACCTCTTTGCCAAATTTGGTGTAATTCCGTTCAGCAGTTCGGGCTGTAGCCGTGGCTAAAGTTTCCTATGGGAAAATGAATGGGGAAAACACGTTTTGGGACCCCCCATTTTTTCCCGGCCCCCGCTTGACGAATCACCCCGAAACTTTCAGGGTAGGAGCGGACCGGAGCGGGCCATAAAAATTTGAAACTTTCGCGAAGATTCGTCAACCGACGCAAGAGTTATTTCAAATAGAATGTCGCGGATTTCCTATGGAAAATAGGTCCTAACTATAACTATCTACTGGTGACCGCCAGTAGATAATATATGTATATATATATACATTCACTGAAAAAGCATAGGTTTCAAGGATGTTATAGTTAGAAATTAGCATTTAAAAAAACCCTTGAAATTCACTGAAAAAAACCAGGTTTCAGGGATGTTATAGTTAGTTGGACATTTCACTCGTACAAAACCAGAGAAATGTGGCCGTTATAGTTAGTTCAGCTAACTATTGCTAGCGTCCCCGCAATGCACTGCTGATGACATCACATATTACATCACTCATGACATGGTCAGTGACATCACTGATGACATCGCAAATGACATCACTGATGACATCATCCAGTGACTGAGTGTTTCTAAAAAGTTAAAGAATGTTATATATATATATATGCCAAGGTGTATTGAAGAATGAGTGGGTGTATGAGTGTCTGAATAGATGATTTAGTGGGTGTGTGACTGACTGTATAAGTGAGTGATTAAACCTGTCTTAGTGAATGCATGGGTGAATGATTAATCTGTGTGAATGTCTGTATCAGTCTGTCAGTTGGTGTGTAAGTGGTGCATGGGTTGGTGAGTTGCTACATCAGTGTCTATATGGGTTAATGATTGGTTGTCTGAGTACCTGTATGGGTGCCTGAGTGTCTGTGTGGGTGGGTGGGGGGTGTGTGACTCCCTGCATGGATGTGTGGGTGGTTCATTCACTGGGTGTATGGGTTTATGAGTGCATGAGTTAGGGACTGTATGGGTGAGTTAGTGTACGTATAGCTGTGTTGGTGAGTGAATGGATGTCTCAGTGGAGTATGTGTAAGTAACTACATATGTGAAAGGCAGTATATGTGAGTGTTGGAGTATATAAGTGAGTGATTGTGACAGTGGCTCATTGGATAAGTGTATGCTTATGTCAGTAATTGTTGAAGAGAGTACATATATGATACTATCTGTATGAATAAGTGAGGTGGTATGTGTGTATAACTGTATAGGTGAGTAAATGGCAGTGTAATTAATTATTTGGGTGACTAACTAAGTGTTTGAGTAACTCTTCGGGTGAGTGGCAGTGTGTGAGTGTCTATATGGGTGTATGAGTGGACATATCAGTGGCTGTATTGATGAATGACTGCGTGCATGAGTGACTGTATGGGTTAGTGAGTGGATGTGTGTGCAGACGTATGAATCACTGAGCGGGTATGTACTAACTGCTATTGGTCTGTCTATGTTTTTGATATTGGTAGTCTGTATTTTAGAGTGGGTGTATCAAAGGTTTTATTAGGGTGTGAGGAGGTGCATCAGATGATCACGTGGATGATGTCATCAGTGAAATCATCATTCATGTCATTTGAGATGTCATCACTAATGTCACTGACCATTTCATGAGTAATGTAATATGTGACGTCATCAGCAGTGCATTGCGGGGGCGCGAGTTATAGTTAGCTCAACTAACTATAACAGCCGAATTTCTCTGGTTTTGTACGAGTGAAATGTCCAACTAACTATAACGTCCCTGAAACCTGTGGTTTTTTCAGTGAATTTCAAAGGTTTTTTAAATGCTAATTTCTAACTATAACATCCCTGAAACCTATGGTTTTTTCAGTGAGTTTCTAAGGTTTTTTTAAATGAAAATTTCTAACTATAATGTCCCTGAAACCTGTGTTTTTTTCAGTGAATTTATGAGGTTTTTTAAATACTAATCCCTAACTATAACTTCCTTGAAACCTCTGTTTTTTTCAGTGAATTTCTAAGGTTTTTTAAATGCTAATTTCTAACTATGCCTACATAGGTAGGACATGTGCAGAAAGAGGAAGAAAGGCGCTGAAAGAAGCAAGAGAAGTGCAGAAAGAGGCAAGAGAGGTGCAGAAAGAGGAAGAAAGGTGCAGCAAGAATCAAGAGAAATGCAGAAAGAGGCAACAGAAGTCTAGAAAGAGGAAGAAAGGTATAGAAAGAAGCAAGAGCTGTGCAGAAAGAACCATCAGAGGTGCAGAAAGAGGCCTACTTTGACTGTACCCTACAACAGACTCATACAAAGTAGCCTAATCACTAATCCTTCTCCCAAGATGTCTTAAACCTCACTTTTCTCTTGAGGGTTCAATATTCATAGACTGCTCAGAATGTTAGGCCTACCAAATATAAAACAGCAATCCTTAGCATATCACTGTTATAAGTCTGACCAAGTTTGTGAAGGTATGCATGCTTGTATCTCTGCTTTTACCTAGTGATACGTTACATAAAAATAAACATACAAATACTTGAATACCTGTGTTTTAAACAGCATACTCTGTAAATTTGTGTACAAAAAGGTAGAAGCAAGAGAAGTGCAGAAAGAAGCAACAGATGTGCAGAAACAAGCAAGATAAGTGCAGAAAGAGGCAAGAGAATTGCTGAAAGAAGCAACAGAGGTGTAGAAAGAAGCAAGAGAAGTACAGAAAGAGGCAAGTTAGGTGCAGAAAAAGGCAAGAGAGATGCAGAAAATGGCAAGAGAGCTGCAGAAAGAGGCAAGAGGGATCCAAAAAAGGAAAGAAGGGTGCAGAAAGAAGCAAGAGAGGTGCAGAGAGAAGCAAGAGCAGTGCAGAAAGAACCAAAAGAGGTGCAGAAAGAGGCAAGAAACTGCATAAAAAGGCAAGAGAGGTGCAGAAAGAGGCAGGAGAGGTGCACAAAGAGGCAAAAGTGGTACCGAAAGAGTCAAGAGGGGTGCAGAAAGAAGCAAGAGAAGTGCAGAAAGAAGCAACAGAGGTGCTGAAAGAGGCAAGGGGGGTCTGGAAAGAGGCAAGAGAAGTGCAGAAAGAGGCAACAGAGGTGTCGAAAGAGGCAAGAGAGGTGCAGAAACAGGCAAGAAAGATACAGAAAGAGGGAACAGGGGTGCAGAAAGAGGTAAGAGGGATGCAGAAATTTGCAAGAGAGATGCAGATAGAAGCAAGAGCAGTGCAGAAATTTGCAAAAGAGGTGCAGAAAGAAGCAAGAGCAGTGCAGAAAGAACCAACAGAGGTGCAAAAAGAGGCAAGAGGAGTGCAGAAAGAGGTAGGAGAGGTGCACTAAGAGGCAAGAGGGATACAGAAAGAGGCAGAAGGGTTTCAGAAAGAAGGAAGAGAAGTGCAGAAAGAAGCAAAAGAGAAGAAGAAAGAGGCAAGAATGGTGCAGAAAGAGTAAAGAGAAGTGCAGAAAGAAACAACAGAGGAACAGAAAGAGGCAAGAGAGGGGCAGGAAAGGTGCAGAATGAGGGAACAGGGGTGCAGAAAGAGGCAAGAGAGGTGCAGAAAGAGAGAAGAGGGGTGCAGAAAGAGGCAAGAGGGCTGCAGAAAGAAGCAAGTGAGGTGCAGAAAGAGGCAAGAGAGGTACAGAAAGAGGCAAGAGAGGTACAGAAACAGGCAAGAGAAGTGCAGAAAGAGACAAGAGAATTGCTGAAAGAAGCAACAGAGGTGTAGAAAGAAGCAAGAGAAGAACAGAAAGAGGCAAGTGAGGTGCAGAAAGAGGCAAGAGAGGTGCAGAAAATGGCAAGAGAGCTGCAGAAAGGCAAGAGGGATGCAAAAACGGAAAGAAGGGTGCAGAAAGAAGCAAGAGAGGTACAGAAAGAAGCAAGAGAGGTAGAGAAATAGGGAAGAGGGGTGCAGAAAGAGGCACATGGGATGCTGAAATTTACAAAAGAGGTGCAGAAAGAAGCAAGAGCAGTGCCGAAAGAACCAACAGAGGTGCAAAAAGAAGCAAGAGGGGTACAGAAAGAGGTAGGAGAGGTACACAAAGAGGCAAGAGGGGTACAGAAAGAGGCAGGAGGGGTGCAGAAAGAAGGAAGAGAAGTGCAGAAAGAAGCAACAGAGATGCAACAGAGGTGCAGAAATATGCAACAGAGGTGTAGAAAGAAGCAAGAGAAGTGCAGAAAGAGGCAAGTGAGGTGCAGAAAGAGGCAAGAGAGGTGCAGAAAATGGCAAGAGAACTGCAGAAAAAGGCAAGAGGGATGCAAAAAAGGAAAGAAGGGTGGAGAAAGAAGCAAGAGAGGTGCAGAAAGAAGCAAGAGAAATACAGAAAGACGCAAGAGAGATACAGAAAGGGGGAAGACGAGTGCAGAAAGAGACAACAGGGGTGCAGAAAGAAGCAAGAGAGGTGCAGAAAGAGGCAAAAGAAATGCAGAAAGAAGCAACAGAGGTGCATAAGGAGGCAAGAGAACTGCAGAAAGAGGTAAGAAAGTTGCAGAAACAGGCAAAAGAGCTGCAGAAAGAGGGAAGAGGGGTGCAGAATGAGGCAAGAGGGATAAAGACATTTGCAAGAGAGGTGCAGAAAGAAGCAAGAGCAGTGCAAAAGATCCAACAGAAGTGCAAAAAGAGGTAAGAGGGGTGTAGAAAGAGGCAAGAGAAGTCTAGAAAGAAGTAACAGAGGTGCACAAAGGGGCAAGAGGGATGCAGAAAGAGGCAAGAGGGGTGCAGAAAGAAGCAACAGAGGTACAGAAAGAAGCAAGAGAAGTGCAGAAAGAGGCAAGAGAAGTGCAGAAAGAGGCAAGAGAGGTGCAGAAACAGCCAGGAGAGGTGCAGAAAGAGGGAACAGGGGTACAGAAAGAGGCAAAAGAGGTAAGAAGGGTGCAGAAAGAGGCAAGAGAGGTACAGAAAGTGGAAGAGATGAGCAGAAAGAGGCAAAAGAAGTGCAGAAAAAGAAAGAAAGGTGCAGAAAGAAGCAACAGAAATGCAGAAAGAGGCAAGTGAGGCGCAGAAAGAAGCAAGAGTGGTTTACACACCAGTAGAACCAATTTAATACCCACATTTAGCAATAAGCAACAGAGGTGCAGAAAGAAGCAAGAGGGGTACAGAAAGAGGTAGGAGAGGTGCACAAAGAGGTAAGAAGGGTGTAGAAAGAGGCAAGAGAAGTAGAGAAAGAAGGAACAGAGGTGCACAAAGAGGCAAGAGGGGTGCAGAAATAGGGAAGAGAGGTGTAGAAAGAGGCAAGAGAGTTGCACAAAGAGGGAAGAAGGGTGCAGAAAGAGGCAACAGAGGTGCAGAAAGAGGCAAGAGGGGTACAGAAAGAGGCAACAGAAGTGCAGAAAGAAGCAACAGAGGTGCAGAAAGAGGCAAGGGAAGTGCAGAAAGAGGCAAGAGAGGTGCAGAAACAGCCAGGAGAGGTGCAGAAAGAGGGAACAGGGGTACAGAAATAGGCAAAAGAGGTAAGAAGGGTGCAGAAAGAGGCAAGAGGGGTACAGAAAAAGAAAGAAAGGTGCAGAAAGAAGCAACAGAAATGCAGAAAGAGGCAAGTGAGGCGCAGAAAGAAGCAAGAGTGGTTTACACACCAGTAGAACCAATTTAATACCCACATTTAGCAATAAGCAACAGAGGTGCAGAAAGAAGCAAGAGGGGTACAGAAAGAGGTAGGAGAGGTGCACAAAGAGGTAAGAAGGGTGTAGAAAGAGGCAAGAGAAGTAGAGAAAGAAGGAACAGAGGTGCACAAAGAGGCAAGAGGGGTGCAGAAATAGGGAAGAGAGGTGTAGAAAGAGGCAAGAGAGTTGCACAAAGAGGGAAGAAGGGTGCAGAAAGAGGCAAGAGGGGTGCAGAAAGAAGCAACAGAGGTGCAGAAAGAGGCAAGAGGGGTACAGAAAGAGGCAACAGAAGTGCAGAAAGAAGCAACAGAGGTGCAGAAAGAGGCAAGGGAAGTGCAGGAAGAGGCAAGAGAGGTGCAGAAACAGCCAGGAGAGGTGCAGAAAGAGGGAACAGGGGTACAGAAATAGGCAAAAGAGGTAAGAAGGGTGCAGAAAGAGGCAAGAGGGGTACAGAAAGAAGCAAGTGAGGTGCAGAAAGAGGCAAGAGAGGTGCAGAAAGTGGAAGAGATGAGCAGAAAGAGGCAAAAGATGTGCAGAAAAAGAAAGAAAGGTGCAGAAAGAAGCAACAGAAATGCAGAAAGAGGCAAGAGAGGCGCAGAAAGAAGCAAGAGTGGTTTACACACCAGTAGTACCAATTTAATACCCACATTTAGCAATAAGTAACAGGTGACCATTCTAGGTTTGCAAAGGGCCTTCCACCGCGCTGTAACACTTGTCGCTGCATTTTTGGTAACGTTTGAGCCATTTGAGCTAGAAACAAGTATTTTTTTGTTCAAATCTGCAGATTATGCAGCAGAAGATGGATTATGTAGCAAATGCGGAAAATGTATAATTGTGCAAAAGTCGGTGCAGCCAAACAGTCGCATAATTCCAGTGGCCCTGCTCATACCTCTGACTAGGTCCAGAAGTGCTCCTGAGTGGTGCCTTCTTTTTTTGTCTCATTGAGTTTATAGTTCAGCTTCTATGGAAATGAGGAAGACTAAACCTGAGGTTACCACTCCACAACACAGACTATCATACCACACAATGACTCTCCATAACACATAATCCCACTCTACATAATTCCTATTCAATAAATACCACATACTTTCTATCCACAAAATTTCACTGCACAACATACCACATAATTTCACTGCACAACATACCACATAATTCCACTACACACAACCTACATCCACTCCACTCCAAGAAACATTAATAAAATGATTTTACATTTACAACGCCAATAGCTCTAACTCTCGCAAATACGAAACCTATTATATTGCAAATGCTTCTTTAACTAGTAGTCGTGTTTGCAGAGAGGTGGAGAAAGAGAGCTGGGCCTCTGACCACCACTCAGGAATTCCGCTGCGTAGGACTTGCAGGAGGTACCAGGAGGGCTTCTTGGCCCCCAAAGTCCCTCAGGAGAATAGTGTACTTCATCCCCCAACCTGTAGTGTGCCAGGAGGGGTGTTTGCAGAGTGGTGGAGAAAGGGGGGCATGGCCTCCGAAGACCTCTTAGCAATCCCACTGTGTGGGACTTACTGGAGGTAACAGGAGGGGTAGTTGGCCTCCAAGGACAACCTTGGGGGCCAACTACTCCTCCTATTAAACCCCGGGGCCTTGCCAGCCTTTTTTTTTGTTATTTGGAGGGGGGCCGCGTGGCCCCATTCCTGAGGCCAATTATGGCCCCAGGGACCCCATCCCCCGGGGCCTGGCCTTACATTGGGGACCGCGGGGGAGCCAATGCCCCCGCAGTCCCAGCGGGCTCCCCACCTCCTGTGGGAGCCGGCATTGCTTTTGGACATGGGGAGCTGCAAACATGCAGCTCCCCTTGTCCAAAAGCACTACTGCTTTGCTTCATGGAAGCGAAAGCAGGTTTCCTGCTCTCGCTTCCACGAAGCATAGCAGAAGTTTGCAATGAACCTGCCATTGCAAACTGCAATGTCCCGGGGGTGGGCACCCTGGGACATTGCTGGAGCTGGCCCTGGGGGGTGGCTTTCCCCAGGGCCATAGAGGGCTCCATGAGGGGGGCCGCGTGGCCCCCCTCCCATCAGTATTAAAGCCACGGGGAGGTGGTGGTCCCCGGGGCTGGGGGTCCACAAAGGACCCCTGTATTTCAATAATTAGTGCCCCGGGGAGGTGGTGGTCCCTTGGGCAGTGTAGGGGCTCGAGCCCCCCCACACTTGCTATTTGTTATAGCCCTTGGGAGGTGGTGGTCCTTGGGGCTTGGGGGGCCATGAGGCCCCCAATATCTGATTGCCCCGGGGAGGTGGAGGTCCCTGGGTCAGCGTGGGGGGGCAGGAGCCCCTCCACGCATTTTATTGAAAGCCTAGGGGAGGTGGCGGTCCTGTGCGACCCCCTGACCAGGCCTAGGGGGTCAGGGTATTTCTACCCTGCCCCCTTTTCTTTTGTTTAATCATTTTAGTCCCTTTTTTCTTGTGACTCAGTTTTACCAATCAAAATGAAGCTCGTCATTGGGACGGTTCGCGAATCCTCCTCGGTCACCAGATATCGATATTTTTCATTTTTGAATTTCGCAGGAACTACTAAACGGATTTACACCATTTTAAAAAGTTCGCTTTCTGAACCAAGACTTGCCTTTTTGCCAAATTTAGTGTAATTCCGTTCAGCAGTTCGGGCTGTAGCTTTGTCTAAAGTTTCCTATGGAAATTAACATGGAGAAAACGCGTTTTGGGTCCCCCTTTTTTCTCGGCCCCCACCCCACAACGAATCACCCCGAAACTTTCAAGACAGGAGCTGACCTGAGCGAACCATTAGTTTTGAAAGTTTCGCAAAGATTCGTCAAACGGCGCCAAAGATATTGGCAAAAGAAAAAACACTTTTTGAACAGAAACGAGGTCCTAACTATAACTACCTACTTTGCGACCGCCAGTAGGTAATATTTGTAATTCAATAGTGAAGTAATTGTTGATAAATAGTTATGATAAAAGATTTACTTATTTATCCAGTCACTTATATACATGTTAAAAACACAGAACATGGTAACTATCAGTAATATGTGCATTTGTTAAGCAGAACTAACGAATATCTATATTTTTTTTCAAATATATCTATTCTACATGTTTCTACAAAGCAATACACATATATAGGTACATATCTATAGTAGAAATAAATGCTTATATACAGAGGGATATGCTGTATATTTCTGTTTGTGTATGGTAGTTATGGGGTAAAGAGCCAATTCTTGAGTAGTTTTCTGAAGATAATGTGGTTATCCAAGGATCATATGTTGGGGGGTAAAGAGTTCTATAGTTTGGCTGCTTGAACAGAGAAGAAGGTGCCACCCATGTTTTTTTCTTGTACATTAGGATTTTGAGGAGTGGTGCCACTCTAGAATGGAGGTTTCTTTGTTGAATGTGTTTGGTGATTTTATTCATGATGAAGAGCGGTCCCGTTCCATGTATCACTTTGTGGGTGGCACAAAGCAGCTTGAACATGGATCTTCTGGCAACCGGTAACCAATGCAGGGCTTTCAAGGTAGGGGAGATGTGGTCTTGTGGTTTTATATGTAAGAGTAGTCTGGCAGCTGAGTTCTGAATCCGTTGTAGTCTTTTCATGGTCGTTAAATGTGATCCATGGTAGAGGCTAATGGCGTAATCGAGTTCGGACAGAACAAGGGAGATGGTAGCCTGGACCTTGTGTGGAAATCCCAAATGGGGGAAGATTTGACGCAGAGTTTTTATAAGTAACAAAGCTTGATCTTGCTTGTTTGTTCACTTGGGCATTCATTGATAGCTTGGATTCCATGGTCATTCTGAGGTTTCTAACTTCCTTTAATACTTTGAGTGGTGTTCACAGATCATCAGGCCACACAGCGAGTTGGTCATAATGTTTCCAATCGCCACACATGAGTATTTCTGTTTTGGAAGCATTCAATTTCAGATGGCTCCATGTGATCCATTGATCCACGGCTCTGAGACAACTAAAAATTGGAGAGTTTCCAATGTCTTTGGTGCATTTCAGTTAAGGGAGGATTTGGGTGTCACCCGCATAGTTATAGCATGTGAGGGGAAATTGATTGATCAGTGCTGGTAATGACTTCATGTAGGTGTTGAAAAGCATGGGCAAGATGATAGAGCCTTGAGGGACCCCTGCTTTTGTGAAGTAGGGTTTGGACGAGAAAGGTGGGGTATGGATGACATTAGTTCCGTTGCGAAGGTAGGATGCGATCCAGTCTACAGCAGTCCCCTCTATGCCGGCTTCGTAGAGCTTTTGTATCAGAGTGTCGTGGTCAACCATGCCAAAGGCAGCCGAGAGGTCCAAGAGAAGTAGCACAGCAACCCCATTGCGGTCAACTGTGTTCTTTAGGTCATCCCAGGTGGCAAGGAGGACAGATTCTGTGCCTCTTCCTGGACGGGATCCCGTTTGGAAGTCTGAAAATATGACATTATCTTCAATGAATTGTGACATCTGGGTGAATGCTGCTCTTTCTGTCAGTTTGCCCAGGAAAGGTCCATTTGTAATCGGTCTGTAGTTGTGAGGCTACAGCGGGTCCAAGCTTGTTTTTTTCAGTAATGGGCAAATGTAGGACTTTTTGAGTTCTTCTGGAAATATTCCAGTAGTTAAGGAATTGTTGATGATTCTTCTTACGGAGTGGCAGCAGATGTTGTTAGAAGAATTGTCTTGAAGGTTTGTGGTGGACACAGGTCAGAAGGACAGAATGTGTTGGAAGAAACAGAGAGGCTGGGTTAGAGTATTATTGGATTGTTGTTTTGGAAAAGGGTCAGTGCTGGTGCTTTGACTTTGTTTTAAGTATGAGTCCAACGAGTCTGCTTTGGCTATGTACTGATTTGCCAGTTTGTCTGTGAAATCTTGAGTAATGGGATGTACTCCTACTAGGCAATTTGGTTTACCAAATTCATTGAGAATTTTATAGAATTCTTTATTTGCACATTTAGCATTTTTAATTCTGTCTGAATAGTATCTTTTCTTAGCTTTTTTGATAGCTGACTTGTATAATCTGTTAATTTTCTGTAGGCGAAGTTTGTCTTGATTGGTGTTTGTTTTGAGCCAGGCATGTTGCAGCTTTCTAAATTGATGTTTTATCTCTTTTATCTCTGTATTTCTCCCAGGTGCTTGTTTTCTTTTGTTCTGTTGTATGGTTTTTAGTGGTATCAGGATAGCAAAAGATTCCTGTAGCCACTCATATAGTTTTTGAACAGAATTTATTGTGTCTTGATCTGTACTGGATGTTAGTTGTGTTTCTAAGTGTTCAAAATTGAGTTTGTTCTACAGACGATAGGTGGACGGATGTAAGGCAGTTTTAGGTGTGATGCTTTGTGCTATTTTATGTTGGAAAGCAAGCAAATGGTGGTCTGGCCATGTGACTGGAGTCATTGTTTGAAAGGGAACTAGTTGTGTATTAGCAGAAATGACATCTAGGATGTGTCCTGGGATGTGTGTGGGTTTGGGGATGATCTGATATAGGTTAAGTGTGTCCAGGCCAGTGATGATTGTTTTTTGATGTGGCATATTGGGTTTGTCAAACCAAATGTTTAGGTCAGCCAGAATGCATATGTTGGAGTGCAGTGTTATCAGGTTTGAAACTGTGTCTAGAAGTGTGTCTGGGAATGTTGCATTGCTAGGTGGAGATCTGTAAAGGAGCAGGAAGTTAGAGGAGGAAGATGGTGTAGGGTTGCATCTCGTGAAGAGAGCATCACAACCTTGTATGGAAACGTCGTCAGCTTTAGTGATATGTAATGTTTGCTTGAATACAACAGCTAGGCAACCTCCTCTTTTGCCTATACGATTTGTGCACTAGTTTGATAGCCTAGAGGAATGGCTTCATGCAGTACTGGAGCCATGTCATGGCCCAACCAAGATTCAGTTATGAAGAGGAAGTCAGGTTGTGTGTCAGTGAGAAGGTCGTAGATGTGATGCTTGTTTTTTGAGAGGGACCAAGCATTTTTAGTAGGCTGTTTAGAGAATGTGCTTTGGTGTTGGTGTGACTTTGTTTTGTAAAAGACAGAGCAGTATTTTGTGGGCTTGTAGAAGGTGTGTCCTTAGTGGTGGTATTAGTTGTATAAGGATTGCAATAGTGTACCTGTTCTGTATTGTATTCATTGTCCAGCATACTAAGAAGGCATTTTAATGGGTCTGTGTGTATAGGTCGTGGAGATGGTGCTTGAGAGTGAGTTGGTGAGATGTGTTGTTTTTTTAGATTAGCCTTGTTGTACAGTAGAGATGGAGATGAGAAGTTGTGAAGAGTGGCATGTAGCTTATTTTGTTTGCGTCTGTTTAGGGTGGAAGGTGTATGAGTTAGGGGTGGTGGTGCAGCATGTGGTCATGTTGTAACGTTCTAATTGTCCAATGGATGAGAAGCAGTTAAAAGACAGTTGCTGTGTTATATATGTGTTAGGTGTGGGTGAAGAGAGACAGCTTGGCGGTGGAGTTGGTTTAGGGTGTATTATATTTGTGCAGTCAGGCAGGTGGGAGTGGGTGTATGTTTCTAGTTTGTGACTGAAAGTGTTGTGAGTTGTTCTGTGTAAGAGATTTTGTTGTGCTGCACAATTTTTCATACCAGAACATGAAGAAGAGAACACATTATCCACCCAATTGCATGTAAGCTTTTCCACTTTGGAATCTACAATATGTGTTTCTTTTAAAAGTGCTACATCAACTTTTAATTTAGATAAATGAGAAAAAAGTCTGTTATCTAATAGGTAAACCAAAACCCTTAGCATTCCAACAAACCATTTATAGATACATTTATACATGAATACACTATTTGTAATATATTCTACACATAAGAAAGAAGAATAAGTGGCAAAATGACATATGCAAAATATTTAAATAGGGTAGCAGACTGAAACAAAAAACAAAAAATTAGAAGAGGGTGGTGATAAGGAGGTAAAAAGAATGTTGGATTTATTTATTTTTAAATGTGAAAAATAACATGTCTCTGAGTCTTTCTTTTAACATTTTCTGCCCACAAAATACAATCATAAAAACAATGTTAAAAATAAGACCCAAATACATTTTTTAATACAACTTTATTAATCATTTTTATAATATTCATTATCATTAAGCAGTGCATTGTGTGAATTACTGAACTATATACTAGATTAAAAAATACTGGTGATTTCTGGAGAATTGTAGGCTCATTTTCTATGATTTGGTGTTGTGACTCTTTAGTAAAGTCAGTAAGTCTACCTGAGTGCAGCCAGGACCTGCGAGACCAACCGTACATGGCAAATGCCAGAACGCCGTGCATGGCATGGGGTTGGCTGCTGTCAAGGGGTTGGATTCAGTACCTGGCTGCAGGCCTACGGCCAACCCCTGTGGCTAACCCTATGCTGCACACAGCCAAAGGCCATCCACAATGTAAGGTTGGCTTTAGTTATGGTAATACATTAATACTTTACATTTAAAAAAAACTAGAAATTCACTGAAACAAAAAAGGTTAAAGTAACATTATAGTTAGAAATTGTAATAATATGTCACTTTACATTAAAAAAAAACTAGAAATCCACTGAAAAAAACAAAGCTTAAATTGAAGTTATAGTTAGGTAAAAATTGCAGTGACATAAAGTTTTAAATTAGAACTATAACTTCCCTAATGGATAGTGCTGTCATCAATTATATGATTTCAGATGTTGCAGTGATGTTATCAATGATGCTATAGAACATGTCATCAGTGGTGAAATATGGGAGGTAATTAGCAGTATGTGGGCAGGGCACAAATTATAGTTATTTTCGGGTACGAGTTATACTTACTTGACATAACTATAACTGTTCAATTTCACTGGTTGTATTTGTCTAAATTAGGCATCCCTGCCTCAAATGGTGTGTGCTACTTCTGCCGCACCAGCTGTGCACTTGCAAGGGCTCCTAATCTAAAATGAGTCTCTGGTTTCCCCCGGCATTTCAGACCCTTAGAATTATTGTGCTAGTAGTACATTAAGGTTATAGCTGATACTGGGATCTTTATTTGGAGAAACAGCCTCAAAGCCACTAACAGGTTGCCTTGCTCGTCTTCCACTCTGTTTTCAAATGTACATACCCACAATGAACAATAAAGAGGGCAGCTTCCTCTGAATAGAGATTATCTAGTATTTTATTACTGTATCTTGAGAGGTGTAGAAGAAAAGTCACAACATCACAAGCATTTGTTTTCATTAAGTCTACAAACATTTCACTCACAAATGTCAGCTCTAGATCTAACAGCTCATTGGACCAAAGCACACAGTTCAATTCGCATTGCTTGAGTCCATGATCAGAGGTTTATACCCTGGTGAGTCCACTCAGACAGACTTTAGTCTTTAAGCTGTGTTTAAACAGGAGCGGACCATTAACCAGTATAAGAATAAAAACATTGGTTTTCTGTAGGCCTCAGCAAAATTTTCATTGCTCAAAAGTTTGAGTAATTTCTGCAATTTTACATTATGCTTGTTAGGCAGAATTCCAGAAAATATGGCATCATGCCACATCGTTTAATTTAAAGTCCATTTACTTGAAAGTCCGATGGCAGGGTGTTAGACCTGACTCCTCCAGTGAGTTTAGCCCCAGACCTTTTGCTTTTTGGGCCCTGTTTGTGTTGGTTTTATGACTTTGGGCACTTTACCACTGCTGATCAGTGCTAAAGTGCATATGCTCTCCCTGTAAATTGGGTTTATAGATTGGTGATTCCATGATTGGCATTTTGATTTACTGGTAAGTCCCTAGTACAGTGCACTGTGTGTGCCCAGGGCCTGTAAATCAAATGCTTCTAGTGAGCCTGCAGCACTGATTGTGCCACCCACAGGAGCAGCCTGTAAATGTAACTCAGACCTGCCACTGCAGTGTCTGTGTGCAGTTTAGTACTGCCATGTCGACCTGGCAAGTGCACCCACTTGCCAGGCCCTAACATCCCTTGTCTTACATGTAAGACACCCCTAAGGTAGGCTCAAGGTACCCCTGTGGGCAGGGTGCAGTGTATGTGAAAAGTAGGACATGTACTGGTGTGTGTGAAATGTCCTGATAGTGAAATACAGTGTCCCATGGGATAGAATGGGAGTTTATTTATAACATCTTATAAATATAACTTTGCATTGGGACAAAATGGAAAGATGGAGTTTAGTATGCCTGAACTCAGAATATAAAAATGCATCATTTAGTAAGGATGATTTTTATATTGTGTGTTTGAAAATACCACTTTTAGAAAGTGGGTATTTTCTTGCTTAGCCATCCTGTGTGCCTCTGTTGGTTTGTGTATTGACTGTCTGGCTTTGGAGTGACAGGGGCTGGCTGGGAATGTGCATTCTCTCAGACAGCCATCGGGGGAGGGGGGTTGATGTGTGTCTGGCCTTTCCTGAATGAGTCAGGGCTGGGCTGATTAGACCTGGGCTGCATTCCGAGTAGGGGGAGGAGTTCTCAATAGCACCTGAATAGGCCCGGTCTGCATTTAGAGTGGTGGGAGGAGATTCCCCTTGCACCTGAATAGGCCCTTTCTGCCTTATTCAATGCTGTCTCCACCTCCTGCCAGGAAGCTGCACCAGAGAGGACAGAACTGGTTTTGGCTGGGAAAAGAGATTCTCTGCCACTAGAGAACAAAGGAATTTGTTCTATAAAAAGTGGGGCGCAGACCCCTGAACTTTAGATTACTGCTGAACTAAGGAACATGCCAGGAAGAAGAACCAGGAAAGCTGGGGGAGGAGTCCTGCCCCTGTGCTGTGTGCTATTGGGGTTGGCCTGCAGGGGTTGCTTCTGTCTTGGGCAGGGAAAGGACTGGACTCTGCTTTCATCATCCTGCTGTTAGGGTTTTCTCCAAGGGCTTGGAGTAGAGCTTGCCATCCTGTTGGAAGTCTCAGGGATAGAAAAGACTTCACAGATCAATTCTGGGAATCAAGAGGAACCTTTGCCAAGGAGAAGTGCTGGAGAAACTGAGGAGGACTACTGCCCCTGTGCTCTTTGCTATCTGGCGTTGGCCTGCAGTGGCTACATTCTGCCAAGGAAAGGAGAAGGACTTTGCTGTGTGCTGTGTCCCCTGCTTGAGGAAGATCTCCAAGGGCTTGAGATAGAGCTTGCCTCCTGTTCTGGAGTCTCAGGGACACAAAGACTTCACCCCAGTCCCCCCTGAACTTCTTTGTGGGGAGTTCTGACTTGCTGAGAGGTGCCTGCCAGTGTTCTTGACCTCTGGAGGTTGTTTGGGGACTGGAAACTGCAAGAACTGTGAAAATCGACGCATCGCCTGTTTCCGACTCATCGCAGCGGTGCAAGAAGAATTTTCCGACGCATCCCCGCCACCGAATAATCGACGCAGTGCTTGCTCGCGGCTGAAGTGTCTGGGGTGCGACAAATCCTGTGCACCGATCTCCAACATCTGAGATCATCGCACCGATTCTGATGCAGGGCCTGTTGGAGAAAAACCAACGCATCAAAGGGACGCAGCTGAAGTCATCGCAGCCCATCTCGGGTCTTCATGCATCGCATCGTACCACATCGTCACGCATCGCATCGAAGCTGCAAGTCTGTTGCATCGTTGGGGGATGCAGTAAGAAACCGATGCATCACCTCCCCACATAGTAAGAAACTGCTGCATCACCTCCCTTGAGCAGCAGTAAGGAACCGACGTATCACCTCCCCCGGAGCAAGGAACCGACGCACCACCTTCCCTGCGATCCTTTTTGCTTGCCTTTTTCAACGCATCCAAGGTAATTTGTGTAAAAGTGTTGCATCCAACATTTTCTTGGAACAGAACTGTTTCTACCTTTTAAAAGTCATATTTTGATTACTGTATTGTGGATTTTTGTCCTTTTGGTCTTGTTTTGGTTTAGCTAAAGATTACTTATTTTTCTAAACTGGTGTGGTGTCCATTTGTAGTGTTTTCACTGTATTACTGTATGTGTTCACAAATGCTTTACACACAGCCTCTGAGATAAGCCTGTCTGCTCGTGTGAAGCTACCAAGGGGGTGAGCAGGGGTTATTATAGAAGTTTATCCCCTTTCCCCTGACTAGGAAGAAGGGTCCCACCTTGGACAAAGGTACCTACCTCCGCCAACAAGAGACCCTTATTTCTAACAGAGGGGCACCAAAACAATGCTAATGAACAGGAAGCTGGCGGCACCAGTTCACAGCATTTGTGTTTTTTGGTCTACTTTTTTTTTTGCGCAAAATACATCCTTGTGTCCAAAATGAACATGAGCACCCATTTTTGTGCTAAAATATTGCACCACGTACCATAAAACAAAACTAAAATACACTAAGGGGCTTATTTATGAGAGGCTTGCACAGCAGTGCATCACTATTCTTTACACAATGGCTGCAAAGGAAGTACTCCATATTTACAAACTGATACATGTGGCCTAATGCGCCAGTTTTGGTAGGCCTACATTGGAATTTCCCAGCATCATAACCAGCTGGGTTACGCAGAGAAATATATATTCAAGGGAGGTGCTTCCTCATAAAATCCACCGTAAAACCGAAGTAGGATATTTATGTTTCTTCCAATGTGTAGCACTTCATTGTCAAGCATCACACAGAGCCTGAAATTTGTCAAAATTCCTGTGCATTGGCAACCTATGTGTGAGAAATGGCGCATTGACTCCGGTACGTAAACACAAGCCACAAAAACACTTTTGCAAGCTCCATTACACTATGGAGGTGCTCATTTTGCAGCTGGGAGGTGAAGACCCCCACCCCACCACGTAGGCAGCACATGAGAAAGGAGTGCCTTTTTCACCAGTGGACTTCCCTCCTTGTCCTCAAGAAGGATGAGGTCATCACATACTACCAACTCAGGAGGGAGTCCATAATAGAACTGTTGAACCAGGTAGTGCATGGCTCCAGCCACCAATTGCTAGGTCCACCAACATCCATCCGCAGGTCAAGCGGATGGCTGTCATCCACATGCTGGCCTTGGGTTCATTCCAGATCACAACTGCCAGAATGGCTGGAATATCGCAGCCATCTTTTTCTGCCTTCCAGTCCTTCTGTCTTGGATGCAATCATCATTTGCCTAATTCCCTAGTACTTCTCCTTCCCCAAGACAGAACACCGGCAGCTGGACACCAAGCAATGTTTTTACGCCGTTGCTGGATTCCCACATATGCTAGGAGCCATGGATTGCACACATGCGCAACTGGTGCCCGCTGCAGCAACATCACACCTGTAATGGAAACGGAAGCACACCTACTCCATCAACGTCCAGTTTATCGTAGCCCATTGGGGGATGTTCACTAGTGTGCTGGCAAAATACCCAGGGAGTGCACATGATGCCTACATCTACAGGCACAGCATCATCAACAAGCGCTTCATGGATGGGCAATATAGGAATGGCCTACTTGTTGGTAAGCAAATCTGACGTACATAGCAGTACTACTAGCAGTAAAACGTGTATGACAAATTAGCCATCTCTGTGTCTGTTGATGGAGATAGAGTATATGTATGAGGGGTGTGGCTCATACATGCAACATGCATCTTGGGGCATGTGTAAAGCAATCCCCAAGTCGCATATGTTAAGACACGCAAAGCCACTTTCTGTGTCTATGAATGTCATAAAGACATGAGCAATGCAACACTGGACAAAATGCAATGTACCATCACTGTGTGCAAGGGAGGGGTTCTATGAGCATTGTGGGGGTATCTCCATTCAACTCCCATGGTTCATGAGGCATGACATGCATCTCATACCAGGTAAACATTTAAATGTAACAAATAAAATGGTATCCCGAGGTGATGTGTAACAAGAAACAAGCATTTGCAATGCAATCAGTCTCGCCTTTGAGACCTTATATGTATTTAGCTATGTAGCACATTAGCCTGGGTGCTGAAACATCTACTGTTCTTTAACATGGAGGGAAAGTAAGCACCAAACTGCGTGACACGCCAGGTATGGGAACACATGGAGAGAAATATTGCCTTTCAGCGGGAAATGGTATAGTCTGTTTTTAATATAAAATCAAGGCCTTCAGTGGTCATATCACTGAAAATACAAGATTTGAAAAAAATAATATTGTCTACGGATGCTCGTGGAAGACAATTTCTATGGACTGGAATCTAGAGAATGCTAAAGTGATTCTGGTATTTTACTGACCTCTGCTGGTCGTTTTCTATCAAGAAAGTTAAATAGAGGCATTTGCCAGAAAAATTTAAAAAAGAAAGTCCCTCAGCAGAAAGCAATTCTGGTATTTTACTGACCCCCTACTGGTCGTTTTCTATCAAGACAGTTAAATAGAGGCAGTTGAACAAGCAGAAAACAATTCTGGTATTTTACTGACCTCTACTGGTCGGTTTCTATCAAGGCAGATCAATAGAGGCAGTTGAACAAAAAAAAGTCCCTAAGCGGAAACAGACAAGTCCTAGGGCTGAACTCCAGAGCCCACAAAGTACATAATCATATAAGTATATACTAAAGTTTACAAGAGGTCTCGAATGCTCGACCTAAAAACAACTCTGAGGCCCTCATATTTGGGATTTTGGCGTAGGGCAGCGCAGCAAGTTAGCTTCCTGCACTGGCCTACTGGCCTACGCCTAAGTGAGAGGGTAGGAATAAACTGTATTAATGCAATACGGTGCCTTGCTGCCTTTTCTTTTTGGCGTAGGGCAGCGCAGAAAGGTGACTTGTTGCGGTGCCCTACGCCAAAATCCCATTAATGAGGGGCCATGATCCTCTGGTGTACATCACTTGCATTCACCCCCAGTATTAATTTGTACATGACAGGAGTTAGGGTGGTCTCTACCATGGCAGCCAAATCCTGTGTACTCTCACCCCGCACTTCAGGGCAGCTGAATGCAATGTAGTCTCATGCTACTGACTATACACGTGGCTCTTCACATGTTCCTATGTGGTGATACAGCACATGGGCCACACCTGAATTCCCTCTCAGGTGAGGTGTTTATCCTCTGACAGCCCCATTCCATTCCATTGCTTTACAGTCCTGATTTGACTGCATGGGCACAAGTAAGACACACTAGCCTCATGGTGCAAGGGGGCCTGCATTGTCACCATCTGGTTGGACAGGGTTCAATGATCCGTCCATGATGTGTTGTTCCTGGCCATGTTTTTTGCTTTGTATTGTGGGACTTGTAGTTCTGCTGACTCATGTTATATATTCCAATACAAGTCACAATATGCATGGTGAGCCTGGGCTAGTGCTGAACATCTCACATAGAAGAGACACACTTAATGGAGCAGGACTGAGCTGTACAACATATAACTGGGCAGTATGTCTTACAATTATGTGATGTTTGACTGTATGTGAGAAAGATTCCTATCCTTTCCCTTAAACACAGCAAAGTGCAGTGCAGGGACATAGCTTGCTGCGCAGCACAGCATGGCCTTTTTGCCTATATTGCCCCTTGTGGCTACTTGCCCTGTAGGTCTTGCTGGTCCTCGAAGCCAGAACTGCTGTGTCTGGAAACTCCTCCCACTAACTCTGCTGGGATGACTGATACCAGCTGCTCCTCCAAGGGGGTAAGCTCCTACTGATCCTCAGGTCCTGCTCCTCCGGTCCACATGGCTGCCTTCAGGTTCATGGCCAGTTTCTCCTTGGTCCTATGCTTATAATCGTGCAAGCACTTCTTGCACTCTGACACTGTCCGTTTAGCTTGCCCAACACTGTTAATCTTGTGCACTTTGGACTGCCAAATGGCCTCTTTCTTCCCTAATGGCAATTTTGAGGTGACAAAGTGTTGATGTTTATACTTTGTCACCTCTGTTACCAGTATTTGATTCTCCTCCTCACTAAAATCTTTCTTCCTCTTCCCCTGGGGGTCTGTCTGGACATCCTGGCTCGTGCTGGGGACATTGGGATTGTTGCCCTGGCTGCTGCTGCCTGCTCCATCTTTCTGTTTTGAGGTGTGGTAAAAAAGCTTTTTTTCAAATGTGTCACTTTTTAAGGGATTTGGGACGCATGACGCACATCAATGTGATGCTAGGTTGATTTGCTTTGCTTTACGTGCCGCGAAGCAGCATAGCGTCACTTTGGCTACACATCTGCCAGTTTTCTCTGCAGCAGCCGTCCCACGAAAGAGTCATTTTTCTTAACGCACCATAGGATCTTATGCCATGGTGAATTGTATCATAAATACAACGCATCCCTGGCATTTAAAATATGTACCGCAGCACAAGTTTCTCTGACGCATTGCTGCCTTACCTCAGCGATGCGTGATTTCTCAGGGCCTAATTTTACTCACCTACCCCAGCACCATGAAAGAAGTGAGCTTTTAGAAATGTCTCATGACACAACTCTGTATTGTTACAAATGTGCAAAAGTGCGTGATCAATTATGAAGACTAATTGTGTGCATATAATGTAGCTGCCGGTCATGTTCCTAACTTTTAAACAAAAAATACAATAAGGGGGGGCGTGGCCAACTGCCGAAGGGAATGGCCGCACGGTAGCCGAGCTCCGCTGCGCCACTCCTGATAAATCCGCATTATATTGTCTGCCCCGGCCAGAATCTCTATACAGCAGTCACAGAATCTCAATACCTGTGACTGCTGCCCGGTGACTGTGCGAGGTTTTCTCCGGATCAAAAGGCGCCCCCGAGGAGCCGTGACCTCCCATCTACCCTTTCCTCCGCGGCTGTGCTGGAGAGGAGCAACGGATCCCGGGGGAGGAGTCCTACTCGGCGCCGCGGCTGAGGCCTGCACCGTGGGCCGTCACTGCAGGGGTGGCCACTCGACACTCAGTCCTCGGAGACGCAGGCAGCACAAGAGACGCCCAAGGGAATCACCCTGAGAGATCGCGACGGTCCGGAGGGGCGGTCGCTGCTCTTCCCGCCGGAGCTTTGTGCCTAAGTGCTTGTGGGGGCGATCCCTGAACCAGCCGAAGCGGATTTGCCACAGAGTCGTCGTCACCCTCGCCCCGCTCTGGTCTCTGTGTGCGGAGAGGGGCCCTCCTGTGGTTTCCATCGGTGTCCACTGCCCTGAGGACACCCGGCCTGCCCCGTCCGGAGCCGGAGCGATAGGCCACAAAATAGGCCGCCGTTGCGGCCTTTGATTTCTGGTGAGAGCGCCGGGTGCGGGGGGCCGCAATACGGAGCTCCTTCCTAGAAGCAGAAGGTGGGTGTAGCGTCCCGCGTCCCTGCCCCCGCTGTTCGCTGGACGACCGGTAGGGCTGTAATATCCTGGACACTAACCAAATCACCCCCTCTGCCTATGGTTTGTGAAGCGCCAGGTAACTTGGTACATAGCGGCCACATTCCCCTGCTGAGAGGGGGGAAGGGTGCCCCGCTCTAGCACCCCGGGGCCTGTGCGGGCTCGTAATTGCATGCTGGTTGCCTGTATGGGGGCTGTACATAAAGTGTGGGCAGCGCGGACATCTGGCGACGGACTGTGGAGACTGGGGCCTACTTGCTGACGGCTCACCCCGGCCTCCATCCTCAAAGTAATTGAGGGCGGGCTGGGACTGCTGCGCTGCTGAGGGGTGCCGCCTAATTATCTGGAAGCTCGAGAGTTGGGGTCCTACCAGCAAAAACCGACAGTCCGTGTGGGGAACCCCACTGCAGGTGGCGGTGAATAGCTGACGGGCCCTGACTCTCCGTTGAGATCTCCCGGCCGACGGCATCAAGGCGGTGGGCCGCAGTGGGCGCAACACTGTACAGGTGAAGCTGGACAAGTACGCGTGGCAGAAGAGCCAGGAGGAAGACCGTAACACCGCCACGACCCAGGGTGAGAACCCAGACCCCACAAACAAAGACATCTTAGCGGCAATGACCTCTGTGCAGACTTCCCTCGAGACCCGAATAGACACGGTCGCTACGGAGGTCGCCTTGATCAGAGCGGATATGCGTAAAATGGCGGACCGAGTCAGTGCCGTCGAAAATGTCACAAAAGACCTGGTGAGTGACTCAGATCTCCTCAAGAGGCAGGTGACCGAACTTCAAACTTCCCAGGAGGTGCTTGCTTTGCAGCTGGATGACTATGAAGGCCAATGAGGCGCAATAACGTTCCGATTCTTGGTGTTCCGGAATGAGCAGAGTGGCAGGCCGCTGACCTTTTTGTTGAGGAACTGGTACTAAACAAACTTCAGCCTCGGGGTCTGTCAAAGTGCTTCTCCATTGAACGAGCTCATCGTGTCCCTGGGGGAAGGCCGAAGGCGGGATCCCCCCGACCACTTCTCGCTAGAGTATTTAACTTTCGAGACCGAGATGTTATACTCCAAACGGCGCGGGCGGCCCCACCGCTGATAATTGAAAATAGTAAAGTAACCTTTTTTCCAGATTTCACTCTGAGAGTCCAAAAACAGCGTCGTAGCTTCCTGGACGTGAAGCGCGCCCTCAGAGTCCAGGAAATCAAGTACGCCATGTTGTTCCCAGCAAAACTCCGGGTCGAATCGGAAGGCAAGCTATGGTTCTTCACGAGACCCGAGGATGCTTGGGACTGGCTCGATGGTTGGCGTACAGTGGGCAAGCGCTCGCATAAATATACAAATGAGGCCGGCGCAACCGGTGACCGGCGACAGCGGTCCCCACCTAGCACCGGCTCAGAGACACAGTGCCCGACGGGGTGAGGACAAAAGATGTGTAAGTAAGAGGGACTAAGTGCTGAGAATCTGACCTCCATGTTGCGGGTTGAGAGAAGGTGCTGTACCCTGGGGGCTGCGTATACACGCATGGTCTAAAGGAACTGAACTATTTCTTTACATTCCTGTACCGCCCTGGTTTTGTGTGATGTACTGGATATACTCTTCACTGTGTAACCCACCATTTATTATAATTATATTTCAACCTCAGGGTTTTGTGGCCGGGGCTATTGTTTAGGTTTATGGTTCGCTGCCCTAGGGAGTGGGGTTGTTCATGTACCCGAAGTTGATGAGGGACGGCGACAGGCACTCTGCAAGTTGGGGGTGACGGGTGGTTCTATGCCCCTCGTGCAGGGAGGCAGGGTGGGGGGGGGTTCGCATTGGGGGGGAGGCGAGGGTTTTGTTGTTTCTGTTTCTTTTGTTTTTTGTATCGGTACATTGTCATTCTTGGTTCTCCTACGAAACGATTGGTCCCACTGTCCCACATATATGCACACTCCAATCGAGAAGTCTCTTTTCACTGTCAGGGTCTGGCCGCAGTGAGAAGGGGTGCGATGGAGGTCCACTTGCTTCTCCCCTCACGACGATCTCCTATCCTAACAGAACACCATGATGGCTCCACGCACAGTTCTTAATCTCCTGACCTGAAATGTTAACAGCCTGAGTGATAAAATCAAGAGGAGTATAGTGCTGCAATATTTGAAACGCCAGGCACTAGATATAGTGCTGCTCCAGGAGACGCACTTGGTTGGGAATTCCTGTGGGGCCCTGAATAGGTGGGGATATCGAATGGTTAACCACTCTGGTTTTTCCTCAGGCTCAAGGGGGGTGGGGATCCTCCTCCGCAGAGGCTGCCCCTATTTGATCCATAACACCTGGACTGACGCGCAGGGCAGATACGCGGATGTCACGGGTACCTGGGAAGGACAGGTCCTCAATGTTGTCTCCGTTTATGCCCCTCCTGGGCTACAGCGCCCGGCACTGCGAGACATAGGAACTCTCCTACTTGACTTGCCCTTAGGAGTCCTGATTCTGGGGGGCGACTTTAATAACGATGGACGGCTCTAGAGATCGCCTCCCACCACGCAGTGATCCGCTCCGGGGCTCCCAGCTTAATGAGTTTGCTAACGCCTTAGGCGTTATGGACGTCTGGAGATGGCTTAACCCGAACAACACTCACTTCACGTTTCAATCTGGGGCTCATAACAGCCAGTCTTGCATAGACTACATGTTCATACATGCACAGGACATTCATGCTTTCACCACGTCCGATGCTTGGCACGCGGCATTTCTGATCACTCACCTATACTCACGACTTTCGGCTGGAAACAGGCCGGACGCCGCAATACCCTTTCTATCAACCCCTGGGCGTTAAAGATACCTCACATTAGAGAGGCGCTACTGTTGGATTCCGCTTTAGGTGTCCGTATGTAGGTTTTCCTGAAACATGTCCTTATATAGGCACAATTCGCATTGCCCTTATATAGGCATAAGATCCCAGTCCTTATTTAGGCATTAGCCATGCTATCCAAATACAGGCATGGTCACCTACATCCGTCCACCCTAACGTCACAACGAGTTCTTAGAAACCAGACCCTTAAGCTCTTGGGAGTTCCCCTAGCACAGGATTATTGATTTCTCCAAGAACTCATTTATTATGCATGAACCGCTATTCCTTAAGGGTTCATTCCTGACGTCTTCCTCTGCCTGACTTTACGTCAATGCTAACATTCCAAGGCACCTACCGGGTATAAATATACCTTCCCTTGCCCAAGCAAGTAGGAGGAGACCTCGATTTTAGAGGAGCCCGTGTCCCGGTTTGACGCACTGACAAAGAGACGCTGTCAACCCTGCTCGCAGAGAATCCAGCTTCCAGTGTTCTGACTCCCTTCGCAGGGTGTTAGAGTTCGAGACCCGGAAAGAGATTCCCACCTCTCTCATTCTCAAGGTATGGAGCTGACTAGAACCTAGAGGGACTCTTGGCATACTAGACTCTTGGCATACCAGACTCCTGGCATACTATAGCATACCATACTATAGAATACATCACCTACTTCTTAACTTGCACTACACTTAGGTTAGGTACACTGGGGTAGACCTAGTTAGAGAAGCATCTTATGAGTACTCGCATTTTTAGCTTATGTTATTTATGTATATGAATATATGTGTCATAGCTAAAAGATAATGCTAGCACAGTATTATTTCTTTCTACTGCTTATGCTGTACATTATATATCTCGCATACTGTCTTGTGATCATAACAGCTCATATCTCTTACACGAGAAACAAGACTGTTCAATAAATCATTTTATTGAAACGCCCGTCTATTCTTTCTGTGTAACTCTGAAGAAACTAAGCATGCACGATTAGCTGAGTGAAACTGTTATCTGTTGTTTCCACGATTCTGAGAGTGTTCCGATTCTAAAGGGAAACAAAGTTGTCATGTTTATGCGGTTGCCAGAAACTACTCCCTTCTTGTTTACAAGGAGTTTCTAGTGGCCTCTGAGTTAGCTGGCACAAAGTAATTAAGTTTAATATACTCAATAGGGACATACTGACCTCAGTCCTATGTCGAATCTATAGGGTATATTATTCCAATGCGCAGAGCCTATTAGGGAAATAGGAACTACACTACACTACTTAAGGACACTGATTATTACTTTGCAGAGAATGTAGGGTCTGTCTCCTATGCGGAGATACTTTGGGGGGCGTTTGGTGCTCTTATCAAGGGCTGTGCCTTATCCTTAATGGTCGGACACAAGACAGAGCGTTCCAAGTGAGTGGTTGAGCTGGAAAGAGATATCCTAGTCAGAGAGGAGGCCATGGCGCATGCCCCTGATCCTGACGCACAACACACATTGAACATGATACGTCAGGACTTACAAATCTGATAAAAAGAATTACTGTGAACATAAAGTCTGCAAGGCCCTCTTTCTTTCTGACATCACTTTAACCCGTTTTTGTGATTGCGATTGTGCATTTGATTATTATTACAGATTAGCCTAACTTTCCGCTGGAACCGTTGTTTCTGTTACACACGTCAGGACTACCGGCAGCTTCTTTCAGAAGCCGCCACGACGCGCTCTTTAACTACCCGTCACAGGATCTACGAGCAAGGTGAGCGCACGGGCAAACTCCTGGCGTGGCTGGAAAAGAGGGAGCAGGCCTCGAGATGGGTCCATGCCATTTGTTTGCTGTAACATATCCAGCCCTGACGGCACACTCCTCACTGACCCCCAGCAAATAGCTGATACATTAGCCATCTACTTCGAATCGGTGTACTGTACAACCGAGACCTCTCAGGCCCCATTGGCGGCTGCGCTTCTAGCTACTATTAATGTAACGAGCCTATCCCCACAGGATAGTGACTCTCTGGAAGTGGACATCACAGACACGGAGGTCCAGAAGGCAATACAGGACGTCCGTTCAGGCAAAGCAATGGGTCCCAATGGACTCCCCATTGAACTTTTTAAGCCCATGGCCTCTAAGTTATCTCCTCACCTATTGAACATGTACACTGAATGCTTTGAATCGGGTCTCCTCCCGACCGACATTAGGACCACCTCCATTGTGGTCATACACAAACCGAACAAGCCAGCGGATTATTGTAAATCCTATCGTCCTATTTCCCTCCTCTCCGTGGAGGCGAAGATCTTGGCCAAAATATTGGCCAACAGGTTTTTACCCCACATCACCAAATTGATCCATCCGGCCCAGTCCGGGTTCATGCCAGGGAGGAATACCGCCCGGAACCTGAGACGGTTGAATGGGGCCCTTGGTAGGCTCGGGACTATCAGGGAAGACGCGATTCTGCTGTCGTTAGACACCACCATGGCGTTTGACACCATTGAATGGGAGTTTCTCTTCGCGGTTCTGGCTCGTATGGGCTTCGGACCCAAATTCATAAAATGGATCAGGTTGCTCTACACGTTACCTACCGTGCATGTTATTGTCAATAACCACCTCTCTGCTACCTTTCCCCTGCGACGGGGCACGAGGCAGGGATGCCCGCTGTCTCCGCTGCTCTTCGCCCTTGTATTGGAACCACTGGCAGTCTGGATTAGGGGTGATCCCGAAATAAGGGGACTAAAATGGACAGAAGATCACGAAGATCGTATTTCGCTTTATGTAGATGACATCCTCCTCTATCTGGCCTCGCCTTCGCGGTCCCTACGGCGAGTACTTCACATTTTCCATATATTTGGCGCCCATTCTGGATACACGATAAATTGGTCCAAATCTCAGATGTACGTGCTATGGGGTGACCCCCCTCCAGCCCTCGGGGCTACAACATACCAGTGGCGTCGCAAGGGTTTAAATACCTGGGGATCTTCGTTACACCGGATACTAACCTATTCTATGAACATAATCTACTGGGGCCCCTGACGCGTTTGCAATCAGATGTCCTACACTAGCAGTCTCTCCCACTTACCCTCCTGGGGCGTGCGGCGCTCTTCAAGATGCTCGCGCTCCCCCGTTTCCTGTATGCACTACAGAACACCCCTAATACTATCCCTGACGCCTATTTCTCTAGAATTGATAGCGTAGTGCGGGGAATGCTATGGGAAGACCATACACCGCGAATAGCCATGAACAAACTCACTATGGGATGGTACGACGGTGGCATTGCATTGCCAGACATGCGACTCTACTACCAGGCTTCACAACTTATCGCAATAAATAGGTGGGTGTTTGGGGAGCATGATGATCCAAATTTCCGCACAGATCGCTGGCTCCTGGGGCGGGGAGGCTATAATAGGGCACTCTACACAAACCCCCGTAAGCTTAAATTGGCGGGTCCTACCGCCCGCACTGTGGAGGTCTGGCACGGAGTCACAAAGAAATGGGGCTGGCACAATCGATTGACAAAAGCTACGCCACTTTGGGAGCCAGATATGTTGGGTCAGCTTAGTAAATGCCCTGGCTTCGACAGATGGGACATGATAGACATCTCCACAGTTGGTGACATGTGGGTGAAGGGGAGACTAGCCACGTTCGCTGATCTTCAGGCTAAGTACCAATTGGCGCACACTGAAACCTTCATATACCTCCAGATTAGCCACACCATCTCTGCTGACATGTCCAAGGAGCTCCCCCTACCGGCATCCTCCCCCCTAGAGGACAGGTTGATACTTGACCCGATACCCCAAAAAGCAATATCCTTAACTTATAAAAAGTTGGTAAATAACCGTCCTGACCCTATGCAACGACTGCGTGAGGGCTGGGAGTCGGATCTAGGGAGCATTGACGATGAGGACTGGCGCGACGCGCTAGCCTCCCCTAAGGAGGTGGCCATCCCCATGAGACTAAGTCTCGTCCAACTGAAAATCCTCCATCGGGTTTACTTTGATGCTAAACTCCTCTTCAGACTGGGTAGACGTCCTGACCCCCTTTGTTTGCGACACTGCAATCAGACTGGCACCGTCTTTCACATCTTATGGGACTGCCCACAAACGAAGCATTACTGGGATAAAGTTACAAAGCAAATGGAAAGGACTTGCGGCAAATCCTTAAAGACATCTCCCCAGCTCTGCCTCCTCAATATATGGGATGCTACTGACCTCTCCCAGGCAGAACGAACATGGGCATCGATGGGTTGGGCCATTGCGAAACGAAATATTGCGCAAAAATGGGGGGTGGATACGGTCCCAAACCTGTGTGATTGGGCTAGAGACAATTGCCGAGAAGGCAGTGTTCAAAAGTAGAGGGTGCCCCAAGAAATGGGATCACAAATGGGGGAAATGGAACAAATACAGAGGGGACATCTGCATCTCCCCTTCCATAGAATTACAGCGTGAAAGACACTCTTTACTAGCTCAACTAACTGACAATGATGAGCCCCCACCCATGCGTCCCTAATGTTTGTATATCCGTGTGACCTCATTTGTTTTGTATTTTATTGATGTATATAGATCTCCTAGCCTTATGATTCGTCGCCTGGATGGTTGGAGAGCACCCTGGCTCAGCTCAGAGACAACAAGTGTGATCATTGTCATTTTATTGTAATATATGTGGAGTCATGTATTGTGGGACCGACTATGGCTCTGCTGCTGCACTGTACCGATGCCAATTTGTTGATAAATAAAAATTGTTTAAAAAAAAAAACAATAAGATAACAGTGTCCTGCAATGCACTTTCCTTCAGCCGTCTGCATCGTATATTATGCACCAGTTCTCCAAAATGAAACTGAGGGGCATATTAGCAAGACTGGCGATAATTGGCTTGCTAATAAGCGTTATAGAATTCCAGTAGAAGCCCAGGTTAAATGTCATGCACATCTAACCTGGGCTTCTATTGGAATTCTATAACGCATATTAGCAAGCCAATTATCGCCAGTCTTGCTAATATGCCCCTGAGTATGTTATCAGGGGGCATATTATCAAGAACGGTGTTAAAATTATCGCCGGTTTAGCGGCAGAAAACTGCCGCTAAAGCGGCGATAGTGGGCTTGATAATATGCCCTGGAGAATTCCAATAGAAGCCCATGTTCACACCAGAACATGGACTTCTATTGGAATTCTCAAGGGCATATTATCAAGCCCATTATCGCCGCTTTAGCTGCAGTTTTCTGCCGCTAAACCGGCGATAATTTTTAACGCCGTTCTTGATAATATGCCCCTACATTGTTATCTCTGCGTGCTAGGCAGCTTGCATCATTTTGCTAATAGACAACTCTACTGTATCCCATCTGTGATGGCACAGCTGGGAAATGCAAATTATTTGGTGGGTTTGTGCTTTCTAATTAAATGCAGATGAAACAAAGGTAAACCCTCTCACCCAATTAGTTTGCACACACTGGTTAAGCAGTGAATTATATTTAAGATGACTGCACCACATTTATCAGTGTGTATTCCATCCAACAGCAAAAAAAACTCCATTTGGACGTTTCCTTCTTTAGCCTTTCCAGCAATTTTTCAGACCTGAAACAAGACAGGTATTAAAATTAAATTGAAGTATGTCGGCGGTCAGGAATTTGAATACTATTTC
The DNA here is from genome assembly GCA_963921515.1 of Calotriton arnoldi. Lineage (NCBI taxonomy): Eukaryota > Metazoa > Chordata > Amphibia > Caudata > Salamandridae > Calotriton > Calotriton arnoldi. The sequence goes on along the minus strand of CAWUFW010008034.1, from coordinate 658,324 downwards.
ACGATTTGTATTAAAAATGGCGAGACCAACGTTAGCACACATTTGACTAGCAGAAAGGAGTAGGAAAAGGCGAAAATGAAATTCGTTTTTATTTCAGTTGCAAAGTGTCAGAACATAGAAATCATCCTTACTCAAATAAATCGTTGCATGACTTGCTTTACGGTAAACACCTAACACGATTTATGATGTTTACCATTTAAGAAACGTGTAGGGTGTTGTTTTTGTGGTGCAGTATTTATAACTGACTATTAAACCTGTCTACAGGAACATAAAGGTTCTTGAGGTGTAACTGTAGTTTTGAGAGTGCCCCATGCCATTTGTTAGGGCGACAAGCTAAGTGACAGGGGATTAACAAAGTGAACGAGTATAAACAAAGCAGTCCAGTCAGACCATCCGCCATTACAAAAACAAGGGTACCAGAAGGGGAGGAGGAAATGGGAAGGAGGAAGAGAGTGAGTAGAGAGGGAGAGGATGGAAAGGATGGCATCTGGTAATAGGAGGGGATAGGAAAATACAATGGGCAAACAAGGAGTCCACTAGTCATGAGACATAATTCCCTACATGACAAATAAGAACAGCAACAGAAGAACAGTGTGACAATCAAAGAATACAATAATACTTTTGGAGAAGCTGATATCAGCCCTCATGGAAAACAATCAAGTAGGAGGTGCATAGCAGAGCAGAACATATCCCAGCACGTATGGTGCTGAAGAGACAGATCGATCAACCCAAGACATAAACAAGGGCAGCGCTGGTGTATGGGTGCCCAGTAAATAAATGGTCGGCAGCCGCAAAGGCGTGGAGGGCAGCACCAAAATGAGATAGGAGTGGGGCACGGCAACCACCACTCCCCATCCACATAGGCATCCCAACATTAAAACAGCCCTCCACATAACATGACAGGGTCTCATTCACTCAAATTCAATGTGAGATTATAAAAGTGGAACACCAACAGCAAGTGAAAGAGGTGGCATCTCAACTGAACTGGTAGGTGAGATCGCCACAGGCCACTGAAGGGGATGGGAAGCCATACTAACACATCCGATGAATAGCCATCAGGGTTTGGAGACCCAAGGAAAAATACAGCAAAAGGGTGAAACAGAGAGGCGTCATGGGGTGGAGAAGCAACCTAGTCAATGGAGGAGAAGCTACCTGCTGTCCCTGCACTCCCTGCTGTCCCTGTCCCTATGCTGCCTGCGTTCCCTGTCCCTGCACTGCCTGCGTTCCCTGTCCCTGCGCTGCCTGTATTCCCTGTCCCTGCACTGCCTGCTGTCCCTGTGCTGCCTGCATTCCCTGTCCCTGTCCCTGCAGTACCTGCTGTCCCTGCGCTGCCTGCTGTCCCTGCACTGCCTGCTGTCCTTGTGCTGCCTGTGTTCCCTGCGCTGTCTGCTGTCCCTGAGCTGCCTGCTGTCCCTGAGCTGCCTGTGTTCCCTGTCCCTGCACTGCCTGCTATCCCTGCGCTGCCTGCTGCCCTTGTCCCAGTGATGCCTGCTGTCCCTGTCCCTACACCGCTTGCTGTCCCTGCACTGCCTGCTGTCCGAGTCCCTGCACTGCCTGCTGTCCCTGCAATGCCTGCTGTCACTGCACTGCCTGCTGTCCCTGCGCTGCCTGCTGTCCATGTGCTGCCTGCTATCCCTGTCCCTGCGCTGCCTGCAGTCCCTGCACTGCCTGGGTTCCCTGTCCCTGTGCTGCCTGCTGTCCCTGCCGGGAAATGACCTTTGCCACGACTCTGGAACAACGAATTCCGGAGTCACACAAGCCGAACAACGACTTGCCCAAACAACGACTCAGCCTTAACCACGCATGGGTGTGGTTAAGGGCATGGTTAAGGTTGATTCGATCTAGTATTCGGGCAGGGCGGAGTTCGGAGGAGCGTCGCACAGGAACAGGTAAGAGGGGTTCTTGGTTAATTTTTAGGGGGTGTGGGGTTTGGGGTTAGTTTTTAGGGGGTGGGGATTGGGGTTAGTTTTTAGGGGGTGTGGGGTTTGTGGTTAGTTTTCAGGGGGTGGGAGGGGTTGGGGTAAGTTTTCAGGGGGTGTGGGGTTAGTTTTTAGGGGGTGGAGGGTTTGGGGTTAGTATTCAGGGGTTGGGAGGGTTAGGGTTAGTTTTCAGGGGTGGGAGGGGTTGGGGTTAGCTTACAGGGGGTTGTGTTAGTTTTAGGGGTGTGTGGGTGATCGTGTTTGTTTTTAGGGGTGTGGGGGTTGGGGGGGATCGGGGTAGTAGTTGGTATGCATTTTTTTTACCATGCATGCCTTTACCGTGAACAATTCGTGGTAAAGGAATGTGTGGTAAAAAAAATCGTGGTTTAGACGAGGTCGTGGTAGCAAAGGTTGTTAGGGTAGTCGTTGTTGTGGAACTCGTTGTTCCAACATACAACCGTCCCTGCCCTACCTGCTGTCCCTGTGCTACCTCCTGTGCCTGCACTGCCTGCTGTCCCTGCACTGCCTGCTGTCCTTGTCCCAGTGCTGCCTACTGTCCCTGCACTGCCTGCTGTCCCTGTGCTGCTTGCTTTCCCTGTCAATGCACTGCTGTCCGTGCACTGCCTGCTGTCCCTGCGCTGCCTGCTATCCATGTTCCTGCTCTGCCTGCTGTCCCTGTTCCTGCGCTGCCTGCTGTCCCTGCTCTGCCTGCGTTCCCTGTCTCTGCTCTGCCTGTGTTCCCTGTCCTTGCACTGCCTGCTGTCCCGGTAGCTGCGCTGCTTGCTGTCCCCGTCTCTGCACTTCCTGCTGTCCTTGAACCAGAGCTGCCCATCCCAGGTCCTTGCTCCATGCCCAGGACCACTAGGACCACCCACCAGAACCACTGTTGGAGGCTGCCGTATGGCCACGGAGCTGATGTGTGCAGTAGACTCACTGCCATCGCACTGCCGGTTGGACAAAGCCCAGAACCAGGACCTCCCGCCACCCAACGGTACACCACCAAGAAACTCCTAGACCTTGACCCCAGATGCCGTGACAACAGCTGCGTCTCCTCCTGCCCACGATCCACCAAAGGACCCTTCACAAGCTGACACTGCCACTTCTCCTGCAATACAACCTATGAAAGATCCTGCATCACTCCTGCACACATGACCAAGAACCCCCCTCAACCACTCCACTGTATCCTGCCCAACGCCCGCTCCCTCTACAAACATGCCATGGAAATCTGGGACACTATCACCACCCTCTCCCCGGACTTTGCATTCATCACCGAAACGTGGCTCAAACCCTCCTCAAACCCCAACATCACCACCACCACTCCCGAAGGATACAAGATGATACACCAAGACAGTACCAGCAAACAAGGAGGAGGCATCACCATCATCTTCAAGGAAACCATCTGATGCACCATGAAAAACAACAACCCCATGCCTCTTATGGAACACCTCAACTTCCTACTACAAACTGAAGCGTAGACCACAATAAGAAGCACCCTCACCTACAGACCCCCGGGACTCCAAGCAACATTCTGCAACATCATCCCTAACCTCATCTCCCCCCTATTAATAGACTCTCACCACTACGCCCTACTTGGCAATCTCAACTTCCACATCAACGACCCCAACGAAGCCAACTCCATCGCCCTCCTGGAGAACCTGAACAACATCGGCCTCACCCAACTTGTCACTGAACCCACGCACAAAGCCGGACACAGACTCAAGCCCATTTTCACCTCCAGCAAGAGATTCAAATTCAGCCACACCACAGAACTCACCTGGACTGACCACACCATCGTACATTTCACCATCACCAATGCCCAGCACACCATCACCAGGCATCAGATTCCCCCCACTGCAGCTGAAACAAGGTCACCAAAACCCAGTGGTCACAAGCCCTCACCTCTTCTCAACCTGAGGCCTCAACAGACCCCAATCAGGCCGTTCAGAACTTTGCTGCCTGGATCACCAACAGCGTCGAGAGATTCGCCCCACTGAAACCTACAAAATCCATCTAGACTTCCAAACATGCCAGCTGGTACACCCCAGAAGAACTCAGGACCATCAAACGCGACTTCCACCAACTGGAGAAATAATGGCGTGCCAGTACGAACCCCGCTGACGGAGCAGCTCACAAAACAGTCCTCAGCAAATATCACTGGCACATCAAGGAAGCTAAGAAAGCAGCTATCACCATCCGCATCAACTCCGCTGCCAACCACACAAAGGAACCCTCCTATATAGTCAAAGATATCTCAAACCCAACAGCAATAGAGAGCACCATCAAAACCTCAGAAGAACTCTGCAACACTCTGTCAGACAACTTCCACAGCAAGATCACCAACATCTACAACAATTTAAACCTCCAAACTGCCACCCTCAACCCCAACGATCTCAACCAACCAGCGAACATCAGCAAAACCATTACCACCTGGTCTCCGTTGGCCGCCCTGACCATCTCAGCCATCATGTCTTCCATCCACTCGGGGAGCCCACCGATCCCTGCCCCCACCACCTCTTCAATCTCGAAATGAACCCAATCTGCAAGCAACTCACCAGCATCCTCAACACCTTCATCTCCACAGCAACCTACCTGAATGGATGGAAACACACAGACATCAGACCCCTCCTAAAGTAAGCCTCCACCAACCCCAGCGATCTAAAAAATTATCATCCGATCTCCCTGCTCCCCTATCCGGCCAAAGAACTTGAGAAAGCCATAAACCAGCAGCTCATCAAATTCCTGGAACGAAACCTCCTACTGGATGCCTCACAATCAGGATTCCATTGCCAACCACAGCACTAAGACCACTCTGATTGCTGCCACAGATTACATCAGAGCACTCCTCAACCATGGAGAAATGGTGGCCCTGAAACTCCTCGACCTCTCTGCGGCATTGAACATGATCTCCCACACCACCCTCATCAACAGATTCTATAACATAGGCGTTCAGCAAGATGCCCTCAAGTTGGATTACCTCTTTCCTTACAGGATGCACACAGAGCACCCAACTGCCTCCCTTCACATTCGCACTCAAACACACCATATTCGGAATACCTGTCACACACACACTTAGCCCACTTACTGACACACACAGCGTAGTTACACCTCCCGCAGTAAGAACCCTCCTTGTTGGGTACAGCAGGGTCTGGTCCTGGTTGGAGGGATGGAGGGCAGACCTAGAGGGTCCGGAGATCCATTCCGGCTCGCGGCACGAGTTGCGCGCTGTCGGCATGGTGAACGGACTACATTTCCCATGAGGCAAAGCGGAAGTATCCGCGTTTGCCCTCGGGAAGAAAACCCGTGAACCGGAAGAGGAAGTTATCTCCAAGGAACGTCCGGAGCCGGGACCAGTGATGATTATTCCTTGTCGGAGCAGCGCATTGCGCTGCCTGTTTCCTGCCCGTATTTGGTAACGGTAAGGGTGCACTTGCACCAACAAGGTCGAGACACCGCTGTCAGCTGACATTGCTATTAAGCCCTGATTGGGAAAAAACAAGACTATTTATTTACCGTATTACCTGCCCGTGTGGATTGGAGTGTCAGACAACTTCAATAACATTCTATGATTTAGACATTGGAGGATGCAGAACTAAGAGTACCCGCTTGGTTACATTAGGTGATTAGGAAAACTGCACAGCTGCAAAGTATTACTGGATTGCGCATTTTCTTTATGGCATGTTACACCACTACTATTGCAGTATACCAAAAGGAGTATTTTGGTGATTGTTGTTTGTGTAACCTAACAGGGCGTTCAAGAGGTGGCCTTCTGCTCTTCCCCTATGAAGCGGACCCTGTCATGTAAGCTGGTGTGTATGGTTCTATATTGCATGTGTATCATATATGTGACCTGTGTTAAGAGTGCGACCAGATGCTTCGTGTGGGACATAGGCAATTGAAGTCCCTTTTGTTTTTGACCCCTTTCATAGCGCAACCCCCATTCCTTGCTAACCTAAGTGGCAGGGTCGTTTATCCATTCCTCTCCTTGGAACGAGGACCTTTTGTTTACTTTACAGGTACGAAAGGCTCTCTAGGTAGTCATAAGAGACACATAGCGTAAACCTGCACTTACCACTATTGTTTTTGCTTTACAGATCTCCCTCCCTGCTGACCCCTTCCTTTCCTTCCCCCGCTTGATCATCCCATTCACCTGTGCTATTATAGCATTCAGGGTTGGGACTGTCGAGAGGTGGACCCCTTTTTGGCATCCAACCGTTCCCGAGGAATCACCGAGCTGACATACCACAAGGATCATCCCTCAGTCCCACACTGTTCAACATCTACGTGACCCCCTTGCAGACGTTGTCAGATCCCACGGACTTAACATAATCTCCTACGAAGATGATTCTGATTCTCTCACTCACTGAGGACCCCTCCAAAGCCAAAACCAACTTCTGCAATGCCGTGACCAATGTAGTCAAATGGATGAGAGACAACTGCCTCCAACTCAACTCCGACAAAACTGAAGTACTAATCTTTGGAAAGAACATATCTGCATGGGACCGCAGCTGGTGGCCTGCAAACATGGACCCACACCCACATCGACCGACCATGTATGCAACCCTGGCATCATCCTTGATATCCTAGTGACCATGAAATGACAGGTCAATGCAGTCGCCTCCTCCTGCTTCCACACACTTCCCATGCTCTGCAGGATCTTCAGATAGATACCAACCAACACCAAAAGACCATCACTCAGGCCTTCGTCACCAGCAATCTCAACTACGGCAATGCCCTCTATGCCAGCATCTCTATCCAGCTCCTCAGAAGACTCCAGACCATACAGAACACTGCAGCTAGACTCATCCTGGACCTCCCTAAACAAACCCACACCGCCCCCACCTGAGAGACCTCCACTGGCTCCCCATTCAGAAGAGATGCCAGTTCAAGATTCTCACATTTACCTGCAAAACCTTCCACGACCTAGGACCTACCTACATCAACCATTGACTGAACTTCCACCAACCCTCTAGACTCCTGTGCTCCTCTTCTCTTACCTTTGCACACACCCATCACATCTGTCACAGCCGCAGTTGTGGCCGCTTCTTCTCCTACGTCGCTGACAGGACCTGAAACGACCTTCCCCTCCAGTTCCTTACAGCCCCCTCGCTGGCAGACTGCAGTTTTGAATTGCTGTGATTTATGTTTTCTTCTAAAACCCATAACTCCAGTTATATGTATCTGATCGTGTTCATTTTGTTGCCTAAATTAATATTAAAACCTGCTTTATTTCTATAAGTTGGCACTCTGAAATGCTTAACACATGCTCCTCTAGTGAAGCCTGACTGGTCTTTGCCACACTACAAGGATTGAGCAAATGATTTATTAGTTTGAATCCAAGGACCGTCATTGGGGTTTGTGTTAGTATTGCATGGTGAAGCCTAACCAGCATCACTAGATAATACTCAACTTTCCTACATTATCATATAGGGTATAGGTAGTACGTTCATGGAGCACCAAACTATGTTGTTCTTGCAACCACTTTTGGCCCATGAGAACCATGTGTTGGTATCACTGTTGAAGAATACAGATCTTGCCCACTCCCCGAGTCGTAGCCAGCCAGTATTGAGCATGCATGTCAATACCATGGACGTCAGTCATATCATACAGAAGTGCATAGTGGAAAGCTGGAGTAAGTGTCAGAGAGCTGTAGTGGTGTAGACTCTGGCGAGCAGAGGAGGAGGGTAGGTCTGCGAGACTTAACGCACCCCAAAAACTCAGCAACTGTGGGATACCTGCCCTGACTGTTGAGGCATTACCCGATTGATCCATAGGGTTGGACAATTATTTTAATTATAAACAAGTAGGTACCTTCCTTTTAGAGGGAAAACTCTCGTAATGATATGAGGGTGGGGTAGGCCCATTACTCCTTTGATCTTGAAGAAGCGCCACGGATCATTTAGGGACCATAGAGGCGTGAAACATGTCGACCCGATTTTACCTCACTTACATACACTGAACTACTTGGGAACAACATGACCACTAAGTAGTACTAACCAATTCTGGTTTTTAATCTGCCAGGGGAGTCTGTATATTAAAGGTTGATTTGAAATCCCTTAGTCAGTTTTAATTTCACTCCTTCTCTCACATCACATCCACTCCACTTGAACACCCTCACACTCATCAGATGCAGTAAAAATTAAAAAAAGCTACACTAAAGTGAACCTTCGAGGAACCGTAGGGCATTGCAGCACCAGCCCGATGAGGAGCACCCGCCTGATGATGAAGCATGACATCCCTAAGGGTGCGTGAGGGCAACAAGAGACAGTCCTGAGGACTGCCCTGATGTCCTGTCAGGAGCTTAGATATCTCTTCTCTTTCTCCTTTAGGAACAGTTACCCCTTATTTGACTTTGTGGTGTAGAATGGCCCAGACGGATGTCCAATTGGGTTGTAGAGACTCACAGAATCACAGGTTATGGTGAAGGTCACAGCAGGGATGTTTGGAAGTCTAGCACTGATTGTGCAGTAACAAACATGCCCCGTACAACTTATATTGAGACCAGTTACAGTCATGGAGGACATTAAAATAAAGAAACATAGGTCAAGACTCTCTTAGTAAACTAGCATGATCAAAGAGTAAGGTAGCCCAGTACTCGGTTGAATCTTCCTTGCCAAAGAGAATCTTTTAGTGTAGTCTAGTCACCGTAAGTGAGAGGTTTGAATGCGCTAGGTTAATTAGAACCTCATAAAGTCCTGACACGATTCTGTTAAAGTGGCTCCAAAGCAGCAGATAGTGGTAGATGGAAGACACAGCCAAGATGATTGGAGAAGGGCCCAAGGCACTCCTACAGCAGTGTACCAGTTGTCTATATCTCCAGTAGTTGGTTGTGAAAAGTTCAAACTCTTCTCTCAGTTGCATAAAGGATTTCAGGACACTGTCTTACAAGTGGTGGTCCACACTTCATATCCCCTTCCTATTTCAGGATGCCCAATAGAATGGTGCATTAGCAATATGGAAATCCAAATGACACCACAGCAGTGCCCCACAATGCAGAAAGGGGGGTTTCCCGAGGAGCTTATGTGGCGCTCTCCATAAGAAGAGGATAACATGGAGAATTAGATTCCCCCATAAGGCGATGTGTGGTAGACAAGTATACTGAAATGATTGAGGTGGGACAACCTAAAAGATGATGTTCAAGAATAGCCCACATAGAGGCCTACTGAGGATCTAGCAAGTGGCGAAATAGTTGTGAAAGATCGAAAGCCATGTCATATGGCATCATGTACGAGAGTCCTAGTCGATCTGCTGTGGTATCTGCACACAACTGCGAAGTGCAGAGCTGAGGCCTCATCCCACTCCAGTTGCAGGAATATGTTAGAAATTGGGTTAGTTGACTAGGTTATGAGCCTAAGTCAGGCAGCAACCACAATCCTAGTCAGAGTAAGAAGCAGGCAAACCCTAAATTAACCCATTCTCACCCTCTGGTAGCTTGGCACACATCAGTCAGGCTTAACTTAGAGGCAATGTGTAAAGTATTTGTGCAACACTTCAAACAGTAAAAGAATTAAAACACCGCACAAAAAGATTCCACACCAGGTTAGAAAAGTAGAACTTAATTTAATGATAAAAACAAGGCCAAAATGACAAAGATCCAATTATCAGAACTTAAGATATAAATTTGCAAACAATAAACTGTAAAATAGCGCTTAGAAGCAATAAGCACTTACTTGGGATAGCTGGTCACGCCGGAACAGATCAAAGTCAAAGGTTCAGGTCACCCTAGATGGAACGTAGGCTGGATACAGAGAACCAGTGATGCCAGCTGAACAAAAGTACCTTGATCCTGACTGCGTTGATGTTGAAGATGCGGGGTGCAGCCAATGCGATGACTTGGTGTTGATCCATGCAGTGATGGCAATGCCGGTACTGATCTGTGTAGCAGCGATGATACATTGTCTTCGATGAGTACAGAGCAGCGATGCAGAGATTTGGCATTGTCCTTGAAGTTGCCGTCGATAGAGATGCAGAGACCTTGTGCAGTGGGCTTTCTGCATGCGAGGTGTCAGGGCTGATCCATGCAGTAGAGGCAATGCACCGGTTCTGGTCATGCAACAGGAGTGATGCGCTGGGTCCAATGCAGGAAACAGGGGAGATGCTCCGGTTCTGATCCATGCAATGGCTCCGATACGCTGGTTCGACCAAGGATGCGTGGGTTTTTCTGAAGCAAGCACCTTAGGCTGCACTTCCAGTGGTCCAGGACTGGGGTGGCACCACTTGGGAGGGAAGACTCACAGATGGCAGAATCCAGGTGTAGAAGCAGATAAGTTGGAAGTCTTTTATGTCCCTGAGACTTCAGCACAGGAGTCCAGTCAGCTAGCCCTTGGAGTCACTTTGGGTTCAAGTGATGCAGGTTCAGTCCTTCTCACCTAGGCAGGGGAACAGCAGGCAGCAGGGCAGCACAGCAAGGTAGGAGTCCAGCAAAGCAGCAGAGCAGCAGTCCCTCAGCAGCACAGCAGTTCTTCTTTCTGGCAGAGTCTTCAGAGGTCCAGATGTGTGCTGAAGTGGTGGTGTCAGAAGTCCAGTAGTTATACCCAGTTGTGCCTTTCAAGTGGGGGTGACTTCAAAGACAGGTGTTTAAAGTGCACATAGGTCCTCCCTTCCTGCCCTGGCTCCATACTCACCACAGTGGGGTATGCAGCCCTTTGTGTGGGGACAGGACACAGCCTATTCAGGTGTAAGTGAGGCTGGGTCCGACATGTATAACGTAAAAGTACTTGTCCTGCCTTGAAAATACATTGCACCCTGCCCTCTGGATTTCCATGACCTACCTTAGGGGGTGTCATATAGGTATAAAAAGGGAAGTTTTGGGTATGGCAAAAGAGATATTTTCCCAGGTCGAAATTCGCTGTCTAAACTGCACACACAGGCTCTGCAATGGCATTCTTGAGACATGGTTAGAGGACTACTTAAGTGGCTGGCACAATAAGTGCTGCAGGCCAACTAGTAGCATTTGATTTACAGGCCCTGGGTACATGTAGTACAGTTTACTAGGTAGTAAATGAAATATGTAAATTGGGGATGAGCCAATATTACCATGTTAAGAGGGAGAGTACAAGCACTTTAGCACTGGTTATCGGTGGCAAGTGCACAGAGTCCTATAGCCAGCAAAAACGAGGTCAGAAAAGGAGAGGAGGTAGGCAAGAAGTTGGTTGGAGGACCACCCTAAGGCTGTCTCTACTGCCACAAGGTGAGCAGGGGATTTCTGAAGGGGTAGCATTTCTAATACATATTTGTACCATGGGGCCACCTTTGTCTTTACTGTTTGTACCATCCTCCAGATTGAGAGGTTAAGATGTTCCGATTTGAGGAAGTTGTGTTTAGATTTTTCCACCAACTGCAGAAGATTATCCTTGATCATGGTAGTGAGACCAGTATTGATGTGAATACTGAAGAACAGGAGACCCTTAGGGGCCCACTGCATAGCATAGGCATGAATGCAGGTGCTGGTAGTCACGTTCGACATAGGTAGGGATTCACATTTCGTCCAGTTGATCTTATACCTGGACAGTTGAAAGAATCACTCAAAGTGAACATTGCAGCGGGAACAAAGACATCTGGACGCATCAGAAGGAGCAAAATGTCATCATCGTTTAATAGCACCTTAACCTTCTTATTCCCCCATCATGATGCCCTCTACTTTTGGTGCTCATCAGATTTGCAATTAAGAAAGGCTCCAGGGCCAAAAGGAAAAGGAGCAGTGAGAAAGTGCAACCATGCAGAGTGCCCAGATGCACTGACAAAGAACACAACAAGAAGCCTCCACAGTTGAATGAATGAATGAATATGCTATTTCTATGACATGCATCTGTCAAAAGACATCTCAGAGTTGGTTGTAAATCGAGAATCTTAAAGAAGCCGCCAGAGGGGACAGTAAAGAAGCCTGTGAAACCAATGAAGTCCACCCCCATCACAAAATGATAATGTCATTTTACCCAGTCGAATGTCTTCTTGGAATCCAATGAAAGTGCCATCTTGGGGTCAGTATCATCCTTTGTGTGCCACAGCAAGTGCACCAGCTGCTGAAGATGATTATGTGAGCATCTACTAGGCACAAAGCCTTCCTGCGATTTGTGAATGAGCTGCAGTATTACCTTTCCCAGGTGGTTGGCGAAAATTTTAGCCATGATTTTCAGTTCCACATTTATCAGCAAGGTAGGGCAATGGCCAGAGCAGTGCAACAGGTCTTTAGATATCATCCCAAGAAGCTGGCAACAGCCACTTCCTAGAATGCCTTTGCCATGGGCAGGACCAGAAGAGGCTTGCCAACTTTGTAGAATTCATCTGGGGAACCATCCGCCTTCAGTGATTTGCAAGTTAGCATAACCAAAATGTCTTTGGATACTCCATTAAATCTCCTGCTAGATACTCTTGCCCCTCATAGTTGAGAGAAGAATGTGTAAGGGAGCAAGGAAGGCATCAATTTGTTCTGACAAGGCCGAGATTTAGTAGTTTTAAAGAGAGGAGTAAAAGGAGACAAAATGATCCATGATGTCAAGGGTGTGTGCCAATATCACTCTGGCAGCTTGCCAAATCGCCAGGATGGGCAGTTGCCATTGCTGATGTAATTTGACAGCTAGTAAGTTCCCTGGTTTTTCACCATGATTATACCACCACTATTACATCGTAACCAGGCCTTTTTGCCTGCAGCTATGAAGTATGTATTAAGTCAAGATTTGGACAGTCCCAGCTCCTTCTGTAAAACAAGTGTGGGGGTCAAGAGATACCTACAATGAGGATTGGTGACCTGCCTCCCCAGATGTTGGACATTGGGCAAGTTTTACACTTCACAACAGTTTTGTCTCGCCTCAGGATTCCGTTTCGTATTCCTGACAGTCCACAGGACCCTATGAGACTCCACTGATCCCTCATTGTTTGTGGGACAGTGAAACAATGTGAAGTCGGAGCTATTCTTTTTGCTTGGGGTGTCTAGAGGCAAATGCCCTAATCAGTGGGCACCAACCCCACATCTATATCCATTCGCACAGGTTTGTGAAACGAAAGGTCGGATTCCAGGATAACACATCCCACTATATCAGGGAGCATCCTCCCCTGTCGTACAAAGTAGTCTATGCAAGATTCAGGTCATCGGGCGAGTACTAAGCATCTATGAGGGCATACTCTTCCTTAAGATTGTGCAAGAGGACCCTATCCACGTGATTATGACAGTCAGGATGACCAGTGCAATTCCATGCAGTCAGGAGGCAGATTCCAATCCCCTCCCAGAATCAGGGAAGAATGCCAGAAGACCAAGAGTGCATGGGAAAGACACGTAAAAAGTAAGTCTTACACCAGGGGTGATGATCAACCCCATAATCACCAACTTGCCCATAAGGCATAGCTTAGCAAAGCCCCATCTGCCCTCATCGTATGACCACGTCTTGAAAACTTTACAGGGGAAGTGCTGTCCCATAAGGATGGCCACTCCACATTTCTTGGAGGAGGTATGGAGAGGAGCCAAATCTCCACTGGCTGACACCAGCCTGCTACTGCTTTAGTCCTGTTTTAATTTAAAAGACCCTGTTGGGGAAAGGTGAGTTTCCTGGAGCAGCACAATATCTGTGTATTTCGTATGAAGATAATGCAGTGCCTTCTTACATTTCACACAGTGTGACAAACCAGTGACATTCCAAGACAAGAGCGACAAAGGCTTGAACATATGTAGGCGTAGGCTGTGAATTGTGTTCTGCAGATATAACCAGTCCTCGTGTGCCAGAGCACTGAAAGGGGCAAGGCAAGAGTACAAGGAGTGAGAACAAACTGCACCTGTGGGAGGGAAAAAGATCCCTCTCATCTACTACTGATGCACCACAATTATAGGCACATCACACACTCAGTAGTGCCTGGCACTAGGGGATAGGGAAACCAGAGAGGGAAGGGAATAAAGAAATAAGGGGAGACACCAGAAAAGTTTGAGTTACATTCTAACTTCCACACTATCCAAAAGCACCAGCCAATGCCCGCCCCTGCATAGTCACTAAAGGGGTTATCTGACCCCAGAGACAAGAATGGGACTGCACAGTCATTGTACCGTGCTCATACAAATAGCGGGTATGGTCCATGCTAAACCAAGCGTGGGCGAACAATTCAGATGGAGCATTTTCCACCAGAACAAACAGGTCAGAAGAGAGCTAGAGTACCAGATAGCAAGGGAGGCCAAGATGAGGCAGAAACAAATATAAGACATATCCTCAGTGTCTGCAGCTGCTATAACTGTCGTAACCATCAACCCTCAGGCACACAAATCCTGCTCAAGGATACCTCTCATCTCGTTCTTCGGACACCATATCCACTGTAGCTGGCTTGAGGGGTGATCAGGACTTTTCCCTGTCTCTGTCCTTTTGAAGAATGCACACTACCTTCTAGAGACCCGCATGGTCCAACACTCTGTGGAGGCCCAGCAAAGATCTCTGCCGGTGTGAGTGTGGATGAGGGGTTAGCAAAGAAGCCTTGGACCCAGCACTCAGAAGAGAATCAGAGCAGTTGTTTGGCATGTGGGTATTTATGAAGAATCTTCCAACTTGTCAAAAGAAAATTTTAATTCTTCCGGCTTAAGAAGCCTTTGGTTTTGTCATCCATCGTAACGAACATGCACACCAGATCTTGCAGACTGAATTGGAGATCCCACTGCTGGAGCTGAGATCGGAGTGCAAAACATTTCCTACGCTTGATGCTGGTGGCTGAGGAATAATCAGCAAAAAAAGAGATACAATAGCTGTCCAGAGAGAGGAAGATCAGAGGGTTTCGGAAGAAGTTCCCTCAGGAAGGAGGACACATCACCCCTCTCTGCCTCCTCCTGAACACTATAAATGTGAAACTTATTATACCGTGATCTATCCTCCAGGTCAAAGATCTTATGTCACAGAAAATCAATGTCCCTGCCCCAATTTGTCACAGCGTTATAACTAGCTTCCCCATCATTGAGCCGACGATCAACAGTGTTTAATCACTTATGGACAGTGGAGATGTCCTATCTCAAAGATTTCACTTCCATGATGAGAGCTGACATTTTTGAGTCTATAGTTGTCAAGGCCGTGCCTATGGTCATGATTGTCTTCAATAAGATTTCCAGATCAGAGGCAGATGGAGAGGGAGAGGACAGACTGCTCTTGGGGTGACTGATTGCTTCAGAAAAAAGCAGATGGTGGTCCGTTGGCCTATGGGAAATCATAGGATGCAGGGTCCAGTGCACAATCCCTGAGGGGAGCAGGCGGCATGCACTGTCTGTTCACTGAGAAAGCAGTCACAGAGAAGAGCAGAGGGGACATGCAGGAAGAAAGAGGGGCCCCAGAAGGGTGTAATTCACAACATATGACACCGATATCTATGGCAGAGACTCAGGTCAGGACCAATCATACTGTTGCCACTGCCAGTAGCTCAATGCAAGTGTTCCCCCCACAGGATGAGTGGAGTCAGAGGGCAGGGTGCCATACAAAAGGGTTCAGTATATAGTGCTGCCAATAGGTGCCACAGAGAGAACCCCTATGAGGCTAAACTTCCAGTCTGTCTTAAGGGAGGTTTAATAAGGCTCAGTTCCCAAAAGCCTGCCCCTCATTAGTCAGGACCACAAAATGAGCAGTCCTCAGAGTCCAACGAGGTCCCACTGTTAAATTGGTGGTAAGGGAGAGCTATCATGACCAGGGCACATTTAGCAGAAAATCAGGAAAATCAGTGGGGACATTTGGGTGCCAGTAGTGTCCCAGCAGCCACCTCACCTCAGGGGGAGAGGAGGCCTCAACACCAAGTAAAGCATGCCAATGATCTAGTCGGTTTGCTGCAGGCCCAGGCTGAAGTGTAGAGGGTCATTCCAGTCAGCCTGTGGTGCAGGGACGCTCCCCAGAGGCCATAACAGTACCAGTCACACTGTCCAGGTCACCGCACCAAACCTCAGGAGTCTGCAATGGTGCGAGAGAGGCACACAGAAAAAGAAAGCATTGTTGCAGGCTGTTCGAAGGAAGGGCAGCACAAACCCACTGCAAATGTGCAGACATTTGGCTGAGGTCATGTGTTGCCACAAACAATGGAATGCCCTGTCTGGTGGGAGAATCACACACCTCAGGTGTCACTGGACGTCATTAGCGCCCTCTGCTGCAGGAGGGGTGACATTCAGCAGCCCCCAGGAATAGCAGTACGATAGAGGCGGTTGGTACAATGGCAGAGCTTCAAGGGAGAGTGGCCATCATGGTCAACCTTGAGTTCTGCCCTTGGAAAACCTTTATTTCTTGATCTAAATATGGAAATATGCAGTGTTCCTCCCTTCCGGACATCAATAACTCACTACGCAACTACAATTGCATGAATTGCATAGGATAATGCTGCTTTTTTATCTGCAGTAAATTGTGCAAGAGGACAAGTTTTGCCCATGGATTAACTATTCTGGCTAAGCCAGCAGCACTCCCAAATCTTGCAACCTTTCCCTTGAAACTGCCAGATCATGTTGCCCCACCTTACAAAAGAAGGTAAGATATGAAACCAGGGCAGTTTTTAACTTATAAGGACATGTTGTGTAAGTGTTTTGCAAGGTATGTCACCCTCCATACATTTGTGCTTGCTGCAGGCAATGTTTGTGGTAATGTCAGGGAAATCAACAGTATAAAATGCCCCATCAAACTATAGAACAGGCCTATAATCAGCCTAAAAACGGCTCACATGCTGACCCATCAGACCAGCCCTTTGGGCGTTGCCAGATTGCCCTAAATGCCAGTCTAACCCTGATTCTGTTGAAGGGAATCATTAATTGGCTGATAGCGATCGGAGATGTGACCTGTTTGTTGTCCTAAGTGGTCCTAAAATCTTATAAGAACCCCATGATTCAGAAGCTTACATGACTCTTGTTCGAAATCTCTGGCCTTTTCTTGCTCTTACACCTTCTGAGTGAGTCAATAATGGGGCTGATGAATAGGTTTTCTGAGCCAAAATATGTGCAACTATATTGCATTAATTGATCCTATATCACTCCCTCACCTCTGGGAAGCTGGCTGCCAGGTATAAACCAGAACTGGTTACACAACAGACCATGAGAACTCTGTGGAGCACTCCCTTCCTTGGTCAAATTGAACTTGAAACTAGAACAAAAAATGGGGCTGTGACTCCCACATTTATACAGTCAAAGCCAACAAGGAAGTGGAATTTCTGTTTGCAGTTTCAGAATGTTGTGGGTTGCTTCTCTTTTCATCTGTCCTCTCTACTAGGCTGTTCTCCAGACACAGGGCTCGATTCACAAAGGTCCTCTGTACTCATGGGGAAGCCCCGCAGTTTTGGTGGGGGTTCCCTACTGCATTTACCCATTGTGGAGGTCCTGCCACGAGTGCAGGCCACAGCAATGAGTGTGGGCCCTCTCTGCCATGACTGCAGGGCCTCCTCCATGAGTGCGTAGTCCCTTTGTGAATCGGCCCCATGTTCTTTGTATAAAGTGCTGTTCCTTACAGCAGGCATTCTCCAATCTAGAGTACCCACATCAGAAGCACAAAAAAGTGTGAGCTTTCTGCACCTGGCTATCAAGAGCTACACCGAACAGTGAAAAGGAAAGAGGTAAAATAATGATCTCACCAAAAGGACTATAACACAACCCCTTTCAAAGGGTCATGGGCAAGCAAGGGTTACTGGGCCCAGCTATAGGGGGTCGAGGCCTTTTGCACCTATGTCCCTGGCCCCGACTTACTTTGGATTCTGAGTAACCGGGCCAATTAGCCCTTCTGTACTTTACTCTCAGGGTAGGTGTGCTCTGAGCAGTCCAAAATTCCCTCGGGGGGGAGTGCAGGTGTGGATACAGGGTAGTGAACGCAGATTCACAACTCAAAATGTGCACAGCAACAGCAATAAATCATTGTCCAGCTGTTAGACCTGACATGCTTGAAGTAGTCTTTCCCTAAACGTTTTGCTTTTTTCTCATGGGTTTTGCTGATTCTCTTTTAGTGGCCATAGGGCCCTGGGCTCTTTCCCATTGTAAATGCAGTGTGAAAGTGTGCACACCCTTCCTTCACACAGTAGAAAGTAGTGCTTACCTGATGCTTTTAAACATGCCTCAAGCCTGCCATTGCAGGCCTGTGGGTACTTACTTGCACCTATGAGGTTTTTAAAAATGTGTCAAGCCTGCCATTGCAGGCCGGTGTGTGCGCTATAGTACTTATGCTCAGGTTGACCTTTCTAAACCACTGGCCAATCCTGAGGTGAACTTTCACAACGACTAGGGCACCCCTGGTGTAACTCTTAAAGGGTGAAGCAAGTGGTAGGTGAAAGGCAGGGCGGGTACACATGTGTGCACACTGCCCAGGTAGTGAAGAATACCCATGTGTGTTTTCACTACCTATGAACTTTGCTCTCCACATAGGTTAACATGGGGGAATGGTTGAAATTATTTCAAGCTGCAATACAGTGGAGCAGCATCATAATGTTTCCTATCATTGGATTCACAATGACAAACTCTCTCCTGTGGTAAAGAGGGATTTGGTATTAATAGCGTAGAAATGCCACTTCTAGAAAGTGGAAGATATAAACAGCTGATTTGCACTCAATGTAAACAAATGCAACAACAAGGTTAAACAATAACATCAAAAATATTCGATTCAGTGTGCACCTGAAGAGGAGGTACAGCCCACCTCCTACTTGAAAAGTGAGAAAACAGGGGCCACACTCCTTAGATGCGGGCAGCACTTTTGGGGCTCTGCACTAGGCAATCCAGTCTCCATACATAATACTTAGCTCCGCGCTCACGTCGCGCTACCAGGTTGCATCCAGCAGATGATGTGGGCACTAAAGAGGGCATCGCTCTCCAGGAGTCACAAGTATACAGTGTGGGTCCCTCGCAGGAGGTCTTCGATGTCCCTGAGACCTCCACAAGAGAATAGGGGGCAAGCCAACCAGCGCTTGGAAAGCACATTTCAGGATGCCACACAGCAGCAGGTAGTCAGGCCAGGCCAGGCCAGTCACTATTCAGGAAGGGTGCACAGTCCCTTCCAATGGAAGTAATCCTCCTTGTGCACAACAGATTCCCTGGCTGTGTGCACCATGCAGTTCCAGGATCTTTGGTCCCACGTCCCCACAAGTGTATCTCTACCTTGCTAAATTATGACATCAGTAGTTCTACTGTAGTATACCTTTGAAGTCGGGGTGGGTCAGAGGGTTTCCCTTTGAACCACAGATGTCTCCCCTAAATTTCAGTCCTGTCTGCCATGGGGCCGTGGAATTCAGATCTTAATCTTTAGTGGGGCCATGATCTTGCTTCCCAGAGACCAAGTATCAAAACCTCTTCCTCCAGTCTATCCGGCCAGGCCCTCAAATGGCAGAGGTCTGTTGTTCCAGTTGCATACCCAATATTTATACATATCTCTGGGGAATGCACAGAAGTGCTCCCCCAGCCTCCAGTGTGGACTGGAGTCAAACTAAAAGGCACACAAAGAGTTCTAGAGCAGAGAAATGCCCACTTTCTAGAAGTGAGAAAACTAAGACAATGGTCGTAGCCTTCAAGTGCACTACTCAAGAGTACTCCAATGGAGTTTGTCACATATTACTGTGCGGGTAATCAAATATCACAGGTAAGTAAATACAAAAAGACACAAATTGGAAACCAAAATATCACATTCAAAATATCACCACAAAGGTAAACAACGTCCAAATAATGCAAGAGTTGCTGATGATGGCTCAAAAAATGCTTCTTTTATTGAGCAAACTTCATATGTCTTCCGAAGGGAATTTCAATCAGATATGAAGAGTGGCGGTTGCAAACATCCCACAAATTTTAAATAAGTCCCAATGCATTTTGGGCATAAACAGCTGCCCTTCTTCAGGGGACTCTACAAATGAATGAATACAATATCTTGATATTTGCATTACTATAAATGCACTAGTGTGAGTACAAAACAGGTGGACATGAGGAAAGCACATGTTCAAAAGCAATAAAAACAATGGCAATTGTAACCAAATGAGGATCATGCGAAAGAGACTCCATAGTCTTAAAGCAGCATTAGATAAGGTAAGTGCAACCCGTCAAAATAATGAAGCAATAGAAAGAAAGAAACCCGACACCAAGTACAACGAGCCAGGGCGGAGTGAATTTATAAAGATGATGTAAGCATCAGTAGCCCTATGTTATAAACTACCATCAGTGTTAAAAGGAACTAAGGGTGTTGAACAAAACTCCAAAATGCCATGCAAATCACCGCGTAAGTAGTGTCATGCAGCACAAAATGAACACGTCCCCTGGGCAACCATCATTACCTAAAGGCAGTAGAACGACGCAACCTGCAAAAGTCCAAATAGCATGTAACATTCACGCTGAAAGAAAAGGAAACAAACATAATGAACCACAAGTGTCCAGCCGTTTATGGGTGGGTAAAGGGACTACTGGTGCAAGAGGACTCACCGAATAATGAACCACAGGACTCCATGTTTCTAGATGAATCAAGCTGACGGGGTTGGTGTCAATCACGACCAAACGATCTAGGTTAACATAAAGGGTGCCGCATATCAAAATGACAGAGCTCGACCCGACTCTAGTAACATACCAACGAAGTTAAAATGATCAAACATTTACTCACCAGAACGTGGCACCAGAGCACGCTGTCCCAGTAACCAGGCTTAACACTCTAAGCTAGACCAAAGCGCAACGCCTTGAATGACCGCGTTCGTGAACCTTTCGTGAAGTAAAGTGATTCTAAGCACGAGCGCGCTACCTGGAAGTTATACACTGGACCGGTCTTAAAGGCACAGTGCATCAGGCTTGCTGGATAGTAGACAGTGTAAAAGAATAAAGTTCCATGCAAGTTAGTGAAATCCGGTTTAAAGTGTTAGGACCAAAAGGAAAAAGCGGTTAGAATTCTTATAATCAACATGTTCATATAGTCTCAAGACTCATCGATGTGAATATAACGTAATCAGCATGATAAAATGTATTGTACAAAACATTGCAGGACAAAGCAGTGAAATAAAGTATTGTGAGAAAAACAATCAAAATCAGAGCATATAGTAAACATGATCAAATGGCCACATGGCTCACACGCGTGAAAGCAGAGTAACCAACGTGATTGAATAGAGTACAAAAACACTACAATACAGCAGGCTAAATAAAAATATCTAACTGTCAACAAGTTAAACCGAACAAGCATTGGTACGTGAATCTTAGTGCATGAATGGCTGCACGCAACATAATAAGTAGTTGAGCAAGAATATCACAGCATAACATCAACAGGCAAGAGCCTTTCATATGAATGAGAAACCCAGAGAGGGTTACAAAATACTTACGTTCAATAAAAATGGTGAATGAATGCATATACATTAATGTGCTGAGTTCATGGTCATCCTTGTTGAACATGCTAAAGCTCGGTAAACAACATATAAAAAAACATCCGCAAAAAAGGAATGGATAAGTGATAGATCTGGAGCTGAAAATATGGTTACATAGACCATAGAGGGTCAGAGAAAACAGGAAAATTCAAGTTTGTCATTAAGCCCTTTGGGCATAAGGGTGTCCAAGAAACGTATCCAATAGGTCTCTTGTTGAGACAAATGTTTGGACATGTCCCTGTCAGCATGTATAGTCACTACTTCTAAGATAGTGAATCGAAGCTGAGCTATCATGTGGTGGTGATCATGCCAGTGGGCTGCAAGTAGTGAGGTGGTAGTTTTAGTCCTTATGCGACTTTTGTGCTCAGTAATGCGTGTGCGTAAAGACCTCTCTGTTTTTCCCACATAGTATAACCCACATGGGCAGCGTATCATGTAGATGACGAAACGGCTGTTGCAATCTGCAGTAAAGTTCAATTAGATTTTTTTTACCAGACCAAGGGTGGGAGATACAATCCCCAATGAGCACATTGTTACAATGTGAACAATTGAAGCATTTACGCATGCCCTTGTGCGTCACTTTAGTGTCAGATTCAGGTTGGTTGAGAAGTTCTCTCAAATTCTGAGACCGCTTACATGCAAAAATTGTAGGATTCACAAATAAGCCTCGAAAATCTGGCTCAGACTGTTAAAGTTCCCAACGTTTAAGAATCACTTGTTTGATTGCAGCTGATGAAGTAGAGTACGTGGATACAAAAACTTCTCTGTTCGATGGTTGCTTGATCTGCTTACACAACCAGGATTCTCTCTGTAGAACCTGCACTCGTGTTTCAGCTTCCTCAATAATCTCTGGTGGATATCCACGGGTTAAAAATCTGTTTCTGGTTTCCTGCTTGGAAGTGGCAATCTTAGACATGTCAGAGGTGATGCGCTTAACCCGAAGAAACTGTGAATAGGGAAGATGACGTTTGAGAGATGGTGGATGGAAACTAGAGAATAATAGTGAATTGTTGCGGTCAGTTGGTTTCTTGAACATTGAAGTCATGATGTTCGTGCCTTCCACATCAATGATAACATCCAAATAGGAAATGTGGTGTTGATCCATGACGTGAATGACCTGAATTCTGGGATGCCATTAAACCGGATTTCACTAACTTGCATGGAACTTTATTCGTTCACACAGTCTACTATCCAGCAAGCCTGATGCACTGTGCCTTTAAGACCGGTTCAGTGTATAACTTCCGGGTAGCGTGCTCGCGCTTAGAGTCACTTTACTTCACGAAAGGTTCACGAAGGCGGTCACTCAAGGCGTTGCGCTTTGGTCTAACTTAGAGTTTTGAACCTGGTTACTGGGACGGCATGGTCTGGTGCCACGTTCTGGTGAGTAAATGTTTGATCATTTTAACTTTGTTGGTATGTTACTAGAGTCGGGTCGGGCTCCGTCATTTTGATATGCGGCACCCTTTATGTTAACCTAGGTCGTTTGGTCGTGATTGACACCAACCCCGTCAGCTTCATTCATCTAGAAACATCAAGTCCTGTGGTTCATTATTCGGTGAGTCCTCTTGCACTAGTAGTCCCTTTACCCACCCATAAATGGCAGGACAATTCTGGTTCATTATGTTTGTTTCCTTTTCTTTCAGCATGAATGTTACATTCTATTTGGACTTTTGCAGGTTGCGTCGTTCTACTGCCTTTAGGTAATGATGGTTGCGCAGGGGACGTGTTAATTTTGTGCTGCATGACACCTTAGAGTCTACTTATGCGGTGATTTCCATGGCATTTTGGAGTTTTGTTCACCACCCTTAGTTCCTTTTAACACTGATGGTAGTTTATAACATAGGGATACTGATGCTTGCCTCATCTTTATAAATTCACTCCACCCTGGCGCGTTGCACTTGGTGTCGGGTTTCTTTCTTTCTATTTCTTCATTATTTTGACGGGTTGCACTTACCTTATCTAACACTGCTTTAAGACTATGGAGTCTCTTTCGCATGATCCTCATTTGGTTACAATTGCCATTGTTTGTATTGCTTTTGAACATGTGCTTTCCTCATGTCCACCTGTTTTGTACTCACACTAGTGCATTTATAGTAATGCAAATATCAAGATATTGTATTCATTCATTTGTAGATTCCCCTCAAGAAGGGCAGCTGTTTATGCCCAAAATGCATTGGGACTTATTTACAATTTGTGGGATGTATGCAACCGCCACTCTTCGTATCTGATTGAAGTTCCCTTCGGGAGACATATGCAGTTTGCTCAGTAAAAGAAGTATTTTTTGAGCCATCATCAGCAACTCTTGCATTATTTGGATGTTGTTTACCTTTGGATGTGATATTTTGGATATGATATTTTGGTTTCTAATTTGTGTCTTTTTGTATTTACTTACCTGTGATATTTGATTACCCGCACAGTAATATGTGACAAACTCCATTGGAGCACTATTGATTAGTGCACTTGAAGGCTACGACCATTGTCTTAGTTTTCTCACTTCTAGAAAGTGGGCATTTCTCTGCTCTAGAACTCTTTGTGTGCCTTTTAGTTTGACTCCAGTCCACACTGGAGGGGCACTTCTGTGCATTCCCCAGAGATAGCTATAAATATTGGGCATGCAACTGGAGCAACAGACATCTGCCATTTGAGGGCCTGGCCGGATAAACTGGAGGAAGAGGTTTTGACACTTGGTCTCTGGGAAGCGAGATCATGGCCCCACTAAAGATTAAGATCTGAATTCCACGGCCCCATGGCAGACAGGACTGAAATTTAGGGGAGACATCTGTGGTTCAAAGGGAAACCCTCTGAACCACCCCGACTTCAAAGGTACACTACAGTAGAACTACTGATGTCATAATTTAGCAAGGTAGAGATACACTTGTGGGGACGTGGGACCAAAGATCCTGGAACTGCATGATGCACACAGCCAGAGGAATCTGTTGTGCACAAGGAGGATTACTGCCATTGGAAGGGACTGTGCACCCTTCCTGAATAGTGACTGGCCTGGCCTGACTACCTGCTGCTCTGTGGCATCCTGAAATGTGCTTTCCAAGCGCTGGTTGGCTTGCACCCTGTTCTCTTGTGGAGATCTCAGGGACATCTAAGACCTCCTGCAAGGGACCCACACTGTCTACTTGTGACTCCTGGAGAGCGATGCCCTCTTTAGTGCCCACATCATCTGCTGGATGCAAACTGGTAGCTCGACATGAGCGCGGTGCTAAGTATTATGTATGGAGACTGGATTGCCTAGTGCAGAGCCCCAAAAGTGCTGCCCGCATCTAAGGAGTGTGGCCCCTGATTTGGGGGGCCTCAACACGCATAAGTATCTTGTTGGTGGTGAGCAGATTCATCGGTTGTGGGCCCCCGCATGGCCCACTTTCTCAATCGTGCAACATGCCAACTGCATGCTCATTGCATGTGGTGTCCAATTCACAGGTTGCGAACCTTGGAGGTGAGGGCATATGTGTAGTAGTGCCTCATTCTACCTCATGCAACATTGCTGAACTTACGCCTCTGTGTGTGTGACCGGAATTGTCTGGTGCAACCCGTATCAACACGCACCAGATGTTGTGCCTCATTTCCATGGAGGTACAGAATTTTCAACTCTTCGTGGTGTGTGACCGATATTGTCTGGTCCGACCCGTATCAAAGCATACTAGATGTTGTGCCTCATTTTCAGGGAGGTGCGGAATTTGCGACTCTTCATTGTGCGTTACCAGAACTGTCAGGTGCGACTTGTATCAGCGTGCACCAGACATTGTGCCTCATTTCCAGGGAGGTGCAGAGGAGCGGATTCATGTTCCATGGTGCCCAGATTGCCTGGATGCTACTTTGATCTACGTGTGTCTGACTGGGTGCCTTCTTCCTCCGAGAGGCTCCCCTGCTTCATCCCCCATTCATCCATTGTTCCTTTTGTGCCCTTAGTGTGGAGGACCAACTGCCCTTTGATAACTTGTCCCTGACAACTTTGTGTTGCCAGACAGTGTTGTCCGTATTGGGCCTGGGTGGTGAGAATAATTGACTGGGCGAAGGAACACTTCTGACTGCGATCGGAAGCGAGTCAAGAGATTGTGTGATGACCCTATGCTACACAGAACTGGGCTGGTGTCAGAAGGCACAGCGTGGAATCATTTGATTGAACGGCTATCGCCCTTAGCTGGCTTCTGCTCCGCAAGCCATGTGTGAACTTCGCGAGTAGTGGCCTAACCCCCATTTTTCGACAGCCGCTTAATTAGCCCTGCTACCATCACCCCCACCTTCTTTCTTGGCACCCTGACTAAGTGTGACTCCGGCCTCAGTTGGCCTAGTATCGGGGGAAGCTGTTTTTTATCTCTAACCCGTGGGAGTAGGGTAGTCAGGATTAGCTGAATGATGAAGGAGGGCTTGGGCTACGGGGTCTACATATGCATTATCAACTGACCTGCTGGATATCAGTTGCACGCATTACAGTGCTATGTGCGTGAGTGTGTGAGTGCGCTCCATACGGACCTGTCTGGTATCCGTGGCACTGCATAGACTGCTTGTTATGAATTACACCGCACGGCGGTGTTGCTTTCCATGTTGATTCCCTGCCAAAGGAATACTACATTTGACATTGAGTTTTACCCATGCAGCCTTGGCCAACAGTGCTGTTTAAAAGTGTTGCAATTTTCTGTGTGTACATATTTCTGATATCGTTGTGATCCGTGGTGCTCCCTATGACTGTGTGGTATCGAATAATAATAATTGCCAGGGTGGGCCATGTTCTGACAACATTTCACACAGCATAAGGGTGCTGGGGTAAAGTAGGATCTTTCCCAAGTGTTCATATAGCTGATGTCATTTTAACACGGTTGGGCCTAGTACTGCTAGTGATATTTCCAAGTGTGATTTATGCCCAGAAATACATGATATTCATGTTTTTTTAATTAATGTGTGTGTTGAACACAAACTTTATTTACATACACCACGTGTGAAGTCTCTTTTGTGACGCTTAGTGTAGTTCTTGTGTGAGACTGCTGCGCCAATGCTTCACACATTGCCTCTGAGATAAGCCTGACTGCTCAGTGCCAAACTACCCAAGAGTCAGTGCAGAGAGTGTAATCTCCCACCCCTGAAGGGAGTGGTAGGTTTTGCCTGGCTAGGGCCTCGCCTCAGCCAACCAGAACGTGCCAGTTCTAACACCAGCCAAATGCTCACTTTTATAATAAAAAGCAAAGCATTTTATTTGTACTGCTATTCACACAAAGGGAAAATATTACATTCACAAACAATCATTTAATTACCCCTGAGGTCAGGTCTCTAATGCTTCTTTAACTATTCCATCCCTCACACCCTCCTTGTGTTAGCGAAAGTGGTATTCCCCATTTACTAGTGGTATCATCCAGGGTATGCTCCACTAGCAATTTAAATTCATTCCAGCACGACCGCTCTAACTAGCAACAAGTTCCCGTGAGCCCACAGGCCTGAAATTGGTCTTACCCGCTCCACCAGACTTAAAGCGTCTGAAATTCCTCAGCATGCCCCCCTTGTTTGGCTGCTCAAAGCAGCTGAACTCAGGTGAGTCTGCTGCACATGGACTAGGTGTCTGCACTGAGCGGGAGCAGTGTCCCTCACTCGTGTTTGTGCTCCCGAAGTGACCGGATGGTCTCTGTGGTTCCTCTGCGGCATAAGTGTCTGGTTTGTCTACCGATAGGAGGTGGCTGTGATGGTCCCGTTGTGGGTCCCTCGCCTGGATAACGGTACATAGGTGCTCCCACAGTGTTCTCACTTCTCTAGCAGGGCGTTGCAGATGAAGTTGCATTTCTTGGTGCTCCCGGTGACCCCCTCTGGCTTACAGTGTCACTGTATCTCATTGTACACGTGTTCCTGCCTGATTGGCATGGTGAAGTCTTCAGCGGCATCCCCTTCTGATATAAGGGGTTATGGTCTGCTACCTCACAAAGCTACGGTCCTTGCTGTGAAACAGTCTTTTTCACAGTGGCCCCTCCTTGCATACTGGGTTGCTGACTCGCACTACACGGTACATACTCTGGCCCAATCTGTGCAGCATGGCTCACTTCACAGTCATCCTCACAGAACTCGCTGGTCTTGGCAAACAGGCAAGAGCTTGTGCTCAAGGCTCCAGGGAAAGTGGTCTAGGATTCACTGGGTGATGTCCCCTCACCCAGCAGGGAGACTAGCTGGCCTTGGCCCCCAGTCCTGGTCACGAGCAGAAGTCTTGCAGAACTGCCCCTCTTCACACAGCCCGTCTGTGTGCTTGGCAGTTGACAATATTTTGGGTCTTAAACTCCCCTTCTTTTGGCCATTTCCAGACATCAAATGTGATTTAGAGTCTGAGTCTTTGATGTTTTATCTTGAGGGTTTGCTTCTTTTGAAGTGTCCACTCCTTTTCTCTCTATTCCTCTTGAAAACAGTCTGTCACAGCAGGAGTGACTCCAAAGCTGATAGTCCAACAACAGAGGCCATGGGAATAACTAGAGTCCACACCTGGATGTCTGCCTCAGTGATATGTGCATCAAAAAGATAACCCAGGCCCCGAGCACAACACTGTATGATTCCCTTATGAGCCCATCTCCTTTCTGAAATGTTCCCAGGCCCTTTCCTTGTGACTGCTCACTGAATCAAAGAGCAACCTTTGAAGTGTACAGGGGAAGCCTGACTCTCCCCTTCCTAGTGTGTGTCCACCAAGCTCACAGAAACGCAACAATAAGTATATCTGTTTGGAGTGATTTCTCTGCCTCCTCTCCATGTTTTACCATGTAGGCCTGGGTCTCTCAAAATAGAACACACGGCACTCCATGTATTGTACCATCCAACAAGCACATATACACCCAGTGCATGAATACGGCCATACACATTGCACAGTACTGTATCCTCCATGTACTGTACCGCTCCTAGGCACACATACATCCAGCACATGCATCTACCATGCACGCACTGCCCAGCACTACATCCTCCATGTATTGCACCACTCATAGGCACACATACATCCAGCACATGTATTTACCATGCGCTCACTACTCAGTGATGCCTTATCCCTGTATTGTACCCCTCTCAGGCACACATACTCTTAGCACAGATGCACCACTCCAGATCTGTGCAGATCTTCACAACAAACTGATGTAAGCCAAGGATGAGTTAAGCACACAACAGTGAAACGTTAAACTGTGTGAGCCTGCAGGCCTCACCCCAGTGACACAGTTTGAAAAGGACCTGTTCACTCCTACTGATCACTACACAGTATGTTGCCACCACTTTGCTAATGCTGTTTAACTCCTGGTGAAGGCAGTAACCCTCCACCACTATGAGGGTGGAGCTTTAAGCATCCCTGCCAGTCCAACAAGCTCACAATCCGTAATATAGGACTATGTCATGGCGCACATGCATGATCCATGTTTGCCTATGACACAAAAATCAGCATTGTGGATCCAGACATCAGTACAGTTGGGCACTCAGGACAGTGGTGCACATCCATTACCATGCAAAGGACCTTTCCCTCTCAACAGGCCCTTCTCTGAACAACACAGACTGCAGTCCCACCCTTCATTCCCTATCTACTAAGGGCCTGATTATGATGTGATGGATGTTTACGTACGGGTTGGAGTTACAAGTTAAAAGGTATTTAACAACGTATCTGATAATTATCAGATGCGTTTTAAATAGTCCAACAGTCATTACATTTCAACAGGTCAAACCTGCCGAAATTTAACTGGGGAAAACATACATAATTTATCAAATCATACGGATTTTGATACGTTAAACACCAAAATCTGCATGTTATTCCCCATAAACTCATAATATGTGTTATTTATTGCACCTGATCAATAATGTACCCTGTAGTATTGTTATTTATCAAAGGCAATAAATAATGCCTCAACTCGTAATCAGGCCCATAGAAGCAGTGCTCAGGAGTAGTAATCAACAGCCCTTCACAGCAAAAGGACTGAACCGAATTTCTAAAGGATTCCTGTCTCCTCCCTCCCCACTTCAGTGTCTAGCTTTCCTCCATCCAGCTTCTGGAATGTCAGCAACACACTTTCACTGTCTGGGAAAGCAACGTCACCTTTATCTTGTGCATAGGAACAGGTCAAGGGCTTTCAAAATTAAACCCACAGACCCTCATTTCTCTGTGCCCTCATACACACAATGCATGTACCATATAAGACATTTAGACACACAGATTAACATTTGCTAATGCTAGGATCTGGTTAGCATATAGAAGTAGAACTTTGCACAAGTGGGCTAGGAGGCATCCACTTCAGTGACACAGATAAAATGGTCTGGTGATAACTATGGATTTACAAACATGGTATGCTGCCACAACTGCTCTACATGCTAAAACCGTGAGGATATGCTTGATGTGCTCTCCAGGTCAAAGGTCAAGTCACAATTTAGATTAGTGTAATTTAGATTAGTGTAAAGCTAGGGCTGTAATCAGAAATTAGGATACCAGATATTTGCCATTGGGCACTCGGTGCAGTGGAACACAATGCAGTGACATGCAGGAGACATCCTCATCCCAACAACATTTATTTAGTCATCTACCAGAGCCAGGATTAGAACCCTCCTGACCAGATAAATTCCCCAGCTTAGCTACTAAAGAACTGCTCATCAAAACTTCTCCACTTGACTGGTGACCATGTGAAGAGTGAGGCCAGTCATACTTTGTAGAACAAACTAGAGACTGAAACATCATGTGGCAAATACAGCCTGATTCACACAAAAATTCCTAAATCCGTATACATAAAAGTACGCCTAACAAACTTTCTCCGTACGGCTGGCAATGCCATGTGTTTTTTTACAAATTGCTAGTTCGCCAGTTTGTAATTGTATGCACAGTGCAATTTCTAATAGGGGCAAGGCAGCCCTGCAGTGCAATTGCAAAACTTTTTACCATTTGGAAAAAAACTGGCCTTTGGAGAAACTCAGGGGCATATCTACAAGGCCTTTATCTCCGCTTTTTTGGCTTTTAAAGCCAAAAAAGCGGAGATAAAACTATCGCCCTATTAACAAGAGGGTGAAAACATGCATAATCAGATGTTAGCACCCTTTTTCCCAACGCCTGCCTTTGCATCTCTAATGAGATGCAAAGTGGGCGTCACTGGGCGTACCCCGGTTGGTCTACCTTGCAAATATCGCTGATGTTCACATTGCGATATTTACAAGGCAGCCCACAGGATTTTAGCATACGTTAGATTTTGGCGAAACGGCCGTTTTCAGCCAAAATCTAACGTCTGCTAAAATCCTGATTTACCTATGTTTGACATAGGGGTGGATTATGCTGATACGACCACAGGGTCGTATCAGCAAGGTTATCGCCGTTTTGCAGGGAACATCGCTGGAAAACCAGCGATGTTCCCTGCAAAACGGCGATTTCCCCCGCTATCGCTGGATTTCTTATCGCCGTTGTGAAAAGCGTTGTTGATACAGCGCTATCACGGCGATGAAATCCAGCGATAGGATAAACATCGCTAAACGCGTTTAGCGATGTTTATCTCTAATCGTTGTTGATATGCCCCTCATTGCTCTAAACCCTCAGGATGTTTGGGGGTGTAGGAAGCTTGAAGGCGTTCAGTTCCTATTTCTACACTGAAAGAAGATTTGTATTACGGAGGAAAGGGTTAGAGAGGAGTCTCTGAATGACTTCCAAATCACAAGTTTGTGGGAGTTCATTGATTCTCAAAGTGAACTACACCGTGTTCCTCCCACGCCCTATCCCATGGTGCATTTTATTTCTGTGTGATTATATGCATTTGGGGTTCCAATTTTTATGGCACTGAATAATTTTACCTTTTATAGTTGTGGAGGCGTAAATGCAGCTATTTAAAACCAAAATGGGCTAAAATGACTCAGAGAATCGGGCCAAGAAAGTTTAGTTATCTTTTATCTACAAAGTTGTAAAGACAAGCTCCGATTTGGGAAAAGTTGTCAGAGATAGCTCATTCAGCACTAATGCTGATGTAAGCATCACTTTTCCCTGCAGATTTCATCCACGAAAAAAAAGATGCACATTAATGCTGGTTGCTCTCCCAGTGACATTGGAATTCCTTTTGTCTTGGAGTGCTTTGAGCCACATTCATTACAAGAGCACAAGTGAAATAACTCACCGTGAACTCTGCACTCTCCTCGGCTCTGATGACAACACGCGTAAGTGCCCACTTATTTCCTGCTATGTATGCACGTAACGAGATCAATTGGTTACCTAATTTCTGTAACAAAAACTTTCTCCAAAAATAATCGCTTATAACTCCCGGAAATTGCCAGCCAACAGTCTCTCAAGTTAGCTGTGAGGCGCCAAGTTCCTCACTCTAGCGAAGTGTGGGGCATATTATCAAGGGCTTTATCGCCGATTTAGCGGCACTTTTTGCCGCTAAATCGGCGATATTTTTAACGTCCTATTAGCAAGCTGTCGCTAACAGGCGTTAGCGACAGCTTTCAGGCGTTAGAGGCTGGGAATTACATCGCCTTGCATGTCAGCGATATTTATCGCTAATGACATGCAAGGTAGGCGTTCCCAACCTAACAGCGACTGAAAACAGTCGCTAACATCGCTATCGCCTATTAGCAATAACCGCGAGGCGATAAAAATACGCGCGTAACCGCGATTAGCGCTGGTTTTTAGAACTGGTAAAAGCATGACTTAACAATAATAGTCAATGGGAGGTGGATTGCAAGGTTAAGTCCCCAGCATTAGCGCGAGGAATCTATCGCTGGATTTCTCGCGTTATTGCTGGGTTTCACCGCTATCGCTGGATATTTTATCGCATTGGAGATAAACCTTGCTAATAGCATGTTATCTCCGCGGTAATATCCAGCGATAGCCGGCGATAGAAAAACGCGCGCTAAGCAAGCTTTGCGATAATTATCGCAGGTTCTTGCTAATATGCCCCTGTGTGATTTATAGGCAAGAGTATGCTCTAGAACTCACCTTCAGTAATACATTCAAGGCGCATTCTCTAACCTTACAAAATGGCCCTTTGGTAAACCATTGCAACACACAAAACTAAGCGAAGAACTGCAAAAATCACCACAGCACATTCCCCACTGACATTAGTCCGTTTCTATTACTCTATCTAGCTAGGTGGGTTTAAGGACATAGAAGATGACATATAGATTTGTTTTCTTATTTCACAACAAAAGACGTGTATTTGCTTCGTTGCTTCGCAGTATGAGCCAAGTTTCTGTTTAAGTGTCCACTTGAACTCTGGTTTTGATGGAAAAATGCTCCGACTGTCTTTGAAAAGTGCCAATCGATAAAGAAAATCTTGGGGCATATTAGCAAGACCGGCGATAAAATTATCGCCGTTTTAGCGGCAGGAAACTGCCGCTAAAACGGCGATAATGAGCTTGCTAATATGCGTTATGGAATTCAATAGAAGCCCAGGTTAGATGTCCTGCACATCTAACCTGGGCTTCTATTGGAATTCTATAACGCATATTAGCAAGCCCATTATCGCCGCTTTAGCGGCAGTTTCCTGCCGCTAAAACGGCGATAATTTTATCGCCGGTCTTGCTAATATGCCCCCTTGTCTTTTGAAGAACCTCGGCTTTTACGAAACTAGTTTAAGGACCTGGGGGCATATTAGCAAGAAGAGGCGATAATCATCGCTAACCCTGCTTAGCGTGATTTTTTTATCGCCGGCTATCGCTGGAATATATCGCCACGCTAACGCTGTATTAGCAACGATTAGCGCTATGGCGATGAATATTCCAGCGATAGCGGGGAAATGGGCCAACATTGCTGAAAAACCAGCGATGTTGCATGGAGAAGGGAGAACACCTTGCTGATACGACCCTGTGGTCGTATCAGCATAATCCACCCCCCCATGTTAGGTATGGCTAACACCTGCTAATTGCATGTGTTAAATAAATGGCGATGACCCCGGTTAGCGCGACTTTTCACGTCGCTAACTGGGGCCATGGCCACCTTGCTAATAGGCGATAGGCCTGTTAGCGAGTGTTTCCCAGGTTTGTTCGTCGGGAACGCCCACTTTGCATGTCATTAGCGATAAATATCGCTGACATGCAAAGCGGTAAAAACGGGCGCTAATGCCCGCAAACTGTCGCTAACTGCTGTTAGAGACAGTTTGCTGATAGGGCGATATAAATATCGCCGCTTTAGCGGCAAAAAGTGCCGCTAAAGCGGCGATAGTGCCCTTGCTAATATGCCCCCTGATCACTAAAACTGACTATTTCAAACCCCGTACCTGCAAGTATAAAAATTGCATGGAAGATGGAAAATTGTCATTCTTTTAAAATCATGACATGGCCAGAACAATTAAAGCGTTTCTGTTAAAAATGTATGCTATTAAATCAATATCACTTTGCAACCATTGTTTTAATACAGACAGTTTGACATTTTTTATAACAGCAACAAAGCACACATTTCAATACAATGGGGCAGATTTACAAGCCCCTAGCGACACTTTTGCGCCACCGTTGCGTCACTTTTGTGACACAGCGGCAGTGTAAACATTGCACCACGTTGGGACACATTTACAACGTGACGCATCTAGAGAGATGCGTCACGTTGTAAAGCCCTGCGCCACATTATACCTGCGTCAGGTATAATGTATGCAGGGTGGGCGTTCCGACGCAAGAAAGCCTTGTAAAAGTGACGCATTGAAATCTACATTTCACTGTGTCACTTCTACGATGCCACTGCGTCAAAAACTTAGGTGTAAGGAGTGACGCAGCACAATAGTTATAGGCCGTCCTGAGCATTGCTGGAGTTGCGTCGTGCTTGTGACATGACTCCAACAATGCATGACCTTTGCGCCAACAGATGCGTGATCCATCTGTCAATCCTTGCGCCATGGTGCGCTGCACTGTAAATGCAACGCATCCATGGTGGCGCAAGGTTTTTTTGGCGCGACGCAAGTGAACTGACGCATCTCTGCTATGATGCAGAGATGCGTCAGTTTCTTGTAAATCTGCCCCAATGTATTTTATTCTTTGTTCTGTGTTGAGCGACAATGTAATGAAAACTCGCGTTGCCTCTTGCAAATTCTTATTTAATGTAACGAGTTTAGTATGACAGAAAGCTAGGTGAAGGTGGCAGAACCAAAAAATGCGCACATTTTACTTTGTAATGTTATAAAATTCATGTGTTTTCAGCATTCAATTATTCAACCGGGCAAAATCAAGCAGACGCGGCTTGCAGCACAATGCTTTAACAGTCAACATCGTCACACTGTGCAGCATAAGATTCACTAATGCTTCAATGTGCATTGGCTCTGAGTGCAGTGAAGTTCACCATAAGACACTCCCTACCTCTTTATGTCCCTCTTATGGGTGATTTTTCATCTTGTTTTCTCCCTTTTTCACTGTTTTCCGTCTTTCTCTTCCTCCATCTTTCTCCTGTTTGTGGTTTTCTCTTTCTCATAAATACGTTTCGGTCCCCAAAAATGAGCGCCGGTGAGCAGTGTGTTACAGATGCTCAGTGTTGTGGATTCAATTCTTTCTTGGAAATTGTGTTAATTTCCCGAAATAAACATTCAAACTGAACTGTATATCAAGCCTTCTTTGCCTCAAATACTCACCCTGCTGTGTGCCAATGGCATAAACGTAGCAGACACAAAAATTCAGCAAGGACAGCCTTGGGTTGGCAAGGCGGGCAATGGGCAACCGGCCAATGGGCCTGTAGTTGAGGCCCATTGGTGGGCTGGTAGTCTAGGTGTCCGTCATGGTGTCAGTCTCCACCACAAGGGCACAAGATCAAAAGCATTTGTATACATGTAAGGAGCCTGACCTGAAGCACATTAAGGTCAGGCTGCCACCCTGTGAGAGGCAGAATGACAATGGGCTGCTCAGGCTGTCACCGCATGAGGTGTGTCTGCCCTCTGGCTTCCTCCAGGTGAGACAGCAGCCTCAAGGAGCTGCTCATGAGAAACCATTAGCACTTACTTTGCAGGGGAGTGGGGCAGGAGAGAGGAGGAGCGCTTGGGGTGGGGGATTCATGAGGCCAGCTCTTCAATTATTTTTTGTCTCCCTCCCTACATGGAACAGGCATTTCCATGCAAATTAGTCTCTGCTGTTCTCCTTTGCCTGCCATAAAACCAGGTTTGAGTCAGCTCAACATCCTGTGATTCTGAGCAAATCACTAATACACAGGAGCCCAAAAAACATGAGTCTGACCATTTGTAATGCTATCTGGTGCTCATGCACAGCATTACAATGCCTCTGGGCAAATTTCTTGCTATATAAAACTGCATGCATTTGAGGAAAGTGACACTATATTTTTTTTTTTTTGCATTCACACACTAGCATCTTTCCTTTATTGGAAATTACATGTGATGTTAGCAGTAGAACAACAAATAAAATACAGATACACCTTTCACCAGCCTCAGAGCATTGGAGGGCCTCTTTTAAGTACTGTAAAAAATAAATATATGAAAGCCCTGGGTGAGTGTATAAGGCAGTCTAGGTCTGTGGCATTTTCTGTTTCCCAGCAGCATTACTCAAAACATCCAAAGCAGACTTATAGATACTAAAGCAATTAAACATGACTGCCACCACAGGTTCGGTGGTCCATTGGGCCGCTGAACTCTTAATAAAGGCCTAAACGCCTTATTATGACTTTGGCAGTCTCGGAGCGGGCCGCCATGCTCCTGCCCTGCTCCGGGACCGCCGAAGCCATTAAAGACCGCCCACCACAGTACAAATTAATTTTACTTTGGCAGGCAGTTCTTTGGTGGTCCCACTGCGGTGTCTTTAAAAAAGGCACCACAATCGGAGCATCAAAAGCAGTTCCTGCAGGGCATGGGCTGTCGAGTCAATGCCCTGTAGGAACTGGAGGAGCATGCACACAGGGGGACACAACATGTTCCCCCCCTGCATGCACTCCATGACGCAAAGGTAGCAGGGGGTCGCACTGCCATGAAAAGTGTGGCAAGAGGAAACTCCTAATATGCTTGATGATGCAGAAGAGGCACCGCCAGCATAATTAGGGACCTCAGACTGCTGCGCCACCCTGGATCCCTGGTGGCAGCAGCGGTCCCCTGGCAGTCCAACCGCCACAGCGCTAATGCGGCAGGTGTACCGCCACTCTGGCAGTCCACAGACCGCCACTACGGGTTCGGTGGTCCATAGGACCACCAAACACGTTATAAGGGCCTAAGATTTTCACAAGAGCCTGCACGAGAATGCTCAGTTTATTTCTCCCACATCGCACCATTACCAAGGGAATTATTTTTCTCAAATCAAATAATTTGGGTAGCATAAATGAATTGTTCGCAGCCCTCTGCAAGAGTGGGACAGCAGGCTTCAGTATTCCAGGACAACAACGGGCAGAGTGGCTTTTCATGTAACTGCATCAAGTTCATCTGTACACATACACTACTCATGCAAATAAATAATTTGGCTTCATCTCAATGACAGGATTCAACTTTGCAAAAATAGATGAAGTTCAAGTATGCATGTGTGCTAACTTTATCGAAATGCTGAACTTTCATAACGGCAAAACTTTGATGCTAAAGTTTAAGCATACAAATGTTCCATATAAATTGTTCTTTACTTAAATAACATTTACATTGTGCATTCACACTCACAATGTTTTCATGGGTTTCTCCAATAATACTAATACATTTGTTCTGCCCTAAAATTGACTGAAAATAAAGCCTTAACAAATATTTGTGGATTTTTTTCTGTCTTCTCACTGGTGGAGAAAACTTGCTAGAACTCACAACAATAAATCAAAATACCTGACAGTCTCTGGCAGGTTGGTTATGTGCAATACACATTATCTTCAGGTAGGTTAAGGGGGAGGGAACTGGTTTATTGCTTGTCTGTTCCTTCCACTTGAGCCGGTAAGTTGGTTCATAGCTGTGCTTGCTTGAGGCCCTAGAAGGGTCCACCAGCTTATGTTCACAACCTTTGTGAAAATGTGACATGGGGAGAGGAAACATTCAGGCCTGTTACTGCCAAAATGTTTGGAGCACAACCTCGACTCAAGAACCACGGGCAGGCTGCCAGTAACGGGTTCACCGCCATCGTAAGGCCTTTTTCCGCCCGCCAGATCAGGATGGCGGGTGGTGTGCCTGGCGGGCAGAAAGCCAGTCCGCCATGGGTCTGACAGAGGCAATCATTACGATTGTCTGGTGGACCCACCCCGCATCCACAAAATGGTGGCGGTGCCTAGTAGGTACCGCCCGCCAGATTTTGATGCTGCATCCCCGCCAGCCTGTCTATGGCGGTTCAACCGCCATTGAAAGGCTGGCGGGATGTACTTTGGGGGCCCGTTGCGGCCCCCCCTTGTGCAGGGGCATGTGGAATTTGCACTTGGGGGCACCTATGGTGCCCCCCTTCAGTTCTCTGCACCAGGTGGCAGGCACCGCATGGTGCCTGCCGCAATGGTAAACATGCACAATGCGACTTCCACAGTGGAGGTCGCATTGTAGTTTCATGTGTCCCCGGGACGATGGCGGACGGACTTAAGTTCGTCCGCCATTGTAATCAGGCCCAAACTTTTTATAACAGTGTATTCAATTTCAATTTGAATTCACACCAGTAACAGTTGACGATTACGGGAAAAGCTTCAAGTGGTAAAAATCAGGAGGTTGTGCCCAGGAAGCTGTCAACATCCATCAAATGCGGCTCAGCATCGGGCCCATATAAGCTTACTACCATCGCACTTAAACTCTTTTCTGGAAATTGATGTAGTTGGATGCTGGATTGCTTTAGGTCCACTGAATTGGATTTGCGGCTGAGACGAACAGTGGAAGCTGCAGTGTTGGGCCTACCACTGAAGCACCCTCAGCAGATTGATTGGCAGGTTGGCACCAGTCCCTTGATGATTCTCCAAGCAAAAAGTTAGCAAAGATTCTAAGTATCTGCTTTTTAGCTTTGAGGCAGGAGGTAGACACTTTGACATTATCAAATGGTGCCAAAACCTTAGGAAAAGGACGTATTGGGTCAGGACTCACTTCAATAGAAGCCACCAGTAGGGTCCAGGGCAGATCCATTTGCAACTAGTTAGCTGGGCTCTTCCAGAAAAATGGGCTTACTGCGGCTTTTGTGTCCCTGTAGCTTAATACGGGATCAGCCAACTGACCCTTGAAGTCCACTCCTTTGTCCAGGGTACAAGTAGAAGAGGTCCAGCCCATAGGGTTCTCCTCACAGTTCTCAACAGCAGGCACAGTCCTTCTTCTGTCTTCCATAGGTCCAGTAGTGTTCTGAAAAGGGTGCCCAGCATTTGGGTTTGGGTGACTCCTGGCCCCACTATAACCAATAGAGAAAAGGTTCACAGGAGTAACCATACCCACATTTGCCACAGTTACAATGTACTCTACTGCAAACAATCCCACAGGCCCCTCTCTACCTAAAACCAAGATAGGAGAATATTTCTTCTCTTGGGCAGAGCTCCTGTGCCCACCCTAGAGATATTACCAGGGAAATGAGCAAACCCTCCTCTGTGGTTACTCCAAATTGCTTCTAGGGGTATCTTCTCTCCCACTGGGATTGGGGCCTGGCTGACTAAAAGGGCAAAAGAGGGACAGGACCAGGGATTAGCTACATTGCATGTGACAGCGTGGGTCTTTTTGATTATAATTAAGTTCCTGGGCATTACCCAGATGGTCCTCCTTTCAGAGGACCAGACCACCTCCCCACACCCAAAGCCTTTGTCTAAGCCCTGGGAGCAATTACACACCTCATCAAGTAGCTATTCAGCTCCTAGGTGACAGTTGGACATTCATGCGAATGGGTTTCTAGCAGGGCCGGACTGGCCGTAGCAGGCACCGGGCGTTTCCCCGGTGGGCCGCATGGGTGGGGGCCGGTTTTAGACCCCTGTGGGGCTGCTTTTGTTACCAGGGGCCGGTTTTGCAGCATAGCTTCAATATAGGCCCCCAGCAACAAAAGCGGCACAAAGCTTTCCGTTAGTCCCCCTGGGCAGGCTGAGCTCTTTGCCAGGGCCGGTTTTGGTTTTCAGTCCGGCACTGGTTTCTAGAGGCTTTAGGAAGTCAAAAAGTGTAATAAATGTTAGCATGTGCAATCATTAACATTTTATCTGGTTACTCAGCAGAAATACCATGATTTAATTTTAATATTAACGGCAAAACTTTTCTATGGAACAGCCAACCATGCTACAGTGAAAATAGCTTTGGGGGCCTTGTCACTGTAAGGACATGTTTTACATTAAACGTTTACATATCCTTCTTTTAAATACCTTGTACCCTGCCTTATTAAGCATTAAGGGTTACATTGGGTGACTTAACAATATTTAGAAGGAAGGTTTAGGCCTGTCAATAAAGGTTGTTTTGATAGGTCAAACATACAGTTCAAATTTGCACAGCCAGGTTACTGGTGGCAAGCCTGCAGGCATGTTTTGCTTTGTCACTTTAGTGCAGTCCACTAGTGATATTTACCTTACAGTCCCTCTGTATACTTTGTACTATATACTAGGGACTTATAGGTAAGTTAAATACGCCAGTTAGGAGTATAGCCAATTTCAACATGTTTTTATAGGTGAGAGCATTTTCAATAGGGCCTGCTTAGTAGAGTCTCAGTGCACAGAGTGAAGAAACCCAGCAGCATTAGCCCCCCCCAAAAATGGGGACGATTATACAAAACGACATTTTCATACAAGGTGCAATGTCCCTATTAATGCCCAGTAAATCCAGTCAAAGGTGCATCACAGTGCAAACACAGAGAGTGCGCCCTTTCTTAATACAGCCCATATATACAGCAACAGGGACACTGCATATTAAAATAAGATATAAATAACTAGCAAAGGGTAAGTTCACAGAGGGTGAGGTATTACAATAGGGGTGCAATAAAACCATTAGATTCTAATTAAACTGGCCAAACTATCTAGCTTGTATATTGATGCATTTGGCTCTGAATTTAAAGGTACTATGTCTGGGTCGTCTCACTTGAAAATCACATACTGCAGCATCATTTCTAAAAACAAGCAGCTAAGAATAACATGTACTTTGACTCTGCAGATGGACATGACACAAAGAACTCAGGGGCAAAACTTTAAAACTATAATTCTGAAAGACTAGCATGTAGGTAAGACCACAAACACAAAGCTGACTATTGCAAAGTCAGAGGACAATGGGTAACAAAATCAGGCAGGCAGTTTAATACAATGTCCAGTCTTGATGATGCCTCCCCCGAGCAGTAACAGTCCAAAGACAGGATGATCAAAAAATATTTAAAAGAGTTTCTCTAGCTTTGTTAATCCATTTGTGGTGTGATACATGGATGTGACAGGTGAGAAGTGGGTCAGAGGCCCCACTAATAGTGAAGAGTGTTCATGCAAAAGTAAAGAGAGAAGCGAGGCATGCAATACTCAGGGAAATCTAGAGTCAACTAAGAGTCTGCCATCTGCCAGTCTCTTAAATCCAAGAGAGATAATATAATGGATACAAACCCTGTGAAAATACTAAGGGCCTCATTTTGAGTACAGCGGTCCTAGGACCGCCGTACTCACGGTGGTGGTCTGAACACTGCAGTTCTGCCCACCATATTTCGAGTGTGGCAATCAGACCATCACAGGACCTCTGACTTCACCGGGATCCATGATCCCGCGGCTGTGGCGCAGTGGTAAGCGGCAGGAATATGGTGATGGTGCTGATGCAGCATCACCAAGCATATTCCGACTTGCAAATCCACCGCCCATTTCATGGCCGTGAGCTCACCATGAAAAGGGTGGCGGACATGCAAGTAAGGGGGCCCTACCAGGGCCCCCTGTCACCTCTGGTCCTGGAGGGCACATATTGTGCCCCCTGAAATTGCACCCCTGTTCCTGCATGGCGTGCCATGCGCGACCAGGTGCATGCCACACCATGCAGGAACGTGCTGCAGGTGCTGTCACAGTGGCGGTCTGCTGTCAAGGCTCTCCTATGAGCCTAACACAGCTGAGACCACCACAGCACCGCCCACCTGCCCTAGATTCAAGTCGCAATCCGGCGGGCATGTGCACCACGGGGTTGGCGGTCCTCCTAGCAGCTCAGCGGTGACAGTTGTGCAGGAGCACCGCCAAACTCATAATAAGGCCCTAAATAATGATAAACGCGATGTCCATTTAAAAGGCTAAAATTAGAAGAGCAAAATAAGGATGGCATACATTAGAAGTATGTAGATCAAATAAGAGAGAGAGGAAAAAAGGGTGTGTATACTAGTTTACTTCCCCTGGTATATGTAATAGATATCAATAGGAACTGGTTCACACTTGAGAAGCTAGATGTTCATGTGTGGGAAAAACATTTGTTTTTTATGGAAACCCTCACCCACCAACCTGGTTGGTGGCATGCTTCATCATCGGGTCCCACCCAAGGTGCCGAGTGCACCTCGGGTGTGCTTCAATGCCTGATTTACAGCGGAGCTGGTTACGTGTGTGATGAGTGCAGAGTGGTGCCGTAGTGGTGGTGTTTAAAAACTGTCCGTTGGGTCCCTTTCAACTAAAGGTAACTATTTTAATGTTGGGCCCGCTGGCAGTATTAAAAAGAGAGGCGGATATGGGTAGAGATTAGATTATGTCTCTCATATCCTAAAAGTAAGGTCAGGTCTACATGTTTCAGCCAGGCAGCTACGTTTACTGGCTTTCTTCAGGACCTATGTGTATGTGTGTTATGAGTGCAAGAACGTGGATGGCCAGGTATGCTTAACGTGTCCACTGGTGATGCCGCACTCACTAAGGCAGAGGTCTTCAAACTTTTGGATGCCGAGACCCCCCTGTCAACATTTTGAGGCATAAGGACCCCCTCCTGACAAAAATTTCTAAACCTGTAGGCAGGGGTACTGGAATTATGAGGCAGGTGAGGACCAAATTACGTGACAGGCTTGACTAAATTGTGTGGGAAGAAAAGGTAAATGATGTTATGTGATGCCGCGTACACAGTAACACTGAGGAAAGATTTCACCCCATCAGTACCAGTGTATAACCAAAATACAGTAATTAACATCAGAAAGATTTCTAGTCAACCTTTGTGAAGGGCCTTCCACTCCGCAGGAATACGTGCTGCCACATTAGAAGCTCACTTGGCCCTGGCCGGGAGAAGCAGGGGTCCCTTAAAACCCTGGCGGTTTTGTGCAGAGTTAAGCAGTTTACCCATGCAGCTTTCCTCTCACCCCCTCCCTTCCATCCCTCTGTCCTCTCCTAACCCCGGATCCCTCTCTCACTTTGCAGGCCATTTTCTTTCACCCCTTTTTACAACTTCTGAACTCTCCCCATTCAACCTCTCACTTCACCTTTAACACTCCCAGCCAGGGCTGGTCCTAACACTGGTCGCACACGGTGCAACAGTCTTTTTGGTGCCCCACCCCGTTTCCTCCTTCTCCATGAATTCCTTCACTGCCACTCACCAACAATTCACCTCATCTCTCTATAGCACCTTTCTGACAAACATTTCATTTTTTTATAGCGCTACTCATAGTTTACTCACACTCATTTCTGTGATCTGCATGGTACATATTCTTTGTAGCAGGAACGTTAACCCTCTGCACTGTGTGGGTGACAAGAGTGCCCATGTGAGTGCTCGGTGAGCGATGCAACAGTGTGAGAGTAGGGTAAGAGGAGTGACTGCAGGGTGAGTGAGG
Organism: Calotriton arnoldi; assembly: GCA_963921515.1. Taxonomy (NCBI): domain Eukaryota; kingdom Metazoa; phylum Chordata; class Amphibia; order Caudata; family Salamandridae; genus Calotriton; species Calotriton arnoldi. Next base: position 615,608 of record CAWUFW010008034.1, on the reverse strand, counting down.
TGGCTTATGAATTTAGGTGCGGATGCAAGTTCAGAATGGGACGAATGAGTGTATGATTACTGATGGGCTTGTTTGAGTGAGTTGCATATTGAGCAGTGAGGGGGACAGGTGAGTGAAGTGTCACATGAGTGCAGGATGAGTAGTGTACTCTTGTGACTGCAGGGTGAGGTATAGGATGAACAGCGCAAGTGCATTGTGAGTGCAAAGTGATCACTGTGAGTGCAGGGTGAGCGGGTGAATGGTGTGAGTGCATTGTGATCGCTGTGAATGCAGGGTGAGCGTGAAAGTGAAGGGCGAGAATGACGAGGGAGTTGTCTGAATGCAGAGTGGATTCCCAGACACTTGAAGTAACTCAGCATGTTATGGACGGCGGCGTAGGGTTTAAGATCTAAGTTAAACTATTGCTATTATGGCATTAATCGGGGATCGAGGAAATAAATAATGTGCTGATCCTGCAACAAACTTCCAGTCCTATGGTTAGGGTTGCCAGCAGATTATTTTGATGGCCCAGTCGGTACAAAAATAAGCAGTCACCTAAAGCTGTATTTTAAGCACTTATCTGTGCATACTTCGAACAGCAAATATAAATAGAAAGCACTTTTAATTATTGTGTTCTAGGGCTGCCTCAATGATCCATGACTGATAATTAAAGAGAACAAAGACAGAAAAGTCACATAACCAATGCATACATACTTTTTTATTTATAAGTCTATTTAGTGTCAAGAGGAGGTCTTTGCAGGCTCTTTAAACAAAACACGGCAGACATTTTTCTTTTGGCAACCCTACTTTTTATTCGTTTTCATGAAATGCATTCTCACACTGCAGCAGTAAATGTAAAATACAAATGTAAGGAATATGCAGAGTGGTGGCCCAGGGGGTACTGGAACCAGGAAAAAAACTAAGCCTCTGTAACCAGTTTACAAAGGCATGTAAATATGCAAATGGTCTTTAAAGACCTGTGAAAAACTCGGGCGTGCCGGAGATAAGACTCTAGACACTGCCCAGCTGAGCCCCCAGCAGCTCGAGTTGCACTGCAGCAGCCCCGGCTGAGACGCAGGACGGGAGAAGAGGGGGGGCTGAAGCCCTTGGGCCTCGGCAGAAGTGTGACTGGGAAGGCGCGACCCCCTTTGCATCGCTCCACGGCCCCCCTGGGGGTCGCGCCCCACAGTTTGAAGACCCCTGCACTAAGGTGTGGTGATGGGGGAGGTTGTGTCCTCCTGGAGGTGCTTAGTGCCTGTAGGGAGAAAAAGACAGACAGTACAAACAAAACAGGAACATATAATACTTTTGTGCTTTTGATTTTAGCGTGATTATGCTGTGTCATGATGCGCGTCGTGTCTGGTTTCTATGCGGTATAATGCGGAAGTGAAGCGGTAAGTGGCACTTGTGCAGAACCGCTCTTTAATACCGAATTGCTATGCACTACTGTGAAAATATACGTAGCTAGGGCGGTTTTATTAAGTATGGCGGCAAAATGCTTACGATGAAACTGTCATCACAGGCAACATGAATCCCGCGAGGGTGCAGGACCTGTAGTCACACACTTAGAGTGTGAAGAAAAAGAAAAGGAAACTCGTTACTGAAGGTGTTCCCAGCCTCACTTGGATCCTCCAAGTTTTGGATCGAGTTTCCAGATCCCCGAGCCCTACTTACTTCTTCAAGGGCGTCTGCCCCCTTCCCATACCTGCTTTGCCCTGCTGTTCGGGATTCCGTAGATGCGGAAGAGCTTGGGGGACCCGGCTTTTAAGTCTGTGTTCTCCCACCAGTGAGCGGCCTTGATTGCCAACGTGCGAGTCACGCCGCTGGTTGGCGTGTCGGCATGGAAAGTGAAAGCAGACTATGCGGTTCCAGCTATGTGAAGGGCCGGGACCCCATGTGCATGGACAAGTGGTGTGTTGTGTGTCCCATGCTTAAGATTATTAACGGGGTGTAAAACACACAATAAACGGAATCATGTGTGTTAAGTCAAAGAAAATGTAACAAAGTTTAAAATCGTGGCCCGTAATGATAACGGGAACTGACTGTTAACCATAACTCGCAGTGGGGTCTATTGTGATAGGTAACCTTGGGTTTACAGAGTTACAGGTAGGGGCTAGTGGGAGGGCGGGATGAGTAAAGGACGTGAGATGTTCGAGTGTGTGTCCCCAGGTCGATCCGCTCTCAAGTGGTAAGGCCCTCTACCGAATGTATTCAGGTTTATAGGTGTCATAGGTTTAGAACTGGTAAAGGGGCAGTCGTGCGCTTGTGTCTGGGGTGGTTAATGTATGGCACATGTACTTTTAAGGATGGGGGATGTGACACCCCACTTGAATGCTGAGTTAGCGGTTGTTCAGAGCATTCCAAGGAATGTTGTCATTTAACTCGGTTTTATGGGTAGATAAGCGGTAAATCCAACGCTGCTCTTTTTGCAACAGTAGGTTCTCATCTGTCGTGGTAGTAGTTTCTATTTGCTCTATCACGACCCATCTCAAGTCATTGGGCGTGTGTCCACTCTGGATATAGTGCTCCATCATCCTTGTGGTGTTTCTTTTGCAGCGTATGTTACTCCGATGCTCCCCGATCCGGGTCTTGATCTTCCTGCTGGTCATCCCAATGTAGCAGAGACCGCACAGGCATTCAATCAGGTAGACTACATGTGTAGAGTTACAGTTAGTGTGTTTTCTGATATGCCATGTTTTGCCCTCTTCTCACTCTAGAGACTTTGTGGTTAGTGTGAGATTGCAGATGCAGCAGTTCCCACATGGGTAATGTCCCACTATGTTGGGAAGACCCCATGCGTTGAGGACAGTGCTGTCCCTCGGGGTGTGTGGTTGCTTCGGGCGGGTTGAGACCAAACGGTCCTTCAGGCTGCCTGCTCTTTTATATGAAAAAAGCAGTTGTTCCCATTTCAGTCCTCCTGTATTGAGGATCCGCCAGTTCTTTCTGATGATTTTGGCTACTCTATTGGAGATTGGATTATACGTGGTAACACACATTAGGGGGATGGTATTGTCCTGTCTGGGGGTGTCTTCTAGTAGAGCCTTCCTGTTTTGATTCTGCGCTCTCTTTTTCGTGGAGCGTATGATTCTTTCTGGGTAACCACGTTGGTTGAGTTTTGCAGCCAAATCAGTTGATTGTCTTTGAAAATCTTCAATCTTGCTGCAATTCCTCCTAATGCGGAGGAATTGGCCGTAGGGTAGATTCTCTCTGAGTGGGCGCGGGTGGAAGCTGTCATACGTAAGTAGTGAGTTTCTGGCTGTTGGTTTGTAGAAGGTGGTGGTATGTAGCGATCCTTCCTTGGCTTCGATTGTCAGATCTAGGAATGCCAGTTTTGTGTCATCCGCTGTGCTGGTAAACCTCAGATATGGGTCACGGTTATTCAACCATGTCATGAAGGTTGCTAGGGAATCCTCCTTCCCTGACCAAATCATGAGGATATCGTCAATGTAGCGGCGCCAAAATATTATGTTGGCAGTGAATGGATTTTTGGGGGGGGCAGTATGTGTGTAGTCTCAAAGTGGTACACGTACATGCCTGCCACGCTCGGGGTGAAGGTGCTGCCCATTGAAGTGCCGTTCGTCTGGAGAAAAAAGTCCCCCTCAAATTCAAAGTAATTCTCCTTGAGGGCAAGGGTGGCGCATTGTAGGATAAATTCCCTTGATGTGTTGAACTCCCACGTTGTTCCTTCCAGCCTGTGTTCTATGACCCGTAAAGTCTCATCCTGGGGGAGGCTGGTATAGAGGCTCTCTATGTCGAGGCCCACCAGCAGTTGTGTATGTGGATCGTATTGTATGTCCTTGATGAGATTAAGGAGGGGTTTGGTGTCTTTAAGGTAGGTTATAGATTTATGCACTAGTGGATTGAGATAAAAGTCACAGAAACGTGACAGGGGTTCCAGAAGGGAGTTGATACCTGACACAATGGGACGTCCCGGTGGTAGTCTGGTCTCCTTATGAATTTTGGGTACAGTGTAGAAGTACGGGATTCTGGCTTTCTTGGTGCACAGGTAATCCGCCTCTTGTCTGGAGATGTGGTTTCTGGCTTCTGCTGTATCTACTACTGTAATTATGGTATTCCTCAGTGTTTCTGTGGGGTCCTCGCTGAGTTGTTTGTAGTTCTGGTTGTCACTTAGGAGGCGTCTACATTCGTTTGTGTAATCAGTTTTGTTTTGTATGACTATGCCGCCCCCCTTGTCGGCCGGTTTGATGACAATGTTGTTGTTGTTTTGGTGGCTGCGCAAGGCTTCCCATTCATTCGTGCTCAAGTTGTTGAAGGTCTCATTCTCGGCGGTCTCCTTCACCTCCTTGTAGACCGCCTGTTCGAAGGTGGCGATCTCCACTGGTAACGTGGATGGTGGCGGGCAAAAGGTTGATTTGAGTTTCAAACCTGTTTCATTGGTGTTGGGGATCTGTTCTCTTGGAGTTTGGTTCTCAAAAAAAGCCTTAATTTTTAACTTGCAGAAAAATTCTGCCAGCTCAGTGAAGTTGGAGCTTGTCGAGGCGAGCGGTGGGGACGAAGGTGAGTCCTTTATTAAGGACTTGTTCTTCCGTGGCCGTCAGTATGGTGGAAGACAGGTTGAATACCAGGTCCGGTTCCTGGTATGTACTTGCTAATATTTCGGCCCGCTTGGTCCTGGTTGAGGTTCCTTGGATTTGCTTCTGGTGTGTGCACCCACTGGACCCATTTCTTCTGCCCAGTGTGCCCGTTGTTGGTCTCTTCTCCTTCCTCTTGACCTCCGGCCCCTCCCCAAAAAAGGGGGTCTTTGGTTTTGTGCAAAGTTTTGGGGTCCTGGGTGGTAAGGGGGGTGCCATCCAAAGAAGGGGTTTTGGGGTGGATGGTGGTATGTGGCAGGGAAATAGTGTGAACCCTGTTGGGGATATGTATCCCATGGTTGTTGCCATCGGCGGGGTTTCCCTCTACCTCTTGTTCTTTGGTTACTCCCTGCGCTGGATCCGCTTCATACAGATGTGTCGTCCCCTGAGGTATCTGATGATGTTTCATCCTATTGATATCTAATACATTAGAAGTAGCCAACCAGTCAATTTATAAAAGTATTGCTCAAAACACACATATGGTTTGATAATGCAAATATGGAGACAAAGGCACAAGAACACTTAAAGTAATGGAAGATCACAATTGACAAACTTAGTATCTGCTAAAATATACCACAGGCTGCAGACAGTATTTCTTTGTCCATTTGTGACAGAAAATTGTTCAGAAAGGCACTGAGTGTAAGGGCAAATGCCGCTGACATGCTCTATAGCTATGAAATATTGTCATATGTCTTTTTTTGTAACTGCAGTTACTTTTTTTGTTTTCACTTTGACAATAGTCAGTTGGGCACCTAATCCTGAGTGACCCCCTCAATCTGCATATCCTCAGGGGAGAGACCTTACCTGATTTCCCCACCGTCAGTCTCCAGCATAAGGCCTTGAGTGGTCACCCTAAGCCTGACTCCTAACTGGTGATAGCAAAGTGTAAAGCCTCAGAGATTGACTGCTACATATGCAGGTGAGACAGTGGTAATTCTGCCTGGCGAGCACACCCACATGTTGAAATAATGTTTATTGTTTTCCTTGCACCCTTTTTGACCTACAAAGTTTGGTGATCCAAAATCTGGCTGGCTGGGCAGCTAGCTCAATACAGAGATCTGTGTATTTGTTGTGCATCTCACGTATGCTAAGGCTATTACTCCTTTGCACCCCTCAAGGTCTGCGTACCTCTATCACACTCTTGAGTACAAAAGTGATTACTCTGATTCTTCAAAATAATGAAGGTTTGTGGTCCTGAAGAATAACAGTAATTAAAAAAAACACATAGCAAAGCAGAAAATAATGGCAACAAAACTGTTGATGGGCCCTGCCAGGAAATGATTCAATGGCTTGGAGTTCATGTTGAAAGCTACCCTGGGAATATGCTTGTGGAATGCAAAAGATCAAATTGATTCCGAAATAAAGAAAGAGCAATAGTGCAACTGAGAGGAGGTGACATCATTGCACTTCAAGAAACATGGATCCTCGATTCACCCCCTGGCATGACTTTACAGTTCACGAGGCACCCGCTCAACATCACAAGTAGGGGGGCGTGCTTCAGGGGGCGTTTCAATTTATGTGAAACATAAGCTGGCTGTAACAACAACAGTAGTTGCAACGGGGAAAGGCGACTCAATGATCATTCTTGTAACCCAAGTTAATAAATCCTAACATCATATTTCATCGCTCACTAAAGGGAGCATTTATCTTCACCCCGCCAAGGATAAAAGGGATAAATCATTCCCAGGGTAGCTTGCATAGTTTTGATGTGAGTGCTAGGGCTGGGCACTTTGCGTTCCTGCCAACCATGCCCAGTCTGTAATTTTTGTTTGCAGGGTGACACGAGAGGCCTTTCCCGGGTAGTTAGTGCTTATTATCAGCTCACCTTCCATGATTACGGTTTTAGTGCCTTTTAAGACTGATTCCTGTATATTTTCTGTTTTATTAGACCCTTCCAGCACACTCCCTGGTCTTTCGCCGTTTATAAACTCCTTGGTATAAACATTTCCGGATATTTTACCTCGGCTGGATTTATAATGTTTATTCCCCATTGTTCAAGGTGAGCTTCATTCTCCTTCAGGGCTTTAACCAGGGCATGATTGGTGACAATAATTACCGAACATTCATTTACCTCCGCCTGTGGGGGCAGGAAGGTTACAGTATCAATATCCTTTGAGCTTATCATCTCAAATGCTAGGCAGGGTAGCACAGAGCTTTAGGATATTCCCTCTCTTGTTTTAGCATATAACAACAAGGAGTATGTATATACCATGACAATACATCAGCAGATCATTGTCCAAACATCACAATATGAGTACATCCTACCCACCCTTCCTTTTCCTTCCCCTTGTAATGGGTCTTGTCTACTAGAGTCTAATTTTAAAGGTCTTATCTTATGGTTCTCCTGCGATAAGTCATTCCCCCGATCCACTCCCTTTCCCCTCCCTGTGTGCAAGCAAGCAAGTGTTGACCCATCTATTCCTCAATGGCCCCTGTGTCCCAGGCTGCCAAGAACTTATATTTCTTCTCAAAACCTCTACCCCTATAGACCTCTTTTTCAAAAAATTTACGTGTCATGTCCTGTTCCCAACTTTGGAAGGATGGTGCCGTATCACATCCCAATTTCTGCCCTATGTCTTTTTTGGCTACCATAAATCTCATAATCACTAAGGTCTTCTGGTACTTCGTGAGATCCGAGGGTTCACACACACCCAATAAGGCCCTCCGTGGTGATTAATCAAGGGCATCCCCTACCGCCCCTCAAGAGACGTGTTCATTCGTTCCCAAAATGGGCGTACTGCAGGGCAATGCCACCAAGTGTGAATAAAAGTACCTTTGGTGCCACACTTCCAAAGACATAAGGGGGTTGCGGCCTTCCCAATTTCATGGAGTAATGTTCTGGTGTAATATATTCTGTGTAGCACTTTGAGTTGAATCAACTTAAAGCTAGCCTTGATAGCCCCTTCTGCTAGGAAGTTCAGCGCGTCTTGCCAATCTTCATCATCAGTTTCCCCAGGTGACAGTCCCAGCTATGTTTAAGGTGCGTCAGTGGTCCATGAGTATTCCGCTTCAGCATGCCATACGTCAGCGATATCAATTTATGCCATATTAGCTTGTCTAATAATCACCTCTCCAATAAGGATTCTTTCTGAGTTTCCTCATCTGGGTTTATGCAGCAGATTAGGGCATGTCAGAGCTGTCTATACTTTAGCCACTGTGTGGACACCATTTGTTACTCCCTCTGGAGGTGTTCAAAGGGAGCCATTCCAGTAGCGTCCAATATCTCAGCAAGGGTACTAAGGCCTATTCTGTCCCACCCGAGAAGCCCTGAAGATCAGCCACCCGTTTTATCCTAGTGCCTTCCCAAAGGAGCGTACATACTGTGAGTCTCTTGTCCCACTTCATCTCTCTAAGGAGGCTACTCCATGTGTCCAGCACCGTAATTGTGGCTGGACATGCTCGTTCATGTGGGCGGCCACCATATAGCACATGCATATAACTATTATCTCCCATTTCCCATCTATCCACCTGCAATGCAGGATCCTCTCTCCCCGAATACACCCAGTCATTTACTACTGCAACCTGTGCTGCCTCATATTATTTCTGCAGGTTAAGTAATGCAAAACCTCCATCATATTTAGCTCGCTGTAAGGTCTGTAAAGCAATTTGGGGTTTTCTCCTTACCCAGAGTAGCAATCTCAGTAGGGTAGTCTTCGGTAGTTTGTATGGGCAATTCTGTAAAACGTACAGCAACCATTTGAACCTGGCCGCTTTGCCCATCAATGACAAGGGCATATTGCTCCAATGTCTGATGTCTTTTTCTAGTCTTTGAAGCTGTGTTTCCCGATTAGCTTGGGCATGATACTCTGACTCTCTAGTTATCCATATGCCCAGGTACTTAAAACTATGACGCTCCACCCTGATTGGTAGAGGCATCAGGCCCAATCGTCTCCATCCCCCATGGGAAACAAGAGTGACTTCTCCCAATTAATAGCAAAGCCTGAGATCTCTCCAAATATTCAGAATATGTCACTAACTAGGGCAAGCAATTGATCTGTGCGGGTCAGGTAAAGTAGGATGTTGTACCATTTATTCTTCCCATCCTGAGGGTCCCATCCAGCCCCAGATTATGGCATCTACTCTCATGAGGTTCACCAATGGCTCTATTTCGAGGGCGAAGAACATCGGAGAGAGAAGGCATCCCTGTCTCATTCCTCTCCCGATAGGAAACTTCCCTAATATAACGCAGCTGATCTTTATTCTGGCACAGGTGTTACGGTATAGTAGTTTAATCCAATTGATATTACAGGGCCCAAATCCCATTCTTTAAAGGAGCAGAAACAGATAAGGCCATTCAACCAAATCAAATGCCTTATTAATATGTAGGGACAATATTGCCCAGTGTTCACCCCTAGTATCTGCTTGCGCTATAACATTGTGGAGGCATCGCAGGTTAAGTCTTGTCGAGCGGCAGGGCATTAAACCTGTCTGGTTGTGATGGACCATATCAGCAGTGTACAAAGCCTGTTAACCAGTAATTTTGCCAGAATTCCGGTATCTGTGTTGAGCAGTGAAATTGGCCTATTTGAATCACATAGCTGCGCTGGCTTCTCCGCCTTGGGTATGAGTACGATGGTAGCCGCTCGCAAATCTTCTGGTAAGGACCTTTGCGGGAGGGCATCCTGCAACATCAGGAGCAGTGGCCTGACTACCCTACCTGCCAGTTCATGAAAGAATTCTACAGGTAGTCTGCTGGGACTCGGTATCTTCCCAGTCTGCACATGGGTCAGCGCCTTTACTATTTCCGTCCCTGAGATGTTCGCTTCCAGCCTCTCCCTCTGTTCCCAGGTTAGGGTCCTAACTGGGCAGTTCTTTACAAAACACTGTATCTCTTCTGTTGAAGCTCTAGCACTGGATGTATAAAAAACAGCCATATACGTCGCAAAGACTTCTGCAATCTGTCTACTGCCCTTAATCACCCCTCCAGGTTCCAGCTGTAGCACCCTGACATGCATAAGTTCCCTTTCCCTACTGCTTGTCCTGGCCAATAGTTTACCCGCTTTGTCTCCGGCCTCGTAAATGCATTTTTGCTTGACCACGAAGGATGTTTTTACTTTATGGTGTGCAACTTCCTTGTATCCGTGTGTTTATTTTCTAGCTTCTGAACCAGGGATGCGGTCGGGTGGGAGATACACTGTTTGTCAAGGTCCCCAATCTTCTGTTCTAGTTGTTGTAGGCGCTGCGTTCGTGCCCTCTTGTCCCTCACTTCACCTGTGATCTGCACTCCCTTTACCGTGGCCTTGTATGCCTCCCACACTCCACTGGCACTTGCCACTGATCCTTCATTTCCACGAAAATATAGCTCTTAGACTCTATCCAGTGCCTTCACTGCCTGCTTGTTGGCTAGTCTCCAGGTGGCCATCCTCAAGATTCGGGGCTCTCCACTCCTTTCAGTGGCTATGCTGACTAGTAGAGGGGCATGATCTGAGATCCCCCTCACCAAATAGTTGGTGTCAGAGAATCTGCCCAGGGTATCTCTAGGCATAAGGTTGTTGTCCAATCTAGAGGATGTGTTATGGGAATGTGAGTAAAAGGAGAAAGCCCTCTCCACTCCATGGAGTGTCCTCCAGATATCAATTAGTCCAAAGGCCTGCACAAAGCCTTCTAATTTCCCTATTATGGCCTCTTCCTCCACCTTGGTACTCATTCTATCTAGATGTGTATCATGCACTAGATTGAAGTCTCCCCCTTAGATTGTATAAGCTTTGGGAAAGCCCACCAACTGTCCTTCTGCAGCATCTGTGTTTGGAGGCTTGGTGGTACATAGACATTCAGAAGAATGACTTCCTCCCCCTCCCATTCACCCAGCACCGCTGTGTAGGAGCCCGCTGTATCAGACCAAGTGTAGAGGATTTGGAAGGGCAGAGATTTTTTAAGAAGAATAACCACCGCTCTTGAACCTTATGTGCATTGTGCAAATGAGGCAACTTTATATCTACCTCTTCAGAGGCATTTGAGTTGCCCATCCATCAAGTGGTTCTCATGGAGAAATATTATGTCAGCCTTCTATCTAAGGAAGTCTCCAGTCAACAGGCTCCCCTTTACCCTGTTACCTAGGCCAGTAACATTCCACGAGACTAGGGTAAAGCCTTGTGATTGAGCCGAAGACATTGGACTCAGTTACATTATCCATTCCTACTCCAATAAGGTGCGTACTGTGTTCGCTGCATGTGTGGGTGATGTGTTAGACTTGGCTTTTTCAGGGGGTTTACCCCCAGACTTTTTGCTTTTTGGCCTCCTATTTATGACCCTGTTGTTGTTGGTTTTAGGACTCCCAGAACTTTACCACTGCTAATCAGTGCTAAAGTGCATATGCTCTCCATGTAAATTATGTTATGGATTGGTGTTTTTGTGATTGGCTTATTTGATTTACTGGCAGGTCCCTAGTAAAGTGCACCAGGTGTGCCAGGGCCTGTAAATCACATGCTGCTAGTGGGCCTGAAGCACTGATTGTGCCACCCCCACAAGCAGCCTCTCAAAGGGTTCTCAGACCTGCCACTGCGGTATCTGCACGCAGTCTCTACTGCCATGCCAACCTGGCAAGTGCACCCACCTGCCAGGCCCTAACCTTCCTTTTTAGGTCTCGCCTGAGCCAGCGCATGCGCTGGTCTGGCGAGACATTTAGTGAGTGGGCTTTCAAAATCCGACCACACGCTTTTGCTTGTGGCCTAAAGCTTGCGGTTACGTGCACGGTTACGCGCACAGCCGCCATCTGGCTTCCTATCTCTTCCTCATTAAGCGCATCACTCAAGCGCATCGCTTGCTTGTTTTTATTGCCTTTGTTTATGTGACGGAGATCCATTGCATTTGGCAGAACATTTCTGGGGCAGTACTGCATGAAATACACCAGGTGGCGCTAACGTGTTTTACAGAGCACCATACAGCATTTTGTTCCCAGTTTAATGTCTATCTCACCATGCGAGAAGTTTTCTTTTAAATTTATACTGAACTAAAAAAAAAAGGTTTAAAAAATTTCCACAAACAAAACTGCCATAAAAAGAGCGCCATCTATACATTTTACCCTACCATCAGTCCTTATCCTTTTATTTGGCGTGAAAGACAAACCAGTTACATTTTAGGATACAAGATGACCAGAGCACCAGTGTGTGAAAGGAACTCTCAGCTTGTTGGCTGAAGTTGGCACAACAACGACATCGGCAGCGTTTTTTGGGCTATGTCTGCATACGATTGCTGCAAAACGCACATCTCATTTTCTTGTGCTCCGAAAACATTAAATCAGCGCCACTGTGCCTGAATGAGGACACTGACTTTTGGTAAGAATTTGTTGAACCCTGTGCTGTAGTCGAGCCATGGTCCGTTTAAACAACTTTCATCCTTGTCCGTACCTTTCTGCAACACAGCAGCCTCGTCATAGGTTCAACCACTATTTAAGTTCTGCACAACACTTGACATTGCATCAACCATGTTGTACAAATACAATTACGTTGGTGGGAGGCCATCCCTTACAGCATTGCTTTACATGAGAAACTGTTTGCAGGAAGTCTTCATCTGTAACATGGATCCTAGGCACATTTGGCTCTTCAGCACCGAGTGTACCAATAGTGCTCAGTCAATAATGCAGCACACAGATGTCTACCTTGATGAGCACGGCCCGCCCTAAAAGCTTAACCAGCGGTCTGTGTGCAGTGCGCATTGTGGAGTCTACACTCATCTCACGAGACACGTCAACCCGATGAGATCAGGGATAAATGAAATATTTTATCCTTCGTAGGAGGATGCTCTTCGACGTGCATTTTTCTTAAAATAAAAAATAAATAAAAAGACGACCACTCGTTTCAGTCTTGATAAACAGATACACACCACACAAGTAATTCACTGTCATGAGAGAAGGGGTACCACATTGTACTATAGTTATATTTCCATTCAACTTCATACCTTGACCAGGTGCTTCAGAAAGACGTGTCTGACAAGTGGCCTGTAAGAATGGGGTTTTAATTTCCTATGTGCTCTTAGTACATTTTTTCGGGTTGCCTTGGTGTGAACTGAATGATGTAGAAGCTTCTCATCAGTAAACACAAGAAATGTGCTGATAGTAGAACAGACTTGAATTGCTTATTTAAATGAACAAAATGCATATTTCATAATGTGAGCACGCAAAACGTCTGAATATCCCATCTGCACAACCACACTCTCTTCAGCTCTATGATACAATTCAAACACACCACATCAAAGAGCTAGGCGTACTTTAGTAGTACATTTCAAAACAACTGTCCCAAATGTCACTGTAGGCTACAAGACAGGACATTTACACCACTGCTCTGAGATTAGGCAACACTTAAAAACAAGCATTGGCATAGCCAATAGGTCTCGCATTTGGGACCTTATAAGTTTTTAGCCATGCAACAGTTGATGTTGTTGCACCAAGGATATTGTACTGCATAACTAAATACTTATAAGGTTCCAAAGGCGAGACCTATTGGCTATGCCAATGCTTGTTATTACATGTGATTCACCTCTAAGGTAGGCCCAAGGTACCCCTGTGGGCAGGGTGCAGTGTATGTGAAAGGTAGGACATGTACTGCTGTGTGTGACATGTCTTGATAGTAAAACACAGTGTATTTCGTTTTTCACTATGGAAAGGCTATCTGTCGCATAGGATAGAATGGGAGACACTTTGTAACATCTTACAAGTATAACTTCCCATTGGGACAAGATAGAGGAATGGAGTTTAGGATGCCTAAACACAGAATGTAAAAATGCATCCTTTAGTAAAGATGCTTTTTATGTTGTGTGTTTGAAAATACCAATTTTAGAAAGTGAGTATTTTCTCACTTAGCCATCCTATGTGCCTCTGCTGGTTTGTGGATTGACTGTCTGGCTTTGGAGTGACAGGTGCTGGGGATGTGCATTCTCTTCAGCCAGCCACTGGGGAGTCGAGGTGTGTCCTGCCTTTCATGGATAAGTCAGACTGGGATGAATAGACCTGGGCTGCATTTAGAGTGGTGGGAGGAGATTTTCCTTGCACCTGAATAGGCCCTGTCTCCCTTGGACAATGCTGTTTCCACCTCCTGCTGGGAAGCCGGACCAGAGAAGACAGAACTGGTTTGGGCTGAGCACAGATAATCTCTGCCCAAAAGAACAAAGAGAAACTGAGTATAAATATTGGGGCCCAGACCCCAGACCTTTAGATTACTGCTGAACAAAGGAACCTGCCAGGAAGAAGAGCTGGAAAAGCTGTCAGGAGGAACTGCCACTTTGCTGGGTGCTCTGCTGTGTTGACCTGCTGCGTGCTGCTTCTGTCTTGGGCAGGGAAAGGACTGGATCGTACATTCATCATCCTGCTGTTAGAGTTTTCTCCAAGGGCTTGAAGTAGAGCTTGCCTCCAGTTGGAAGTCTCAGGGGGATAAAAGATTTCCGAGAACTCGCTTGGATCAAGGAACCTGCCAAGAAGAAGAGCTGGAAGAACTGCCAGAGGAGTACTGTCTCTTTGCTGTGTTGTTGCTTTGTTGGGTTGGCCTGCAGTCGCTGCTTCTTCCTTGGGCAGTGAAAGGACTGGACTGAACTTTCTTCACTTGTTGCTGAGTATCTCCAAGGGCTTGAAATAAGAGCTTACCTCCTGTTCACAAAGTCTCAGGGACAACAAAGACTTCACTTACCTCTGGGTACCGCCTCTGGAACTGTGGGTTTCAGTTGCCACAGAAGGGGAAAGCAGCCGACACCATCACCAACACTGCTACTGGCTCCGTGTCCTGAATGCACTGCAGAAGGCACCACCTCACTTTGCACTGCAACCCTGGTCTCACCGACAAAAATGACCGCTGCCGCCACTGAGTTGCTGCTTGCACCATGACCTGTGGGCACCGCACTCGGCACTGCCTCGCTGCACTCCACCGCCCTGGACTCACCGACGACATCGCTGCACACTGACCTCGACATGCATGACTGCACCATGGTTTGGGGGCACCGCTCGTAAGTCACACAACGTCCCGCCCCATCCCACACTGCAGTCTGGGCTGACCGACATTAGCTCCCATCAACCAGCACTGTCGCTTGCACCGTGACCTGTCAGCACCGCCTCACTTTGAACCGCAGCCCTGCTCTCACCTGCACCGCTGGACGACCACCACAGAGCCGCTGCCTGCACCGCAACTTGAGGGCACCGCTTGCCGCATCGCTACACTTCACATCGCAACCGCAACGGTTGCCACGACTGGCCCGCACCAAAGTGGTCGGCCGGAACCAAAGGTACTGTTTACGAGTCTGCTGACGCTAATGCTGGTCCGCACCGACGCGGTCGGCCGTAACTGTTGGATTCTGTTGTTTTCAGCACCGCGGTAGCCCCGGACGGAGCTACCGGCTTGAAGGAATTGCATTTTAACGTCATTCTTGCAAAGTGCATATTTATTACTGTGTTTTGGTCTTTTATCGTTTTGGTCTTGTTTGCACAGATAAATATTGGTTATTTTTCTACAACTGGTGTGGTGTCCTCTTGTAGTGTTTTCACTGCATTACTGTTTGTTATGTGCAAATGCTTTACACACTGCCTCTGAGATAAGTCTGACTGCTCGTGCCAAGCTACCAAGGGGGTGAGCAGGGGTTATTTCAGTAGTGTATCCCCCTTATCCTGACTAGAAGGAAGGTTCCCAATGTGGACAAAGGTGCAAACCATTGCCAATTAGAGCCCCCCATTTCTAACATGGTGCAACTCCCAAATCAGTATAACAGTGAAAAAACTTCCCAGAAACTAACCCCTCCCTACCTTACCGTGCTGTGATCTGGAACATGACCCCCCCCAATTCATAGTTTATGTGATCACTCAACTTAAAAAGCATGTGAAACTAAATATGTTATGCACTATTCATGTGGGGGTACCTCTGCAAGCTATATATTAGCTGTAACAATAACACCACTTAATGGGCGCTGGCCCCCCACCGGTCCAGTGTAGGCCAAGGTACAATCATGTACAAGTAGTCGACCCTTGGCACAAGTCCTCCATTGATGGACCTCAGTACTCGTGTCCAACCCCCATAAGGTTTACTCACAGTTCCTTTGCATGAGTGTACAATAGGCTCAAAC